>CM077654.1:7255947-7725947 GCA_039707465.1 Rhabdophis nuchalis
CTACTATTAGATAAAGTAGAAAAATGTGGGTTAGACAGCATCACCACCAAATGGATTCGCAACTGGCTGACCAACCGCACTCAACGTGTAGTCCTCAATGGAACTGCATCTACATGGAAGGAAGTATGCAGTGGAGTACCCCAAGGCTCTGTTTTAGGCCCAGTACTCTTCAACATCTTCATCAATGATTTGGATGAGGGGATAAATGGGGAACTCATCAAATTTGCAGACGACACCAAGCTGGCAGGAATAGCCAACACTCCAGAAGATAGGCTTAAGATACAGAAGGCTCTTGACAAACTTGAACATTGGGCACTATCTAATAAAATGAAATTCAATTGTGAAAAAAGTAAGGTTCTACATTTAGGCAAGAAAAACAAAATGCACAGGTACAGTATAGGTGGTACCTTGCTCAATAGTAGCAACTGTGAGAGGGATCTTGGAATCCTAGTGGACAACCATTTAAATATGAGCCAGCAGTGTGCAGCAGCTGCCAAAAAAGCCAACACAGTTCTAGGCTGCATAAACAGAGGGATAGAATCTAGATCACGTGAAGTGTTAATGCCACTGTATAGTGCCTTGGTAAGGCCACACTTGGAATACTGCATACAGTTTTGGTCGCCACGATGTAGAAAAGATGTGGAGACTCTGGAAAGAGTGCAGAGAAGAGCAACCAAGATGATTAGGGGACTGGAGACTAAAACATATGAAGAACGGTTGCAGGAGCTGGGTATGTCTAGTTTGATGAAGAGAAGGACCAGGGGAGACATGATAGCAGTGTTCCGATATCTCAGAGGGTGCCACAAAGAAGAGGGAGTCAAACTATTCTCCAAGGCACCTGGGGGCAGGACAAGAAGCAATGGGTGGAAACTAATCAAGGAGAGAAGCAACTTAGAACTAAGGAGAAATTTCCTGACAGTTAGAACAATTAACCTCTGGAACAGCTTGCCTCCAGAAGTTGTGAATGCCCCAACCCTGGAAGTCTTTAAGAAGATGTTAGATAGCCATTTGTCTGAAATTGTATAAGGTTCCTGCCCACGCAGGGGGTTGGACTAGAAGACCTACAAGGTCCCTTCCAACTCTGCTATTGTATTGTATTGTAACACCATCTTGATTGTGTTGGCCATATCCTACATACACGCTTGATAGATGGTAAGAAGATAGCAAGAGCAGGAAGGCCTGATAGATGGTGAGAAGATAGCAGGAAGGCCGTGACGTCTGACTTGTAGCAGGAAGTATGTCCACCAAGCACGTCCTAGGCTGGTTTATTGCCTTTTGAGAAGTTGGGAGTATTTTGCCAAGTAGCTGATAAAAAATCAGTCTGTTTCTGTTGGCAAAACAAGAGTTTCACCATCATCTTTTGTAGCTCAAAGCTCAAAAGTTGAACTCACAACTCACAACAATCAATAGGTTATGTTTCTGTGCATGTGTAGAGGGATTGAAAACCCCTTCCTTCCTTCCCTCCCTCCCTTTTTTTTTCTTTCCTTCCATCTCCTCCTCCCTCCTTCTATCTCTTTCTCTTTTCCTTCATCTCTTCTTCCTTCCTCCCACCCCTTCATTCTATCCATCTCCTCCTCCCTCCTTCTATCCCTTTCTTTCTTCTCCTTCTATCCTTTCGTGCATCCTTCCTTCCATCCATCCTTCCTTCCTCCCCCTCCCCTTCCTTCCTTCCTTCCTCCATCCCTCCCTCCCTCCCTCCCTCTTTCTTTCTTTCTTTCTTTCTCTCTTTCTTTCTTTCTTTCTCTTTCTTGCAGGAGAGAAAGCAGACAAGGCAAGGTTTGGGGATAGAAGCCACCTTACCAAATTCCACATTTCCTTCCTTCCTCATAATGGATGGAGGCCATTTTGAGATATTTTCCACCTGAGGAAAAATGAAGGAAATAAAAATCCCACACTAAGGGTTATTTTTTAAAAATTATTTCTTCTTCTACTTCCCCTTCCACTGATAGGGCATAGTTTAGAGATTAATGATTAATTCTAAATGACACACACAAGATTACCTTTTTTCCCCCAGGACAATATCCTCTATCATCTATTTATAGAAATTGAAGGACACGTTTGTGTGAATAAAATAGAAATAGAATAACAGAGTTGGAAGGGACCTTGCAGGTCTTCTAGTCCAACCCCCTGCTTAGGCAGCAAACCTCACACCACTTCAGATAAATGGCTATCCAACATCTTCTTAAAGACTTTGTGTGTTGGAGCATTCACAACTTCTGGAGGCAAATTGTTCTACTGATCAATTGTTCTAATTGTCAGAAAATTTCTCCTCAGTTCTAAGTTGCTTCTCTCCTTGATGAGTTTCCACCCATTGCTTCTTGTTCTACCCTCAGGTGCCTTGGAGAATAGCTTGACTCCCTCTTCTTTGTGGCAACCCCTGAGATATCGGAACACTGCTATCATGTCTCCCCTGGTCCTTCTTTTTATTAACCTAGACATACCCAGTTCTTGCAACCGTTCTTCAGATCTTTTAGCCTCCAGTCCCCTAATCATCTTGGTTGCTCTTCTCTGCACTCGACATCTAATGTCTACCAAAACAACAAATGCTTTCAAGAAGAGACTGGACTACCATCTGTGAAAAATGGCGCAGGGCCGTGATGGCAAACCTATGGCATGTGTGCCAGAGGTGGCACGCAGAGCTTTCTCTGTGGGCACGCGAGCCATTGCCAGCTGCTCTTCTTGATTCTGGTGCACCAGCCAGCTGGTCATCAAAGGCGCTGGAGCACCTGAAAATGCCCCCCAAATGGGGCATTTTGGGGGCATTTTCTGGGCTGCTTTCAGATTGGTTTGGGGGCTCTTTTAGGGGCATTTCGAGGCCATTTTTTCAGGCTCTTTTTGGCCCCAAAACAGCTTGAAAATGACTGAAAAAAGACCTCAAGAAAAGCCTGAAAATGGCCCAAAAATGCCCCTAAAAGAGCCCCAAAACCAATCTGAAAGCAGCCCAGAAAATGCCTCCCAAATGGCCCATTTTGGGAGCATTTTCAGGTGCTCCAGCGCCTGTGATGACCAGCTGGCTGGTGCACCAGAATGAGCTGCACCAGCCAGTTAGTCTTCGGGTTTCTGGTGCTCAGGCATATGTGAAGACCAGTTGCCTGGCACCCAAAGACCAACTGGCCAGCACGCGCATTCTACTTTGGGCACTCAGTGCCGAAAAGGTTCGCCATCCCTGGTGTAGGGTCTGCTTGGGGAGGCGGGGAGGGGGGCTGGACTAGATGACCTACCAGGTCCCTTCCAACTCTGTTAATCTGTATCTGTAAGTTGAGGAACATCTACGGTCTGCTTCGTTTGCAATCTTCTGTATTCTTTGCGTCCTCAACATTTCCCATCTCTCAAGGAAGGCTTCACCCTTTTTCTATGACTGAATTCAAGGTCACCTGCTATCTTGAATTTCACCCTGAAAGGCGGTATAAAACATTTCCTGAAGGCAATCAAGAATTATATGGATGACCTTGCTATATATTTGCTGTTAGACTTTATAGATCTCCTGTCCCTGTCCTTTGTTCCTCTAGGGATGTGCCCAGCTTGTAATGCCTAGTGTGGCATAGGTGAGGAGGGGAAAAATATAACAGTGCTTCCGGTTATGATAAAGCTTTCGCCCACATCTATAAAGCTGAGAGAAATAGAGCAACTCCCCACTCACCTGAAGGACAACCTGCCTCTGAAGCATCTGAAGGCCGCCTGGGAAAATTCAAAGTAAGTGGTCCCCTTGCAGTCAGCAATCTCAAATCTCCTTTTCCTGATCCTGTTCCTGCTTTCATCCATTCCATCAGTCGTTCTGTAGCTGTGATGGCGAACCTATGGCATGGGTGCCACAGGTGGCATGCGGAGCCATTTCTGAGGGCATGCGAGGCATTGCCCTGTCAGCTCCAGCCCGCATGTGTGTGCTGGCCAGCTGATTTTCGGCCTTGATTTTGGGCCGTTTTTCCGGAACGGACTTTCGGTTTGTCCGTTGGGCTGTCTTTTGCCCTCCCCAGGCTCCTAGAAAGCCTCTGGAGCCTGCGGAGGGTGAAAAATGGACCTACCAGGCCCACTGGAAGTCGGAAAACAGGCCCATTTCTGGTCTCCGGAGGGCCTCCAGTGGGGTGGGGGAGATTGTTTTCGCCCTCCCCAGGCTCCTAAAAAGCCGTGCGTGGAGGGCAGCAAGGATAGGTACACATGTGCAGAGGGCACAGCACGGGGGGCCATTAAATTAGGGGGTGGACATGATTTTGGCACCTGAGGCAAAAAAGGTTCGCCATCACTAATACAATACAATAGCAGAGTTGGAAGGGACCTTAGAGGTCTTCTAGTCCGACCCCCTGCCTAGGCAGGAAACCCTATACCCTTTCAGACAAATGGCTATCCAACATCTTCTTAAAGACTTCCAGTCACAACTCCTGGGGGCAAATTGTTCCATTGATTAATTGTCCTAACTGTCAGGAAATTTCTCCTCAGTTCTAAGTTGCTTCTCTCCTTGATTAGTTTCCACCCATTGCTTCTTGTTCTGCCCTCAGGTGCTTTGAAGAATAGTTTGACTCCCTCTTCTTTGTGGCAACCCCTGAGATATTGGAAGACTGCTATCATGTCTCCCCACTGATCTATAGCACCGTTGTCTATTTTGAGTTCATTATCTACGGTATTTTGATTAGGATGAAACAACCCAATTCTGCCTTCCCTTTTCTTCACCGATCCGCCTTCTCTTATTTTTTTTCCCAATTGATCTGTGTTTTAAATACAACAAATTGCTTTCAATATGCATCCGACGGCAGGCAATCCTGGATATTTTGGCACAAAATATTCACAGGGGCGTGTTTAAATAGAATAAGCAGAACCACTTACGGAGTTTCGCATTCTGACTTTTAGGGTGGATTAACCCACAACGGAGGTTCACTTCAAATTGGATCACCCATTTGGGATGTAGCCTGATTGCTCAGGGAAGGTCGGTGGCAAACCTCAGCTGCAAATATGCACATCAGGGTGCATGCCGTTTTAAATTGGAAGGGATCGGAGACTGAATCGGTTTCTATTTTAATAAGAAAGAAGTGGTCATTTCTATTATTTATATTTATATGCCACCCATCTCATCCTGAAATGCAACTTTGGCCAGCTTGCAATCCTGTACATATATCAAAAGGGTATTATTCTTTGACTTGATAAGATCACGTTTGGGATGTTGCGTCCAGTTTTGGTCACAAGATGATGAGGGGACTGGAGGATAAAACATACAGAGATCAGTTGCAGGGATTGGGTATGTCTAGTTTAAGGAAAAGAAGGACTAGGCAGGGGTCCCCAACCTTTGCAACTTTAAGTCTGAAGGACTTCAGCTCCCAGACTTCTCCAGCCAGCTTTGCTGGCTGGAGAATTCTGGGAGCTGAAGTCCTTCAGACTTAAAGTTGCAAAGGTTGGGGACCCCTGGACTAGGAGATGGCAGGATAGCAGCCTTCTAATATTTGAGGGTCTGCCACAAAGAAGAGGGAGTCACACTATTCTCCAAAGCTTTTGAAGGCAGGACAGGAAGCAATGGATGGAAACTAACCAAGGAGAGAAGCAACAGGAGAAATTTCATGACAGAACAATTAACCGGTGGAATGAGTTCCTTCCAGAAGGTCTGGGTTCCCTATCACTGGAGGCTTTGAAGAAGAATTTGGACAACCATTTGTCTCAAATGCTATCACAGGGTTTCCTGCCTGAGCAAGGGGTTGGACTAGAAGACCTCCACGTTCTCTTCCAACTCTGTTATTCTGCTATTTTCCCTTTTGCAAATACTGAAATCTAAATATTTCCCAGCTAAAACTGTAGAATGTATTTCTTGGTTTGGCGGTTACCTGCTTTTTTCTCATGGAGTGCAAGGTGACATATTTCCTTTCTTTTTTCTCCCTGATTATAACTGTGTGAAATACATTAGTTTGGGGGAGAGTGACTAGCTCAAAGTCATCTTTTGTGGCTGGACATAAACCAGATCTCTCTAGTTGATCTTCCTAATTGCTGCACTGCTCTGGCTCGAAATTGTTCATATAAGGAAAAGGCAGGAAAATAATAATAATTGGAACGTCCCCTGGAAAACTGCAGCTTTATCTGTCATATAATTTTATGATATTTTTAATCATTTGGGAGGTAGCCTGAAAGCTCAGAGAAAGAGAACCTTGTAACTTCCTTATGACTTTACAGCACCAGACAAACAGGAGAGAGGATGATTAATGGCCTTAGCTGAGCATCTGTTTAGCAGAGGGACGATAAGAGCCCTGGGGAAATAAAACAGGTAGCCAGAACCCTAGATGATAACTGAGACTGGAGGCTAAGAACGGTTGCAGGAACTGGGTATGTCTAATCTGATGAAAAGAAGGATCAGGGGAGACATGATAGCAGTGCTCCAACATCTCAGGGGCTGTTATGAAGCTTCTCCTTAATTCCAGGTTGCTTCTCTCCTTGTTAATTTCTTGTCCTGCCCTCAGATACTTTGGAAAATAAGTTGAGAAAAAAAATATTTTGAGCTATGCTAAGTAAGATCCCACGGACAGGATAGGATACCACAGGAAGGAAGAACTTTATTTTCCTCAGTTGTAAAACTTGCAACTTTTTCTGGAGATTTTGAGTGTCTAAAGACTGTTTCAATTTTGGTTCCGTCAAATCTTAAGACCACCAAAAATTGCCTTGAAAAACCTTACTTGATGGTGAAGTAAGAGTCAGAAGTTGATTCTACATATCTGCCCTCAGATGGGGAGAGGCATGTTTGAAACGATTCTAGAGATCTGGAATCCTGTTCTTAAGAAATTCATGAAGAACAACTTTCCTTGAGTAATTTTATATATACAGTATATAAATATGGAAGGCAGATAGCATCTCCTTGAGTTTCTTTACTTTAAAATAGAAGCAGGGAAAACTAGCTTTGCTTTGGGGAGGGGAGGGGGGGCTGCTTCAGCTTTTGCGGATGCAATGTGGTGCTTCCAAAATCTTCCTAAGTGAAAGATAATTCCAGAATATTTCAAGGATTGATCTTGCTGTATGCTGAGGTTTGAAAAAATCTTCTGGTACCTGTTAATTCCACAATTCCTGATCTACAAAATGGCAGCTTTCATGTTTTCTTAGCAGGAGAACGCCTTTTTGCCACCTGTTTCCTCCAGCGTTAGAAAATAGATGTCTCAAATCTTTAAGAAGCTCAACACACCTCCTTTACTATTTGAAACCCAATATAATATTTTGAAAGGCTGATTTAGGGTGGAACCAATTTGAGTTTCTTTGTAATGTTCTCTTCTTTTCCCAGGTGAAAATCATTTTTGAGTCACTGCTGTGCAGGTCATCCTTGACTTACGACTGTAATAGTGTTTGCTCATCTTGGTCATAAATGAAGGCCAGTTGCCAAGAGACTGAAATGTGGTCATGTGTCTTGTGTGTGTCAGCCTTCAAAACTAAGTCATAAGTGCTCCTTGTCAACCCTCAAGTTCCCACGCTCCTGAGCAGGTCCATCATCACTTATAATGGTCCCTAAGCGAGCAGTCGTAAGTCGAGGGCTACCTGTTGTCCTTCTCCAAAGGTTGCCTCTTGATTCTCAACCAAATAATGGAAATGGGGAGAAGAATCTAGCCTTTGGGACCTACAGTACCTCCCATCTCCTGCCTCCCGTCCTTAAAAAAAATGTAGCAGTGAAAAAGTCACTTACGGTAGCTTATATTTATTCAGTAATGGTTTTATTTTCACTTTTATTTTTTTTTGCAGAAGTTTCATCTAGAACATTCGTTCCGCTGTGTATCTTGGGAGTAGGGCAACCCCATCACCATGCTGGGTCTCGTGGAACTCTTGTGTTTCTCGTTGGTTCTTGCTACAGGTAAGGACAGATGTGCATAGATGCCCATGTAGAAAGGTTGGTTCCGTTGAAATCAATGGGATGAAACCACGTTGGAACTGCCAAACCTTTGGTGGGAAAAAGCTATAAGTGCTACAAGGTGAAAACCAGGCAGGTGGATGCAGAAAGAAAGTGTGAACTACGAGGGATTCAAGTTTGGGCATTTATTAATGAAATAATAGATGTATTCTGCCTATCAACTCTCAACTTTGGGCTTCCATTGATGGTTTCACTCCAAGTAAAAAATGGCATTAACTGCTGAGTGGCACCAACCCATTTAGATAGCGACTGAATTATTTATTTTAGAAAATTATAAAGCTGGCCAACACCATAAGGATTCGAAGTAGAGTAGAATACAAACAATAATCTCATTTCAGAAACACACACAAATGCCAGAAGGAAAACACCAAATAAAAGATGATCAGCTTGTAGACCCAATTAATCCAATGCCTGGGGGAAAACTCAGCTTTTTAGCATTGGGGTCATAATCAGGAATGGAAGCTCTTCTTTCTTTCTTTCTTTCTTTCTTTCTTTCTTTCTTTCTTTCTTTCTTTCTTTCTTTCTTTCTTTCTTTCTTTCTTTCACCTTCCTTCCTTTTTTCCTTCTTCCTTCTTTCCTTCCTTCTTACTCTTTTCTTTCTTTCTTTTTTACTGTCTGTCTTTCGTTCTTTCTTTCTTTCTGTCTTTCTTTCTTTTTCCTTCCTTCCTTCCTTCCTTCCTTCCTTTCTTTCTTTCTTTCTTTCTTTCTTTCACCTTCCTTCCTTTTTTCCTTCTTCCTTCTTTCCCGCCTTCTTACTCTTTTCTTTCTTTCTTTTTTTCTGTCTGTCTTTCGTTCTTTCTTTCTTTCTGTCTTTCTTTCTTTTACCTTCATTCCTTCCTTCCTTTCTTCCTTCCTTCTTTCTTTCTTTCTTTCTTTCTTTCTTTCTTTCTTTCTTTCTTTCTCATTCTTATTTTCTTTTTCTCTCTCTCTCCTAAGATGCGTCTTATACTCCGAAAAATATGGTAGGTCAAAAAAAACAAGCCCTCACTTGACTCTTGCCTTCCAAGTTTTGAGTAAATAGATATTAATGGTTTATTAGCCTTTGTCAGCTGTATTTTTTTCTTAATAAGCTATTAGATTAAGTCTAAATGACCCTTGGAATGGATTGTCTTTTGTTTCTTGTTGTCTAGGCAGCAATCGATCTAAAAATAGGGAAACTGTTTCCCTGAGAAATGGTATGCAGTAAAAATTGCTTTGATTTGGGGCGTGCCTTGATATTTTCAAAAATACCTGACGTTGATTTCAACTCAAAAACAGCACATCAGTTTGACATGCGATCTGATTTGATTCAGACCGCATGTCAATGACATGTCTATAAACATGCATATAAATTTAATTAATGACTAAATCATAAGCAGGCATAGAAAAAGCCTGGCTCAGACACTTGTTGTCAGGGTTCCAAGTAGAACCCCCAATGACAGAAGACTCCGAGGCTTGAGGTTCCTCAAAGTTTCATTTTATTAGAGACTAGCCGTTCCCGGCCACGCGTTGCTGTGGCCCAGTCTGGTTAAATGGCCAACCAATCTGTGTGTAGATCTACACCTGCACACACAAACACGTACACACAACCACCGTATAAACCCCAACCTACCTACCTACTGTATTTCTCCCTCTCCCTCTCTATCCCTCTCCCTACCTACCTATCTACCTACCCTCCCACCCACCCACCCACCCACCCAACTACCTACCTACCTATCTACCTACTGTATTTCTCCACCTACCTACCTACCTACCTACCTACCTACCTACCTACCTACCTACCTACCTACCGCATTTCTCCCTCTCCCTCTCTCTATCCCTATAGCTGCCTACCTACCTACCTACTGTATTTCTCCCTCTCCCTCTCTATCCCTCTACCTACCTACCTACCTACCCACCCACCTACCCACCTACCTACCCACCTACCTACCCACCCCTTCCTAACTAGGTAACATCATCAGTGGTAGTGAGTGTGCGGTTTGCTCATTGTAGATAATCAGTAGATTGCCCTGCCACTGATAGTGGATGCGTGGTGGGATTAACATCAAACAACAATATAACAGAAAACAATCACTTAATCAAAGAACTCCCAAGAGGGGGGCGGGAATCACATTTGCACCAACACTGGCATGCAAACTCCTGCGTATTAACAGGGAGCAAACCCCACACTCACTAGCAATGATCATGTTACCTAGTTGGGTAATGAAACATCTGCAAACATGTAACCAAGCTCAAAGAGACCAAGGATACCAAAGTGCATTGTGATAACCTTGCTATTGTTGTTGTGAATGTGTTAGATAATCTCTAATTGCTATTATGCTGCTGTTGTTCTATTATCTACTATATTACTGCTTGTAGGCTGCAAGTTGTTTTGGCCATATTTCTGGCATAGGAATACCATAAGCAATTCATTCATTTTTAAAAATTTCTTTGGAGTTTCTTTGGAAACAGAGACAGATTGGTGTTGCGGTTAAGGCGCCAGGCTAGAAACTGGGAGGCTGTGAGTTCTAGTGCTGCCTTAGGCCAGGGGCCCATTTTTGGACTTCTGGTACTTCCGGTAGGCCCGTTTTCTATTCTCCCAGAGCCTCCACACAGGCTCTGCGCTTACCTCGCATCCAAAATGGGCCCTGTGGAGACTCCTGGGAGGAGACGGGTGGGCAAGGCCAGCCGGTCCTTGCAACAACCGGTTCAGAGAACCAGACTAAAATTAACATCTGGTTCTCTTGAACCAGCCTGAACCAGCTGAATCCCCCACCCGCCTTAGGCACAAAACCAACTGCATGAACTGGAACAATCGTTTTCTCTCAATCAATAACAAACCACTGCCAAAATCTCACCACCACCCCAACCCCCCCTGCAGAGATCAATTCAGACGGTTGCAAGGTATCAAAAACAGACCCCAAAACAGCCCCTATACAGATACACAAAGAGTTTCTTTGGAAGTCCTTGGTTTGGTGGTGGTGCAATGGTTAGAATGCAGCATTGCAGGCTAATTTGGCTGACTGCAGATTGCCAGGAATTCGGCAGTTCGATCCTGACCGGCTCAAAGATGACTCAGCCTTTCAACCCCCCGACGTCGGTAAAATCAGAAGCCAGATCGTTGGGGGCCAGAGACGGACTCTGCAAACCGCTTAGAGAGGGCTGTAAAAAGACCGTGAAGCGGTATATAATTTTAAGGGCTGTTGCCATTTTCTGAAAGATTTAATCCGAACCGCACTTTGGTGCGTTTGATCTATTCTACTGAACCTCCCTAATACAACATGAACCTTTCCCCCCCACCCTCAATTTCTTTTTCTAGGAACCTGTCTAGAATGTGAAAATTGTTCTGGCTTTATGGAAGACTGTACCGGCCAATTAGAGCTTTGTAACAAAGACCAAGATACCTGTGCTACCATACGAACGGAAACCATACTAGGTGAGTATATCTTGGCCAGCAACAGTGGTGGATTATGACTGGTACGCCCCAGTATGGGCATACCAGTGCCTGCTGAGAACATTGGGTACTGTTCCGGTACAGTGATCCAGAGGGCCCACCCACCCTCCCGCGCTCCTTATTGGTATTTGAGCTCTTTGGTGATTCCGCACATGGAGTGTACGGCTCCATGCTCCATGCTCCGCCGAGCAGCTGGAGTGTCGCGGAGGTGTCGCGGAGCGTAGCATGAGGTAAGTACACATGTGTGCATGGCGCATGTGCTGTGCATTTCACACGTTCATGTGGTGTACTCCAGGTGCCATTGCACCCTACCTGTTTCCCCGGGATTCGGAACCCACTACTGGCCAGCAAGTACCTGTCCTCCCCTTTTATCTGTTTTTAACCAATAAACCCATTTTCCTCCCTCCCAATTGCAAAAGATTCTTTCCCCAGCCGAGCTTCTGCTTTTCTTCCTGAGTTATTATGAATCTTTCTTGAGAAAAGATTGATGAATTTAATGAGGTGGTGGCTATGGCTGATAACAGAGATATTGCAAGCTTTAAATCAGGGGTGTCCAACGTGGGGCAACTTTGAGACTTGTGGGCTTCAACTCTCAGAATTCCCCAGCCAGCCATGCTGGCTGGGGAATTCTGGGAGTGGAAGCCCACAAGTCTCAAAGTTGCCCCACATTGGAGTCCTCTGCTCTGAATCATTTGTAGGGGTTCTGGTTCACTAAAGATTGGGCTAACCGTTAATCTCTGCAAGCATTTCCATGACGGCTTCCCTTGAATGTTCCCATCTAGGAAAAGGGAGCAGCTTCACCATTGTCAAGTCCTGCTTTCAGGTCTCCAAGTGTCTCAGTAGCACCAAAAGAAATTCCTTTGCAAAAGTGAATGTGAACATTGAATGTAGTTCGTCGCCAGCTGGTAAGATGGAGAGTGAAGATGGCAAAGCACCGGTCTTTTTGAGCAATGAATTACCTGACAATCAACTCCAAGTTGAAGGCATCCGTCGTCCCAAATCCAGGGCTGCTGAAGGCCTCAATTCTAATCCTGGTGCTGCTGATCCGAGGGCTGGAGATGCAAATGCAGCCGCCAACCCTCCCACAGGAGACACCAGTCCTCCCACTGTAAAACCTAACACAACCCCTGCAAAACCCACCACGCCTCCCACTGCACCTCCAACCAAGCCTCCCACCGCACCTCCCACCAAGCCTCCCACCGCACCTCCCACCAAGCCTCCCCCTGCGCCTCCCACCAAGCCTCCCCCTGCGCCTCCCACCAAGCCTCCCACCGTACCTCCCACCAAGCCTCCCCCTGCGCCTCCCACCAAGCCTCCCACCGCACCTCCCACCAAGCCTCCCCCTGCGCCTCCCACCAAGCCTCCCACCGCACCTCCCACCAAGCCTCCCCCTGCGCCTCCCACCAAGCCTCCCACCAAGCCTCCCACCAAGCTTCCCACTAAGCCTCCCGCCAAGCCTACCACCAAGCCTCCCACCAAGCCTACCACCAAGCCTCCTGCCACAAAAACCACGGTGGGCAGTGCCCATCAAACCGTCGCATCCTTTTTCCTGGCTCTCTCTTCCCTTCTGCTAATGAACATCCTCCTCTAAAGAAGCCGCCCCTCCCGCGATCTGAGCCTGCAGGAAAGCAAACTTCTCATTTCAGCCCAAACTTTCCTAAAGAGAATCATTTACCTTGAGGATCATAGAATCATAGGACTCTTTATTGGCCAAGTGGGATTGGACACACAAGAAAATTGGTCTCCGCTGTATAAGCTCACACTCCACCTACAAGCAGCAAGTGATAAGTCATTGACCATAATAAACAACAAATGATTTTCTTCTCCTTCCATTTCTGGATTTGTAACCAATGGAAAGAAAAAATAATAATTTCTAACTTTAAATTTCAAGGGAAAGGAGAAAAGCAGGAAACAGTTTCCAAGATCATCAAAATAAAAGCCCATAGCTAAACCCGGCCCTATCTTCATGGAAAATTAGGAGAGAACAGGAAACATGAGTGGCCATTATGGCTAAGAGCACCTTCACATGCCTTCCTTTGGTGGATAGAATAGAAATAGAAACAATAGGAATAGGAATAGGAATAGGAATAGGAATAGGGTAGGGTAGGGTAGGGTAGGGTAGAATCAAGTGGAGTGGAGTGGAGTGGAGTGGAGTGGAGTGGAGTGGAGTGGAGTGGAGTGGAGTGGAATGGAATGGAATAGAATAGAATAGAATAGAATAGAATAGAATAGAATAGAATAATATTCATCTAGACCAGGAGTGGGGAATGATGGCTCTTTGATGACTTCTGGGCTTCAACTTCCAGAATTCCTGAGCCAGTCATGCTGGCTGAGGAATTCTGGGAGTTGGAGCCCACAAGTCATAAAGGGACCATCGTTTTCTCACCTCTGATCTCAGACGAGTCACTATATTTATCTTTTAAATAGAGCTGTTGTGGCAACCTCTTGGGTTTCCAAATCTGTCTCTCCTAGAGAGAGGCATTCCATGCAACCGTGTCTTGTCCAACAATGATTCTTTCCAAATCATTTTCAGGCAGAAAAGAGTTTGTTTGGCATCAACCATCACAAGAACTCAGAGGGGTTTTATGTTATGAATACGCAGGACCACCAGACTCCCTTCTTTCAAACCTGATGGCTGTTGAGAAATAGCTCTCTTAGCTTTTTGTGCTAATCACTAAGACCGCTCTGACACAACCCAGCGGGTGGTGGAACAGTTGTGGTGGAACGTAGTCTGGATTCCCAAGAAGGGGGAGCTGCATTCCAGAGGACCAAGAGACAACAAAGTTTAGATAATTTGGTTGGAGGGGTGGGGGGAAGAGGGTCAAAGTAGCTTCTCCTTAGATGTTCCCAGAGTATATCCTTAACTATGCAAATTATGCAAAAAGTGCAAAGAAGAGGAACTAAGAAGATTAGGGGCCTGGAGACAAAAACATAGGAAGGACGGTTGCAGGAATTGGGTATGGCTACTCCAAAGAAAAGAAGACTAGGGCTGACATGATAGCAGTCTTCCAGTATGAGGGGCCACCACAAAGAAGAGGGGGTCAACCAGTGGTGGGTTGCTGCCAGTCCTGACCGGTACGGCCGTACCGGTAGTGGCCTGGAGCAGCTGAGACCATACCAGTATGGTGGCTCATTTGACCCACCCTCCCACTCGTACTCTATAGCTGTATTTAATGCCAAAAGGCACACTGTGCATATCGAGCTGGCGTGCACCCCAACAAGCAACTGGGTGTTGCAGGAGCTGTGTGATTGTGCATGCGTGCGCAGCACACATCAGGCTCATGCATGGACAGACCGCGATCAGCGTGCTGGTAGCGACGGTAAGAGGAACCCACCACTGGGGTCAACTTATTCTCAAAGCGCCAGAAAGCAAGATAAGAAACATTGGATAGAAACTAATTAAGGGGAGAAGCAACCTGGAATCAAGGAGAAACTTCTTAAGAGTGAGAACAATTAACCAGTGGAACAGTTTGCCTCCAGAAGTTGTGGGTGCTTCACCTCTGGAGGTTTTCAGGAAGAGACTGGATTTGTCTTAAGGTCAAGACTAATATGGCCCCTCTCACTTACGCATGGACATTTCTGTATTTCCTCGCGTTTTCGAGCTCCAGGTGTTTGAGATGACATTTCATAGCCCTTCATCAACTGAAATGAAATGTGAAATATGTTCATAAACGACATGAAACTAAGCTTGCAAACTTAAATTTTTATTTTTATTTTTTATTTTTCGAATTTATACTTTCTCCTTGTTAGGACCCAGGGCGGCGCACAGGCATTATTAAAACCATAACAAAAAACAATATACATTATTAAAAACATATTAAATTATAAATCCTGTGCTAAAAAAATCATTTAAAACCCTGCAAATTAACAATTTATAGATAAAAGTCAGAAACGGGAGGCTATGTTAGGCCAGCTTGTTAGAATAGATACGTCTTAAGACATTGGTGGAAGAGGCGGAGGTCCGAGGTGGTGCGTAGGTCGGGGGGTAGGTCATTCCAGAGGGCCGGGCCCGCCACAGAGAAGGCTCTTCCCCTGGGCATCGCCAACCGGCATTACCAAATAAATAAGTAAAATTAAAATTCAATAAATGACATAAATAACTATTCGCTGAGTATCAGAGGAGTAAAGGTGATGTCAAACAAGGCTGCAAGGGGGTTTTGCTAGACCCACAAAGTGTAGAGGATGTAGTATACATCCAATCTTGTTTTTCTTTTAAAACATTTGGTTCCATGGGGCCCTAGAACAATGTACCGGCTGCACCCCCAACTCCTCAGGTCTATGAGTGGGGAATTGGACTACCTCCCAGGCCCCATCCAGCTCTACTCTGATGAAATGCAAATATTTTGCTTTCATTTGAGAAGATTTCTGTCTATGCCCGAAGAATGAAGAAAAATACTTGGGAGTTACTCGGTGTGACTTTCTCAGTTTAGAGAGCGTGTAGCAATGCTTCTGCATAGCAACTTGAGTTGGCGCTAATGGAAATGAACATCCATTCATGGGTCTTGTGCAGTGGTGGGTTTCAAAAATTTTTAGAACCTCTTCTGTAGGTGTGCCCTGCTTTGTGGGAGTGGCTTGCCAGCCATATGACTGGGTGGGAGTGGCTTGGCAGCCATGTAACTGGGTGGGAGTGGCTTGGCAGTCATGTGACTGGGTGGGTGTGACCAACTTGTAAAATGTGGTGAAACTCACTTAACAACGCTCTTGCTTAGCAACCAAAATGTTGGCTCAGGAACTCTGGCATTTGAAGCACACAAGTCTTAAAGCTGTCAAGTTACAAGACCCTGGCACCCCCAACCCTTTAGAAAAAAAACCCCTAGGGGTGTTCAAACTTAAGAGCTTTAAGACTTGTGGACTTCAACTCCCAGAATTCCTCCTCTCGCTCTTCCTCTTGATGATGTGTGGACGGGCGGAGGGAGGGAGCTGGAACCGGTTCTAAACGGCACTGTAGATTTGTGGAACCTCTTCTATAGAACGGGCAGGAACCCACCCCTGGTCCTATGAAAGAAACCCTGTGGGCAGATGGCTTCAATCGCTACCCTAAAACTCACATTTCTCACACACAAGTGCTGGGAAGTTAGATGTGGTCAAATTTTTGTGCCTCACTTTACAGTTTTGCAAGTTAAACAAAGATGTCTCCCTCAAGACCATATGCAGTCCATTCTTTCCATTCCAGGATGTGATTAATCCAGTAGCCACCTCATATTATTACAGGGCCATAAAAGCATATATTCTCTTTTATAACCTCTGCAGTCCAAAGAGTGGAACTCACTTCCTTCTTAGTACAAAAAACTTCAAATAACTTTGCAGTCCCACCAATCTCTGGGCAGCAGCACGAAATCCCGTATTTTACTGCTACAATCCTGACGTAACCACGATTACAAGGAAGGAGACTCGAAACTTTCCTCAAACAACTCCTGAAATGACAAGACCACAGAGGACAGTCTTCCCATTGAGAAGGATAGGGAGCCTCATCATATAACTTGAAGGGAATGGAATGGAATGGAATGGAATGGAAGGGAAGGGAAGGGAAGAGAAGAGAGTGGAGTGGAGTGGAGTGGAGTGGAGTGGAGTGGAGTGGAGTGGAGTGGAGTGGAGTAAGAGGCCAACTCCTCTGGTATGTCTAGAGAGCAGCACCTTCCACCATGGCCAAGACTGCCTACCAACTAGAAACCGATGGTCAGTGACCTTATGGGCGTCCAAAACAGAGATGGCAAGACACCATCAACAAAATTATGCAAACTATGGGCCTGCACCCTGGAGTTGTAGCTGACCATGCAAAGTGACATTCAATGATCAGAAAAGTGGACCCCATACCTGCAGGAATATGCTAGGAAGAAGAATAAGAATAAGAATAAGAATAAGAATAGGAGTTAAGTAGAGCAGAGCGGAGCAGAGCAGAGAAGAATAGAATAGAAAAGAATGACAGAGTTGGAAGAGACCTTGGAGGTCTTCTAGTCCCTTCTAAGGCAGGAAACCCTACACCACCTCAGACAAATGGTTGTCCAATCTCTTCTTTAAAACTTCCATTGTTGGAGAATTCATATCTTCTGAAGGCAAGTTGTTCCACCAGTTAATTGTTTTAACTGTCAGGAAATTTCTTCTTAGTTCTAAGTTGCTTCTCTCTTTGATTAGCTCCCACCCATTGCTTCTTGTCCTGCCTTCAGGTGCTTTGGAGAATGAGTTGACTACTCTTCTTTGTGGCAGCCCCTCAAATATTGGAAGACTGCTAACATATCTCCTCTGGTCCTTCTTTTCATTAGACCAGTCGTGCCCAGTTCCTGCAACCATTCTTTATATGTTTTAGCCTCCAGTCCCCTAATCCTCTTTGTTGCTCTTCTCTGCACTCTTTCTAAAGTCTCAACATCTTTTTTACTTAAGAGAACAGGCTTGGTGTCGTGGTTAAGGAATCAGGCTAGAAAGTAGTAAACCATGAATTCAAGCACAAAAGGCCAGTCACTTTCTCTCAGCTCTAGGAAGGATGCAACGGCAAGCCACATCTGAAAAACTTTGCTTGTTGGTTCTTGTCGAGGTAACCGCTGAGAATTAGACCAGATCCAAGAGGAAAACATGATATATTTTCCAAGCCTTTCTTGCTAAATCAGTGGAGACTTACAGACTGGAAGGAAAGATTGGGAAAGTCC
Organism: Rhabdophis nuchalis; assembly: GCA_039707465.1. Taxonomy (NCBI): domain Eukaryota; kingdom Metazoa; phylum Chordata; class Lepidosauria; order Squamata; family Natricidae; genus Rhabdophis; species Rhabdophis nuchalis. The sequence continues at coordinate 7,273,859 of CM077654.1, forward strand.
ATATCAAATCAGAATGCCTGATAAGTCTTCATACGAGGAAGTGCCATGCAGAAATAGGTTGTAAGCAGCAAGTGCAATCATCCAGACAGAGATACCATAGAAAGTTAAATATAACTGAAATGACGATGGGTTAAAGGTCAACATATCCAGAGTTCAAGCCCCCCAAAGCATCAATGTCACATTAAATGAACAGGGCAGTTCAAATAGGCTGCACATTGATACCAATTAAACATGGACTGGGCCTTAGATTTCTTAGAAAGGTGCATGCAGGATTCGGTTGAAGGCGTTGAGACACCAGACGATAATTTAGAACAGGTTTTCATCGATCCAGGGTTTCATCCACAGGTCTGAACTTGCTCGATGCCAATTTCTTCCTTATCGGATGCTCCATGATGCAATTCAGCTTTCCAGATCTCTGGCTGAGAAAAGGGACAGGAGCGAAAGCTTGGGAAACCGTGCACAGAGAATCACTTAGCAAAACTCACTTAGCCAGTGTCTTGCTTAGCAACAGAAATTTGGGGCTCAATTGGGGTCGTAAATCGAGGACTACCTGTAGATGCAAGACCTGAGAACCAACCCGGGGAGGGATTAGCCTGAAAAATAAGATTGAAGTGGTAAGATTGAATTGCAAACGAGGGCATACAAAACATTTGCTAGATCAATTCTCGAATAAAGCTCATCTGTCTGGAGCATATCAGACATAAATACAATCAAAGAGGTCCAGAGGTATTTCACGAGAAGAGTCCTCCACTCCTCTGCTCGCAATAGAATACCTTTTCAATTTATATACTGCCCTTTTCACCAAAGAGGGACTCAGGGCGGTGCACAGAAAGATAAAACCCCACAATATACAAAATTTAAAAAACAATTAAACCAATACAGCTGTGCTAAAATTGAATAAATAGTTAAAACCATAAATAGCGAATTAAAATAGTCCCTAATCTATGTCAGGCCGGCAAGACGAAAGAAATGAGCTTTTACCATCCGACGGAAGAGTCGTAGGTCCGTGATGGTACGGATATCGGGGGGGAGGTCGTTCCAGAGTGTCGGACCCGCCACAGAGAAGGCTCTTCCCCTGGGGGTCGCCAGTCGGCATTGACCAGCTGACGGCACCCTGAGAAGGCCAACTCTGTGAGAGCGGACAGGTCGAAGGGAGGAATGTGGTAGGAGGCGGTCTCTCAAGTAACCAGGACCCGAGCCATGGAGCGCTTTGAAGATAGTAACTACGACCTTGAAGCACACCCGGAAGACCACAGGCAGCCAGTGCAGCTCGCGCAGGAGAGGTATTACATGGGAGTAATGAGAGACTCCCAGAATCCCCCGCGCGGCTGCATTCTGCACTAGCTGGAGCCTCCAGGTGCACCTCAGGGGGAGCCCCATGTAGAGGGCATTGCAGTAGTCTAGGCGGGAAATAACGAGGGCTTGAGTGACCGTGCGTAGGGCATCTCGGTCTAGAAAGGGGCGCAACTTCTGCCACAAGACTTGAAATTTTGGGCTTAGACAACTTAGAACTACGCTGTCTTCGATCCGACCTAAGCGTAGTACATAAAGCTATTTGCTACAATGTCCTACCTGTCAATGAATACTTCAGCTTCAACCACAACAACACATGAGCTCACAATAGATACAAACTTATGGTAAACCACTCCAAACTTGATTGCAGAAAATACGACCTCAGCAAGAATGGTCAAAGATTCGAGAGATAAGAAGGAAGTACTCCTTCTTATTCAAAAGATTATATAAAAAAGGGGTGCGGTTCAGGTGGCCGATGCCCGAAGGAATGTTAGTGTTCTGGGAGGGGGGGAGAGTAAGAATTAAAACAATTGCAGAGGCGGAAGCCTTTCTTACAAAAACATTCCTCAATCCTGGAGGATGAAAATGGGGGACCGGGAGGGGCCACGACTCCGCCCACCGGCAGCGGGGGAGAAGAGGATACAATAGCTAAAAGACTCAGATCTCACAAATGACTTTCTATTATATAGTAACTCTTATCTGGATGTTTATAGAAATAAATGATTGATTGCATGAAGTTGGGAAATGATATATGTATGTATCTCACTCCACTTTGTACAAAAATGGAAAAATTATTGTATTGTTGCTGTTTGTATGTATGAAGCCTCGGAGGGGGCCGATACCTCCGACATAGATGTTCTCAAAATGTCTTAATAATACCTTATACCCTTTTCCTACAAAAATAAATTTGTAAAAACCAATAAAACCCTTTTTTTGATTAAAAAAAAAAAGAATGGTCAATGCCTGGAATGCACTACCTGATGCTGGTTTCTTCCCCAAACCCCCAAAACTTTCACCTTAGACCAGGGATGTCCAAACTTGGGAACTTTAAGACTTGTGGACTTCAACTCCCAGAATTCCCCAGCCAGCCATGTTGGCTGGGGAATTCTGGGAGTTGAAGTCCATAAGTCTTAAAGTTCCCAAGTTTGGACACCTCTGCCTTAGACTGTCTACTGTCGATCTCCTCCCATTCCTAAGAGGTCTTTAAGGGGCGTGCATCAGCGAACTCGTGTGCCTACCGGCCCTGCCCTAATATTCCCTTGTGTTCGTATTCATTTCATGTATGCATAATCGTGTTTATACTTATATCTGTTATCTAATTCATGCTTGACAAAATAAATAAATAAAATAAATAAATTTGAGGGGGGAAATCTGTGCATTTGGCAAAGAGTTGACGCTGACTTGATGGCGCAGGATCAATCAATCTTAGGAGTTGGTCAAAGAGACGGGATGCCAAGATAGATTTGCAAAAACTTCCTGGGGGAATGGTGGAAAAAAAACAACCAATGCCAGAAATTCATATTAGGAATGGAAGCTTGCAAAAAATCCTCACCCCTTAAGAAGTGTGCAAAAAGTACATGCACTAGTGCGAAAATTATATGCTGGTTGTTTGGGGGTTTTTTTTTGAAAGGATATGAAGATTTAACTTGTTAGCACAACCCTGAAACTTCAGGTAGGGTTCAGTTTCAACCACATTTTAAAAAGACATCACAAGTTCTCGTTCTCCTTTCTCGCTCATCCGCGGGCCCTTGATCTAGTTTCTTGATTAAGAGATTGCAATCCGTCAGCTCGATCGCTTCCCCTGATCTGCAAAGATCCTCTCCATGCATCGAGTTTCTTCCACACCAGTTGCAGGACTCCCAAACCTATGCAGAGTTTGTTCCCAGGGCCCCTTAGCTCCACCCATACTCTCTCTGGAGCTCCACTTAAGTCCTTTCCAGCAAGGAAAAAAATAGCAAGTACGACAGCATGATACAGATTCAAAAACGGTGTTTAATCCGATCGCAGATTGGAAATTTTAGGCGAGTTAGAACAGGAACTCAGGAACAGTGACTCCTAGTAGGCCACGATCCTCTTTGTAATTTTTCTTTATTGTTGTTTCTGCTAATGTTCATTTAGCTGTTGGTTTCGTTGCATCATTTGCAAGAAACATAAATTGCCCCGAGGCTCCCTAGATTAAAGCAGCCTATATATTCCAGTGTAAAACTATGAAATAAAATAAAACAGAAATAAGTTTGAGATGACTTGAGTGCAAGGCCATCAAAGATTCTCAGTCCTCCAGCTCATGGTTTTTCCCAAAGGTGCTTTTTCAGGAGGCAACTGGACTTTCTTGTTGTTTTTTTCTTTTGAAGACGTTTCGCTTCTCATCCAAGAAGCTTCTTCAACTCTGACTGGATGCTTATTCATTTTAACAAGCCTTCCTTATGTAAGTAATCATTCTCTTATGTTTCCAGAGGGTGGCTCAGGGGCTAAGACGCTAAGCCTAGTTATGTGCGAGACCATCTACTGCCCCACACATCCCTTCGACCGATCCGCTCTCATAGAGGGGGTCTTCTCCGGGTGCCGTCGGCCGGGCAATGCCAGTTGGCGGCCCCCAGGGGAAGGGCCTTCTCTGTGATGGGCCCAACCCTCTGGAACGACCTGCCTCCCGAACTCCGTGCCACCTCGGACCTCCGCCTTTTCCGCACTTAAGACGCACTTTTTCCATCAAGCCGGCCTAGCGTGAACCATCCTATAAATGACTGCGTTTTAGATTACCAAAGTTTTAATCTGAGGGATTTTAAGTAATATTTTAGCACAGGGTTTTCTAGTTTAATTTTGGTATTAGGATATTTATTATGTATTTTGTATATTTGTATTTTATATTAATTTCCTGTGCGCCGCCCTGGGTCCTTTCGTGGGAGATAGGTGCGGGATATAAGTCAAATAAACCATAAACCATAAACCAAGCTTGTCGATCAGAAAGGTCAGCAGTTCGGTGGTTCGAATCCCTACAGCTGTGTAACAGAGTGAGCTCCTGTGACTTGTCCCAGCTTCTGCCAACCTAGCAGTTCGAAAGCATGTAAAAATGCAAGTAGAAAAACAGGAACCATCTTTGGAGGGAAGGGAACAGCGTTCAGTGTTTGATAATCAACTGTTTTTAGGGTTTTTAATGATTAATTTTTAGTTTTAATATGGGATTTTAGCGCAGGGTTAGTTTAATTTTATTTTATATTGTACTATGTTTGTGATTTTATACGTATTTTAAATTCCCTGTGCCCCGCCTCGAGTCCCTTCGGGGAGAGAGAGCGGGTTATAAATTAAAATTTATTATTATTATGATGATGCTGATGCTGAGAATGATGTTACCTAGTTAGAGTAATAAAATGTCTGCAAGAAAATAAGCAAGTTCAGAGAGCAACCCTGAGCTACAAATATTCTCCTGTATTAATAGTATTTTTTGGTGATTGGGGATTTTTGGGTGGGTGGGGGTGTGTTTGGGGATTGTTATGGGTGTTGGGCCTGGTCTCTGGGTGTTATGTGAATTTTGTTGTATGTGTAAACTGTGTATATACATACAATGACAATAAAGTTAAGTATGCCTTATTTTAATTGTGATGCTTGTGACGTGAATAAGCAAGCAATATCGTAGCATAGCATCATATCTCATATCAATCATAGTATTTTAATGCATTTTTTTTAACTTGGGCTGTTTAATTCTGCCTTTTAGTTTTAAGCTGTCTATTTTAATCTGGGTTTTTTTTCCCCTTTGTGGAAAACACTCCTGGCTTTTATTTGCGGGATCGCATTCTGCCTCATACATCCCTGCGGCCGATTCGCTCTCACAGAGAGGGACACCTCCGGGAGCCGTCCACTAGGCAGTGCCAGCGGGTGACGCCCAGGGGAAGGGCCTTCTCTGTGGTGGGCCCGACCCTCTGGAATGGCCTACCCCCCCGAACTGAGAACAACCACAGACCTCTGCTCCCCTCCGCCAAAAGCTAAAAACTTACTTCTTTCATCTGGCCAGCCTGGCCTAATCTATCCTTCCTAGGCTGTAATATAAATTTAAATTGTTTTAAGAAGATGTTAGATAGCCATTTGTCTGAAATGGTATAAAGTTCCTGCCCACGCAGGGGGTTGCACTAGAAGACCTACAAGGTCCCTTCCAACTCTGCTATTGTATTATTGTATTATTGTATTATAATAGGGATTGCTGGGAATTAGTGTTAAGGTTTTTTAAGGTTTTAAGATTTTAAACTTTTAGCGCAGGTAAATTATTTAATTCTATTTTAAATATTGTATTGTTGTATTTATATATGTTTTTAAAGTCCTGTGCACCGCCCCGAGTCCCTTCGGGGAGAGGGTGTGGTCTACAAATCAAATAAATCGAAATCGAATCCTTAATTAGGCATCTCTTACGAGATTTCATCCAACCAATTCCAGAAAAGGACATCGTCTTTCCCTTTTTGCAGCCAATACAAGATAGGATTTTGTGCCACCTTGCCACTGAATGCATTATGTCTGCTCTTCACTCTTAGATTCTCTCTGTTGTGTTCAACTTTCCATGACTTTCTACTGCTGCTTTGAACATGGGAAGCGTCTTGCAGTGAACACCTTTCCAAAATTCCAACGTCCTTTTTTCTGGAACAGGTTTTATGAAACTTCGTGAGAGAGGCCCAATTAAAAGCCAGTTTGGTTTGGCAAAGAAGGCACCAGGCTAGAAACTGGGAGACTGTGAATTCTTGTCCCGCCCTGGGCTCGAAAGCCAGCTGGGTGATTGATTTGGGTTCAGGGAGGAGGCAGTGGCAATCCACTTCTGAAAGACCTTGCCAAGAAGCTGCGAGAACCAGACAGGACTGAACGGAAGAAAAGAAACTTAATTAGGCTCTAGAGCAGGGTTTCTCAACATCTTGAAAGTTTCCGCGGTTGAGAAACGCTGCTTTCCCCACCCAAGGCAAAAACAACCACCACCGACCAAAACCTCAGTTTCAGGAAACTCTGAGTGAAGTCAGAGGATGGGCACACATCTGCAAAGAGAGGTACCTCCTAACTGGTTTCGGGCCCCCAAAAATTGACCCTGGATTTCAAATCTGAAATCCAGATTATGGGAGCCTCACGGCATTCCCATGTAACACCTCTCCTGCGCGAGCTGCACTGGCTGCCTGTGGCCTTTCGGGTGCGCTTCAAGGTGTTGATAACCATCTTCAAAGCGCTCCATGGCATGGGGCCTAGTTATGTGCGAGACCGTCTCCTACCCCACACATTTCTTCAACCGATTCGCTCCCATAGAGAGGGTCTTCTCCGGGTGCCGTCGGCCGGCCAATGCCGGTTGGCGACCCCCAGGGGAAGGGCCTTCTCTGTGGCGGGCCCAGCCCTCTGGAACGACCTTCCCCCCAAACTCCGGACCATCATGGACCTCCGCCTCTTCCGCCAGCGTCTGAAGATGCACTTTTTCCATCAAGCCGGCTTAGCCTAGTCCCCGAGACCATCCTATAAGACTGGGTTTTAAATTGATATAACGTTTTAATTAGTGGGATTTTAGTGAATTTTAGCACAGGGTATTCTAAATTTAATCAGTTTTTATTGTGTTGTATTATTTATGGCGTTTCTATTTATTTATATGTTTATACTGTTTTAATTTCCTGTGCACCGCCCTGAGTCCCTTCGGGGAGATAGGTGCGGTATAAAAGTCAAATAAATTCAAATTCAAAATTCAAAATTCAAATCCAAATGTATTGTTTGTCTAACCAATTTCATTGTATACATGATGTACAGTGACAATAAAGGCTTTAAACTTTGCTCTTTCAGCTCAGGGTCTCTTTGGTCCCAGAGCAGGAGTGCCAAATTCAAAGCCCAGGGGCCGGATCCAGCCCACAGGGTGGTTAGATATGGCCTGTGGGGCAGGGGTGGGTTGCTGCCTGCATTACTACCGGTCTGTTGCGCAAAAAAAATTGAGTGCGTGCGCTTCCTTCACTCACACACATGCCAGATGTGTGCTTCATGGGCATGCACATTTGCATCTGGAAAGGTCTGCGCATGTACACAACATTAGAAAAGGGGAAAAATTACATTTCTTCAATGAAGATCATTCTGCGCATGTGCAGAACAAAAAAATCAAGATGGGGGCCCCCGAGGATAGAACCAGTTAGGGCAGGGGTCTCCAACCTTTGCAACTTTAAGTCTGAAGGACTTTAAGCTTTGCTGGCTGGAGAATTCTGGGAGCTGAAGTCCTTCAGACTTAAAGTTGCAAAGGTTGGAGACCCCTGAGTTAGGGTGCGTGTCCGGCCAAGTTACTACTTACTCTTCTGAACCAGTCTGAACTTTTAGGAACCCACCTCTTTATTATTTATTATTCAAATTTATAAGCCGCACCCATCTCACCACATAGGGACTCGGGGCGGTGCACAGGGAATATACAAATATAGATATACAAATATACAAAAATAAAACATTCTTAAAACTAAATTAAATCAACCCACCCTGCGCTAAAACCCATATTAAAACCCTTGAATTAAAACTTTGGTAACTAAAAGCAGTACGGTGTTCGAGTAAGATCATGCCAGGCCGGCTTGTTTGAAGAAGTGTGTTTTTAACCACTGGCGGAAAGGCGGAGGTCCGAGATGACATGGAGGTCGGGGGGAAGAGAGTTCCAGAGGGTAGGGCCCATCACAGAGAAGGCTCTTCCCCTGGGCGTTGCCAACCGGCATTGCCCGGTTGACGGCACCCGGAGCAGACCCTCTCTGTGAGAGCGTATTGGTCCTAGGGACGTATGGGGCAGCAGACGGTGTCGTAGGTAGCTAGGCCCCGTGCCATGGAGCACCTTGAAGATGGTCATCAAAACCTTGTAACGCACCCGGAAGGTCACAGGCAGCCAGTGCAGCTCGCGCAGGAGCGGTGTTATGTGGGATTGCCTTGAGGCACCCGTAATCACCCGCGCGGCCACATTCTGGACCAACTGCAACCTCCGAGTGCATCTCAAGGGGAGCCCCTCTGCCGTGGGGCCACCCTGGAAACAGAGAAGGAATGGCCCACGGTGCCTCTGCCCATGAAAAGAGGGCTCAGCAGGGCTGCCTGCAGCCCCCCTCCCCGCCCTCCCCCGTTTTTTTGCTGGCACAGTACTCGGGCCACCACCAGTGCCCACAACACGAGTGATGTTGAGATGCCCATGCCCACCCTGGCCATGCCCCCTGCCTCCCCCCCACCTGAGGTCAAACAAAGATCAAACAAACCCTGATGTGGCCCTCAATGAAATTGAGTTTGACACCCGTGCCCCAGTGCAATGCCAGTCCAGGAGAGACTTCTAGATGGGGAATGGCTCTGCACAGCTAGCTAGGAAGGCAGTCTCTCTTGCCCTTACAACAGTGGTCCCCAAACTTTCTGACTTGTCAGACTGGTGGCGGAGGGGGGGGGGGTTGGGGAAAGCCGGGATGGTTCCATGTTCCATTCCAGTTTGCACGGCCCAGTTCCGAATGAGCCACAACCCAGTAGTGGGCCGTGCCCCTGGGATCAGGAGCCCCTGCTTTATAGAATAACCATAGCACTTAGACTTATATACCACCTTGTAGTTCTTTACAGCAGTCGTCTCTGGGTGGTTTACAAATGTCAGCATATCGTCCCCAACAATCTGGGTCCACATTTTACCTACTTTGGAAAGGTGGCTAAGCCGGTCAGGATCAAACTCCTGGCTGTGGAATGCAGAGTCTGCCTACAATGCTGACAAACCAGCATTGGTTCTTCTAACCACTGCAGCCACGCCTGCACAGTAATCCAGAGAGGAAGTACAAACCACAATACCACTTTTCTTGTGAAGTTACAATAACAGAGACTTACAATAACAGAGACTTGCAAGTCAGAAAGGACTTCTCCTCTCCCCCTGCCTTTACCTTCCAAACAGCCAGGGAGGGTTCTCCTTTCGAGAGGCTCCCCATGGCTTGAGATACCCTTGGTATGATGAGCATCGATACAATGACTCTTCCTTCTTCCAAGGCCATTCTCACAGGCTCCTTACAGAACCTGAAGGCAAATTAAGACGCACCTTTTTCAACAAGCCGTCCTAGCATAACCTCCCGTTCTGACTGTTTTTAGATAGTTTTAATTTGGGGATTTTATATATATTTTAGCACGGGGTATCGATTGATTTAATAGTTTTTTTAAAATTTTGTACTTGTTTATATTTGTTATGTCTTTTAAATTTCCTGTGCGCCGCCCTGGGTCCTTTTTTGGAGAAGGTGCGGGGTATAAATTCGAATAAAACTAAACTAAAAACTAAAATAGGACTCCCCATCTTTTAAGTTAGCCCTTTCTCTGGCTTTCCACAACGCCTTTGAACCGTAGCCTGTCCACCCTGCATTTATTTTATTTTTATTTTTGGGGGTTTGTCATGCATGTATGAGAAAACAAGTATAACTATGCATATAACCTATAAACAAATACGTATACCCAGGTATATGTATGTACATAAGAAATGAGTACAAATAAATGGGGACAGTAGGACAGGGATAGTAGGCATGCTGCAGAGGTGGGTTGCTCCGGGTTCAGTACGGATCAGGTGGACTGGTAGTAGCGGCAGCGGGAGGCACCCAGATGCATGTGTGCACACGAACAAAGCGGTAGTAAAAAAATGGAAACCCACCACTGGTGTGCTTATGCCCCCTCCCCTTACACTCCTCTTAGGAATGGGGTGAGGTCCACAGTGGACAGTTTGAGGTTGAAGCTATGGGGGGTTTGAGGACGTAACAACAGAGTCAGGTAGAGCATTCCAGGCCTTGACCCCTCTGCTGCTGAAGTCGTATTTTCTGCAATTGAGTTTGAAGCGCTTTACCTTGAGTTTGCATCTATTGTTTGCCTGTGTATTATTGAGGTTGAAGCTGAAGTGGCCATTGACAGGTAGGACGTTGAAGCAGACAATTTTGTGTACTAAGCTTAGGTCAGACCTTAATCGGAATAATTTTAGGTTGTTCAAGCCCAAAGTTTCAAGCCTGGTGGCATCAGGGATTCTATTGTGAGGAGAGGAGTGGAGGACCCTTCTCATGAAATGCCTCTGGACCTGTTCAGTTATATTAATGTCCGATATACGGTGTGGGCCTACTCAGGGTGCCAACCGCCGGTCAATGCCGGCTAGCGGTGCCCAGGGGTAGGGCCTTCTCTGTGGCAGGGCCGGCCCTCTGGAAAGACCTACCCCCCCCCCCCGAACTTCGTACTATCACGGACCTTCCCCTCTTTCGCCACTCACTCAAGACATACTTTTTCCAGCAAGCTGGCCTAGCTTAGAGTTTAGATCTTGGACGCGACAGAGCTCCTGCCAATTAGTAAATGGATGTTGGGTTTTTATTAAGGGAATTTTAGCACAGGCTTTTAATTTAATTCTTTCTAATTGTATTATTGTATGAGTGTTATTTATTGTGGTTTTTAATTTCCTGTGCACCCCCCTGGGTCCATCTTGATGCAGAGAGGCGCGGTATACAAATCGAAATAAATTGAAATTGAAATTGGATTCCAGGCAGATGAGCTGCCTTTGAGAATTTGCAACAAACCAAATTCTCCCCCCAACCCCCAAAACAAACCCCTGTTCAGATAACCCAGCTCAGTTAGCTGTGCAAACCACGATGCCGAGCTCCTCCTCAATCTGGTTCAGCGTGCTGACGGTTAGCTGTTTGGGAATTTCCCCCCCTTGACTTCACCGAGAGTTATTTTTAAAGCGGAGCATGAACTGTGGATTGGCCTCCCTTTTGGTGTGTGTGTGTGTGTGTGTGTGTTAATCTGCAGGCGTCACTCAGGAAAGCAACAGATGAAACTTTGCTAGCTCTGATAAAAGTCATGTGAAGAAAGAAGGAGGGAGGGAAGAAAAAAAACAACCCATCTTCAGCGACTGCCAAGTATTTCAGCTGCTGTTAAAAGGCACAGGGAAAGCAAAAGCAAAAGAGACAGCTGTCTGTCCGGAGCAGCTCTGGTTGAAACGCGCGGAGCAGTTTGTGAAATCCTGTGGTTTGTTTTTTTTTCCAAAGGGGATTTCTTTCCCCCACCCTCCTCTGGATTTCTGTGTTTGCTGGTAAAATGGCTCGTGGGGACAGGTGGATCAGCAGAGAGAAAGCAGGCGCAGGGTACGTATTTGAAGGCTGGGAAACGGTAAGGACTCGCAGGGAATCGCTGATTGGGCTATGGTGTCATTTCTCTCTCCTCCCCCCCCCCCCATCGTTCAGTGATATTAATAGAATTTAATAGCGTAGCTTTGCCAGTTGTGGGATTCTCATCACTGTCCAGATTCATTAACCGTCAACAATGGGGATCAGCGACCCGCAGCTGAAGCAATGGGTGGAAACTAATCAAGGAGAGAAGCAACTTAGAACTAAGGAGAAATTTCCTGACAGTGAGAACAATTAATCAGTGGAACAGAAGTTGCCTCCAGAAGTTGTGACTGCCCCAACCCTGGAAGTCTTTAAGAAGATGTTAGACAGCCATTTGTCTGAAATGGTATAAGGTTCCTGCCCATGCAGGGGGTTGGACTAGAAGACCTACAAGGTCCCTTCCAACTCTGCTATTGTATTGTATTGTATTGTATTGTTGACCTTTTAGGTCTCTAAAAACGAAGTATTTTGTCTTTGGGAAGTTCTCAGAACAGGTTAATCTGGGTTGGGGGTGGGTGGGAAGTAGGCGACGTGTTTCTGGCACCAGGAGCCGGAAGGTGTCAGGTTTAGGAGGCACAGCTGGTCCTCCAACAACGACCGAGACCAAAGTTGATGTCGTGAAGCGAGACATGTCTTAAAGCGGATTTTGCTCCGTTTTACGACTCCTCTCTTTTTGTTTATAAAAAGTTTTTATTTTTAGACAGACAGACGAAGCATGCAACATAAAACCATCTTCAATGTCGTACAGTGTGCCGACTTGCACAGAAATGACAAGATTTTTGTGCATCCTTTCCATGGTCCTCCCTTACAATTTATAGGTGGTCACATATTGTCAAATCACGCATCTATGTCTATCTTATTATCCTGATACATCATTTATTTGACTGTAACTATTATTCCTTCATTGTGAACAAGACATTCTCGGCGTTGGGTTCATTTATATTATAACGATTTGGCTCCGTTTTACGACTTCTCTTGCCGCGGTGGTTGAGTGAATCACTGCAGTTGTTAAGTTAGTAACATGGCTGTTAAGTGAGTTTGGATTCCCCACCCCCAAAAAAGACAAACTTAGATCTATCCCGGACCTCCACTCCTTCCGCCAGCAACTAAAAACCTACCTTTTCCAACAGGCCGGCCTGGCCTAACCTACCATTTTCAGCCTCAGTTGTTTAGCAGAGAAATTTTATATTGGGCTTTAGGGATTTTTAATGGGGTAGTTTTCAGCACAGGGTGTAATTTAATATAGTTTTAAGTATTTATGTATTTATTGTGATATATTGTGTTTTTATATTTCCTGTGCACCGCCCCGAGTCCCTTCGGGGAGAGGGGGCAGTTAATAAGTCGAATAAATGAAATGAAATGAAATTGACTTGGCTTGTTGGCCTGACCCTGGGATGTACATTTGAACCGCTTGCCAAGTTCAATCACACGAGGGGTTGGGGAAGGTCTGACGGCCGTGTAGAAGACGGTCGTAATTTGTTTTTTATCCCCAGTGCCGGTCACAAAACAAACTGTGGTAAGTCGAGGACTTCCTGTCATTGAATTTTGGATCTCCCTGGGCCACTTCCTGAACTGGGAGTGGTTTTTTACCCTCCCGATGAACCTCCTGCCCCCGGAGCTCTCAAATTGGCCCAGTTGCAAGAAAATAGAATTTCCCACAGTTTTTTTTTTTTTAAATTAGCATACATATTCAAATCCTAGCTTTTGTCAAAACTGGGTGTTTGTGATTTCTCAAGCCTTTTTCTTCCCTTGTTGAGTTCCTTGTTCTGGTGGAGAGGGTCACAGGGTTTTGCAAATGCGTGGTGCTTTAAAAAAAAAATAGCTGAGATCATTCTTGGAGTTTCCAGCTCTGGATATTATTATATTTCGATCCTTTCTCAAGTGTCTCTTGCTTCCCACCCTTTCTGAGCCCTGGAGCAAAAAAGACAAATAAAAAAAGGAAGGAACTTTTTGTCAACTGCTTTCTCCTAGTGCCATCTCTTAGCAGGAGAGCGGGGTCCACCAGAATGGTCTATAAGGAGAGGACCTTCATATACCCCAAACTGCCCAGGTGCAGCGTTGAAAGAAGTGCAGTCTAGCGAAAAGAAGGACTGGGACTGGGACGGGGGGACATGATAGCAGTATTCCAGTATTTGAGGGGCTGCCACAAAGAAGAGAAGGGTCAATTTATTTTCCAAAGCACCCGAAGGCAGGACAAGAAGCAATGGATAGAACCTAATCAAAGAGAGAAGCAACCTGGAATTAAGGAGACAATTCCTGACAGTTAGAACAATTAACCAGAAGAAGAACTTGCCTCCAGAAGTTGTGGGTGCTCCAACACTGGAGGTTTTTAAGAAGAGACTGAACAACCATTTGTCTGAAATGGAATAGAGTTTCCTGCCGGAGCAGGGGGTTGGACTAGAAGACCTCCAAGATCCCTTCCAGCTCTATCCTGATTGAGATGACAAAATAAGTACTGTCACTCTGGAGAATTTCATGGAAATGTTGCCACAAAATAAGCAGCTATCTGTCTGTATGTCTGTCATCTATCTATCTATCTATCTATCTATCTATCTATCTATCTATCTATCTATCTATCTATCTATCTATCTATCTATCTATCATCTATTGTTGTTAGTTGTGAAGTTGTGTCCGACCCATCGCAACCCCTCATTCTCTGTTGCCTCCTTCTTCAATTTTTCCAAGCATTAGGCTCTTCTCCAGTGAGTCCTTCCTTCTCATTAGATGGTCAAAGTATTTGAATCTATCTATCTATCTATCTATCTATCTATCTATCTATCTATCTATCTATCTATCTATCTATCTATCTACGTTATACATTTATTTATTTATTTATTTTTCACATTTATAACCCGCTCCCATCTCACCACAAAGGGACTCGGGGCGGCGAACAAAGAATTACATCAATAAACATAAATACAGAGATATTAGGTGCCTGTGTTGTGACCATTTTAAAATCCCCATTTACAACTGGCGGTGCTATATATATATATATATGATCATTTCATCTTGATTGGTAGAACACGGTGAATTATAAATGTTTTAAAAGATCTATGTTCAAATACCAACATCGAAGCAATCTAACTACTGAAGTGCAATAGTTAAAAAAATAGTTTATGTTAAAAAAAAAAATTAGACTTTGGAACCGGTATCTAATCTCAGCTTACAGCTGGTCATGATGTGATCTACAGTTTGATGTGGGACCCTGCAATCAAATGAGGGGAGGATACTATGCCCCATTCAGAAGCAGTGAAAAAACTGGGGAAAAGATTTGCAAAACGCTGTCCTTTTTCTGGAAGGATTTTTTAAAACACCCCACCTGCCCCACCAAAAAAGAAGAAAATACAAGCTTAGCAAAGTATTTTCTGCAAAACAATGCTTTCTCAAAGAGAAAACAGGTATTCTTTGACTGACAATAGCTCATTTAGTGACCGAGAAAAGCATTGGCCGTTTTTTACACTTATGGCCATTTTTCACACTTACGACCGTTGCAGCATTCCCCATGGGCACGTGATCAAAATTCAGACTCTTGGCAATTGACTCATATTTACGACGGTTGCAGTCTCCCGGGGTTCGTGCGATCCTTTGCTGACCCAGCAAAATCAAGGGGGAAGCTGGATTCACTTAACAACTGTGTTGCTAACTTTAATTACTGCATCGACTCGCTTAACAACTGCGGCAAGAAAGGTCGTAACATGGGGCAAAGCTCCGCTAACCAATGTCTCACTTAGCAGCATAAATGTTGGGCTCAACTGTGGTCGTAAGTCGAGGGCCGCCTGTAAATGTCTCTTTCTCCTGTGAATGTTTACACTTTAGGACATAGAGAAGCAGTTCCAGGGAGACGTTGCCATCTTCATCACTCAAGTTCTTCATCATGAAAGGTCTTCTGAGCTTATTTTCCATTGCTCTACTTCTTTCTCCCGGTAAGAAACATCTGGTAATTCCTCAACAGCTGGGGAAACATATCTGACAGATTCTGAAGGCAGGCCTAAGCAGTAACGTCATGAAAACCCTCTCTAAGATACGCCTGCTCTAATTTGGGACATCCCAGAGTTCCTCAGGTTGCGTAGCTCATACCTGTACTTGTCTAGACAACAACAGAAGAAGCAGGAGCTTTGCCCCAGGCAATGAGAGAGGATTAGAGGAGCGGCTCACCCCACAACTCCCTGGGGAGTAAGAGGAAGGAAAGGCAAAACCCAGGTGGATTTGCAAGATTCCAGGACAGGTATTCCTGGACTACACACCCACCATCGAGGCCAACATTTCTGTTGCTAAACAACACAGTTGTTAGGTCCACTAGACACTATGCTCACCAGAGGTGGTATTCACCAGGTTCTGATCAGTTCTGGAGAACCAGTAGCAGAAATTTTGAGTAGTTCAGAGAATCAGTAAATACCACCTCTGGCTGGCCACACCCCCAATCTATTCTCTGCCTCCCGAGTCCCAGCTGATTGGGAGGAAATGGGGATTTTGCAGTATCCTTCCCCTGCCATGCCCAGCAAGCCACGCCCACAGAACCAGTAGTAAAATAATTTGAATCCCACCACTGATGTTCACTAATACAAATTGGTAGTAGTGAGCTTAGTGACTAGTGGACCTAACAAAAGATACTTTGGAGAAGGGAAGGTGGCATTGTCTCCCTAACTGGAGCAAAACCAGTTATGGGAAGGCCTCCCCAGTCTTACATGGGATGCTTACCCAGGCAGCATCCCATCCAAGAAGGGAGCAGGTAGCAAATGAAAGAGGAGGGCCAAGCTACCTTCAACCCCAGCACAATGTCCATCTCCAACTCCATCTTTTGACAGAGATGACCAGGAAGGGCAGACTAGATGCCTCGCAGATAGCCAAAACTTGACCAGGCTTGCAATCTCCCCAAAAGGTCAAAAGGTTGAAGATGTCACTAAAGCCAATCCTTGTTTATTAGCTTTGGTCGAGACCCAAGAAAGCACAAGGAACAAGAATCTTCTTGATACGTCAACTTCAGTGCTGAAACGTCGTACCCGAGAATCCAAGGATGCAGAACCAACAATACTTCCATCTGTTGGTGAGTATGGACTCTCATTTTTGAGCCAGGGATAACAAGACTTCTGTAGGACAACGTGTTGCCTTAATCTGTTGGTATGCTCCAGCAAAGCCCTTGATGGTGTGGGATCAGCAGTAATGGCATCCTCTTATCTTTACTATTGGTTCAGAGTTGGGAGAGACCGTGGGGCACTTCTGCGCATGTGCAGAATCTTCTGTGCATGTGCAGAGTGTCGGTGATGACATCTGGCTGGGTGGGCGGAGCCTCCTGCCACCGCCGCTGCTACCGGTTTGCCTGAATTGGGGCTAACTGGCAGAATACCACCTCTTGGGTCCAGGATATCTGAGGAATCATCTTGCCCTAGTGGCAGAGGTGAAATTCAGCAGGTTCTGACCAGTTCTGGAGAACCAGCAGCAGAATATTTGAGTAGTTCGGAGAACTGGCAAATACCACTTCTGACTGGCCCCAGAGTGGGGAGGGAATGGAGATTTTGCATTACTATAAGACACACTCCCCCCCCCCCCGCCTAAAGGAGGCTGGAAATTTGGGTGCGTCTTATACTCCAAATGCAGCTTTTCCGAAGCTTTTGTTCAGCCCTAATGAGGTGCTAACAAGTAAAGCGACCTTCCATGCTTTGCCTGCTTTTCCTATTGCTGCTCCAGTGCGTCTTATACACTGGAAAATACGGTATTTTTCTTCTCTAACGTTTCTACATTTTTATTTTATTTATTTTTGTTTTATTAAATTTATACCCCGCCCTTCTCCAAACGGACCCAGGGTGGCGCACAGGAATTTTAAAATACATACAAAATCAATAAAAAAAAAATAAAAAACGTATTTAATAACCGTCCTGTGCTAAAACCAAATTAAAATCCCCAAAAAATTTAAAACTGTCTAAAATAGTCAATTGCAGAGGTTACGCTAGGCCGACTAGATGAAAAAAATGTGTCTTTAGACACTGGCGGAAGAGGCGGAGGTTGGAGATGGTGCGAAGTTCAGGGGGAAGGTCATTCCAAAGGGCAGGGCCCGCCACAGAGAAGGCCCTTCCCCTGGGTGTCGCCAGTCGGCATTGTCTGGCCGACGGAAATTTTTGAATTTCTGACGATTGTCAGAAATTTTTGAATTTCTGACGATCAAACCCAGCTCTTCTTCAGCTGATTCATGAATTAACTCATTTCCTGACCTGACACCACCCATGTAACCGTACATTTTAACCTGGCAATCTGAGTTCACCCAATGGACTAAGCCTAACATACGCCTAACATACGCAGAAACCCACCAAATCACCAGACTAGCACACGTGGTATGAATGTAGTTGCCTGGCCCTTAAGCGACCCCCATGGATACATGGCTGAAATATCTATCCTGCAAGTTGATGGGCCATTTCACTTTTTCAGGTCCCTCCCTGGAGTGTGAAATATGTTTTGGCACGGGAAATACTTGTCTAAGTGGGAAAGAGATGTGTGAATCGGATGAGGACATCTGTGTCATCGACCTGACAGAAATCTCCAAAGGTGAGTGAAAGGCCCAGCGGTAGACAAGCAGACCACAGGTGGGTTTCTCCCGGTTTGGGACGGTTCAGCTGAACCAGTAGTAAAATTCAGGCCTGGATCGCAGAACCGGCCTGCCACGCCCCTGAACCGGTTCCCTTGCCATTGCTGGGCCGTTGCCATTTTGGTTTTTAGTGCCTGTGTGTGGGCACCCCGAAAATAAGGCCAAGCGCTTATTTCAGGGGTCAAAAGAAAATAAGACCCTGTCTTATTTGGGGGTAAACGTGGTAGTCCATCCATCTATCATTTTCCCCCAAATAAGACCTAATCAGAAAATAAGCCCTAATACGTCTTTTGGAACAAAATTTAATATAAGACATGGTCTTATATTCTGGGGAACCATGGTATATATGCCTATGCACAGACACTCATATCTATATCTATATCTACCTAGCTCTATCATCATCATATTTTAATGACTCCGTAATCCCTTGTGGGATGAAGTCTGGGCAACCGAATGGAGCTAGCAGACTGTTTAATGGCCGGATGTTGTTCCTGTCACCAACAGGAAGTTTTGTTTAGCAGATATATTATCATTGTGCCCCAAGAGATAAATAGAATTGAACTCACAGCTTCCTGATTGTGAGGCAAGAGCTCCACCTCTATGCCACTGCACTATTCCTCTATCTCTATCTTATCTTTATCTCTTATCATTATCTTTATAGCTTTATCTATCTTTATCTTTATCTCTATATATCTTTATCTCAATCTCTCCCTCTCCCTCTCCCTCTCCCTCTTACCCTCCCTCTCCGCCTGCCTGCCTGCCTGCCTGCCTGCCTATCTATCTATCTATCTATCTATCTATCTATCTATCTATCTATCTATCTATCATCTATCTATCTATCTATCTATCTATCTATCTATCTATCTATCTATCTATCTATCTATCCATTCATCTGTCCGTCCATCCATCCATCCATCCATTCATCTATCTATTCACCCATCCATCCCTCTATATCTCTCTATCCCTCTATTCCTCTATCTCCATCCATTCATCCATCCATCCATCCATCCATCTATCTGCAATGCAAAAAGTGCAATAAATGCACTGAAAACCTTTTGGCTGGGACCCTCTTGTTTCTGAGTTGAGATTGCTATATTATCTGCATTGAGACAAACTTTTCTATAATACATTTTATCGATTTGAGCATTTGCCAGCAAAACTGTAGACATTGGATAAAGGTACAGATTTCCTCTGTCCACAATTATGTCCAAATTTAGGGGGCAGGGTTCGTCTCCATCATCTCCATCTTCTAGCCGAGGGAGTCAGCATTGTTCGAAGACACTTCCATAGTTACGTGGCTAGCATGACTATATGCCAAAAGCGCATGGAAGGCGCCTTATGCCTGCCTTCCCACTGAAGTGGTACCTACTTATCTGCTCGCATTTGCATGCTTTCGAACTGCTAAGTGGGAAGGAGCTAGGACAAGAACGGGAGCTCACCCCATCGCGTGACACTCATCGGGTCTCAAAACGCAGGCGTCCAGCTGTCCAGCTGAACATTTTAACCACTGTGGGATTTAGAAATCAAATATTAACAATTTATTTTATTTATTTATTTTATTTATTTTATTAAATTTATACCCCGCCCTTCTCCTTGTTAGGACCCAGGGCGGCGCACAGGCATTATTTAAAAACACAAAATACAATAAATATCTATTAAAATGTATTAAATTAATAAACCCGTGCTAAAACCCAATGTTAAAACCCTTGCCAATTATAAATTATTTTCTTAAAAAGTCAGAAATGGGGGCTATCCTAGGCCGGCTTGTTGGAATAAATACGTCTTAAGACGTTGGCGGAAGAGGCGGAGGTCCGAGATAGTACAGAGGTACTATCTCATGTTTGTACGGAGGTACAAACATGCTTCTTTATGCCTGCGAATTAATGAAGCATGATCCAAACATGGAAAGTTGCCTTCCAGTTGAGTTCCTCTCCAAGGTATTAGGCTTGGAGATGCCAACCATTGAGCTGGGTGCTTCTTGGGGCTAAGCAAGCATCCTACTACAGTTTTGAGAGCCTTAGTCACAAAGGGAGTCCCACAAAAGCTGTCTTTGTGCACTGCTAGGCTGGGTGAAGTCCTAAACATCACCAAATATGAAATCTTCTCTCTTGGCAGGAGGAAACAACGTGTCATTTATAGGAAAGGGCTGCTACTTCTCAGAGAACTGTACTTCTGCATCTGTTTTGGTGACCTTCGGAGAAGGAGAATTCCTCAGGAAAAGCATCCTCTGTTGCTCAGGAGAAGACTGCAGAGAAGATTCTCTTCCATGTAAGTCTCTTCTTCTTTTCCTCTGCCAGTGATCTCCGTGCAACGATGTCAGAAATGATTGGCACTCCAAACCTTCACTGATAACATCTCAAAAGACTTGGGAAGTTGCCATGCCCTCCAAGAACTTTAATTACCACACTTTTCCACTAGAGGGCCTGTTGTGTATTGTAATTCAGAATGATTGACAGTAGACATGTCCAACCTTGACAACATTTGAGACCTGTGGACTTCAACTCCCAGAATTCCCCAGAATTCCCCAGAATGCCTATCTGGGAAATTGAAGTCCAGCTGTCTTAAACATGCTAAGGTTGGACATCCCTGATCTGGAGGACTACAGTTTCCTGTCTTTGATACCATCCTTGAATTGCAAATTAGATGTTTCCGTGTTTTTCCCCTTTGTAAGATGGGTAAACAACTTTATCTGAGGGCTTGTAGGATTCTTTGAAGGCTGCATCAAAATAGAATAGAATAGAATAGAAGAGAAGAGAAGAGAAAAGAAGAGAAGAGAAGAGAAGCTGGAAGGGACCTTGGAGATCTTCTAGTCCAGCCCCCTGCTCAAGCAGGAGAACCCATACCATCTCAGACAAGTGATTGTCCCGTCTTTTCTTAAAAACCTCCAGTGATGGAGCACCCATGATTTCTGAAGGCAAACTGGGAATGTTTATTTATTTATTTGATTAAAAAAAACTTATGTAAGTCAAGGCAGTGAACATATCCACTATCCTATTTCTTCCACCACAATAACCCAGTGAGGTGGGTCAGACCATGGTGTGACATCAGTTGTAAGTATGAGGACTGGGTGTAAGTCACTTTTCTTCAGTGCCGTTGTAGCTTGGAATGGTCGCTAAACGAATAGTTGTAAGTCAAGGACTGTCTGTATAAAAATTCAGGAGTAAGTTGGAGAGCAACTATGGATGACAAATGCATAGAGACGCCTAGAAAACTAATGGGACCAATGATCACAAGAGAATTGTTCGTTTTTGAACTCAAATGTTCTGATTTAATTAATTGGGCTCATATATTTTTTTCCAGGGCCACCAATAAATATGACAGCCAATGGGAAATACTGCCCAGCCTGCTATTCTGAATTTGAGCCATGTCCTATGAAGACGGTCAAGTGCACTGGATCTGAAAATTACTGCCTGGATTTGCTTGGGCATAAATATTCTGGTAATTCTGAGGTTATATTATGAATACGTTCACACTTTGCCTTAAAACACTGACTGCGTTGGTCACCACATTATAAAAAAGATGTTGAGACTCCTGAAAGAGTGCAGAGAAGAGCAGCCAGGATGATTAGGGGACTGGAGGCTAAAACATACGATGAATGGTTGCAGGAACTGGGCATGGCTAGTCTCCTGAAGAGAAGGACCAGGGGAGACAGGATAGCAGGGTTCCAATATTTGAGGGGCTGCCACAGAGAGGAAGGGGTCAAGTTATTTTCCAAAGCACCTGAAGGCCAGACAAGGAATAATGGATGGAAACTGACCAAGGAGAGATTCAACCTGGAAATAAGGAGAAATTTTCTGACAGTGAGAGCAATCGACCCATGGAACAGAAGTTGTCTTCGGAAGTTGTGGGAGCTTCATCACTGGAGGCTTTCAACAAGAGATTGGACTGTTATCTGACAGAAGTGGTGTAGGGTCTGCTTGGGCAGGCGGTTGGACTAGATGACCTACAAGGTCCCTTCCAACTCTGGTAATCTGTTAACCTTGACTATGTTTCTCTGTGAGAACATGTGGCTTAGGTGGGATCCTCAGCCATACAATGGGTGGAACTGGATATGTGTAATCTAATGAAGAGAAAGATTAGGGGTGACATGATAGCAGCATTCTAATATTTGAATGGCGGTCACAGAAAGGAGTGGGGTGTGTGTGTCAACCTATTTTCCAAAGCACCTGAAGGCAGGACAAAAAGTAATGCATGGAAGCTTGTTGGAGGGAGATCTAACCTAAAATTAAGGAGAATTTTCCTCTCAGTGAGAACAATCAGTGGAACAACCTGGGTGTTCCAGAAGTTGTGGGTGGTCCATCACTGGGGGTTTTAAGAAAAGATTGGACAACCATTTCCCCAGAATCATGTAGGGTTTCTTTCTTAAGCAGAAGGTTGGACTAGAAGACCTCCAAGCTTCCAACTCTTGTTATTCTGCTATCTATACCAAACCATCATGTTACATTATGACAGGGCTGTCAAATTCGCGGGCCAGATGTGTCACACACTGGCCACAACCACACCCAGTTTAGCAAAGGGGGGGGGGAGAAGTCACAATACATCAGGTGACACTGCCGTGATGATGCAAGTTTGACACCCCTGCACTATGATATGGTTTATATTCACACGTTTACTGAATATAACACTGGCACTTTGTTAAACAAGTTGAATGTGTTGTGTTAGGCAGCCACTAAGTGGTTGAGTGGACTTCTGAGGTCATCACCGACAGGCTCTGTGTGACTTTCCCTCTTGTTTGACATATTTAGAAGACAACATCACTCTGAAAGGTTGCACAACGGAGTCCATCTGCAATGTTTTACGCTCTGGAGAAGTGAACTTGTTTGATACGGATACTGTCAATTGCTGGCCAGCCAATCAGGTGTCCCAGCTGACAGGATGTCTCTTCCTCTCTCTCGCTGCACACCTGCTGATGAAGGTCCTCTTGTGATGCCCCTCTTGGAAGTAGCAGCCACGAAAAGTTCCTTGTTTCGTCTTCTGAGAAGGAAGAACATGTGGTAGACCAAGGAAGTGGGATTTCACCAAGACAGATGGTTGGGTCCACTCGTTCCGTTTTCTCACTTACTGACCAGCACAAGGTCTCCAGGGACAATGCTGGGACTTTGAATTTGGACCCTCCTTTTAACCAACGAGGAAGAACCTTGCTAAGTCATGAATACCCAGAAACAAACATTCGCCTGGAAAATGCCTGCACTGAATGGACATGTGCAAGGTAGAGTGGCTGTCCAAGGCAATCAAGAAGATGCTCGGTGGTGCAGTGGTTAGAGTGCACTACTACAGGCTACTTCTGCTAATCACCGGCTGCCTGCGGTTTGGCAGATCAAATCTCACCAGGCTCAAGGTTGACTCAGCCTTCCGTCCTTCTGAGGTCGGTAAAATGAGGACCCAGATTGTTGGGGGCAAGAGGCTGACTTTGTAAACCTCTTAGAGAGGGCTGTAAAGCACTGTGAAATGGTACGCCCTGTTTCCCTGAACATAAGACCTCCCCGGATAATAAGCCCAATTGGGCTTTTGAGCACATGCGCTAAAATAAGCCATCCCCCGAAAATAAGCCCTCCCTGAAAATAATGCAGCACAGCAGCAGCCATAAGGAGACCACGTTCGCTGCGTCCTGCACCTAAAAAATAATAAGGCTTCCCCGAAAATAAGGCCAAACACATTTTAAGGATCAAAACAAAATAAGACCCTCTCTTATTTTTGGGGAAACATGGTATAAATCTAAGTGTTATTGCTATCAAACCATCCAGGGAGATCTTGGTTAGGATTTTGTCTAGAGGATGGGACCTCTGGAGACCACCCACCAGTGGGCAGAAGCTGCTGCTTTTCACCAATAAAGTTTGGCCATACCACTGTGACACTATACTAAGAAGGTGGAGTGGGGCATGTCTGTCTCTCCCGCAAAGCAATCTTCTGAGCATTTGCACAACGTAATGCTTAAACCCTGGGATCTGCTACCAGGTTAGTGTAAAGAGTAATCGTGATGTTCCCAAGACAAATCTAAGCTGACCATATGTTAAGCTTGGTTAGTTTTTAACTCGGGTTTCAGGATGCATATGGAGTTTTGTGCGATGTACGAAGCCGGGCTGGTTTCCTAAATATTGCTCTATTTTTGTGCAATCCGGCTATGGCAAATATGGTGCAAATTGTATGGGTTTACAGAAACCGTGTCCGCCTGTTCTGCCAATGAGGGAGCAGTGCTCAATTTCTGTTTCAAATGGACCAAATGTTTGACACGGCTCAAGGTAAAATCCCTCGTTTTCCTCCTTTCCTGCTGGATATTTGTGGGAAAGGTTAAATAGCCCTTTGAACTTACTCAAAAGCTGTTTGAATCTCTGAGAGACACCTCCAGACCTCCAAATAAAATATATTTTTAAACTCAATGAGCTCTTGCAAGAGTTTGATGGTCTCGTGGGTGAACTGATGAAATATTGGGGAATGGGGATAGAGTAGAGTACGGTAGAGTAGAGTAGAGTAGAGTAGAGTAGAGTAGAGTAGAGTACGGTAGAGTAGAGTACGGTAGACTAGAGCAGAGTAGAGTAGAGTAGAGTAGAGCAGAACAGAACAGAACAGAACAGAACAGAACAGAATAGAATTATTTATTGGCCAAGAAGACACACATAAGGAATTTATCGTTGGTGCATAGGCTCTCGGTGTACATAAAAGACAAGATACATTCATCAAGAATCACAAGGTACAACATTTAATGTTAGTCATAGCATGAGAAGACATTACTCAAGACAATGCTCAAGATATCTTGCCAAGACTTGGGTGGGGCCAACTGTGCTATAATAAAGGAAAATTCATTTCAGCCCTTTAAGATCAGCTGGTTTTAGGTCTTAAAATATTGAAACCCTACCAGGTCCTTCAAAGGAAGCTCAGACTTTTGACCATCTTGCACCATGATGTGATTCTTTAGGGCTTTGGAGCAATTCCTTGTAGATCCTTGGTTTCCCTATCTCCTTGTCCTTCCTAGAGAGTTCTCCTTCATTTCTCATTGCAGTAGACAAACAGATGGACAGGCAGACAGATCCCCTCTAGATGAAGCAGACCTTAGTTCAGCCTCTTCTATGTGGGCCTCTTCTGTGGGCGCACAGAACACTACCTTCCCACCAAAGATGGTTCCTATTTTTCTACTTGCATTTTTACATGCTTTCGAACTGCTAGGTTGGCAGAAGCTGGGACAAGTAACAGGAGCACAGAAGGGTACTAATCTACTAATTAAGATTGCAAAGTGCAGTTTTTTAAGTGTGTGCGTATGCGTGCATGCACACACACGTTTCTGCCTTTGAGCCAGATCCCTAGACATGTTCATGAAGCTTTCTCCCATAGGACACCCCCTAGAGATACTGCAGGTCTGTAGACTAAACTGGAAAGAAGGAAAACAATGCACACAGTTGCCTTCAGGATTTACGTAGATGGAATGAGCAGAATTAAACAAAATAAACAACCAATAAATAAAGTATTTGAAAAATCAAATCTCCAAGAGATGGAAAGGTTCAACATCGACGCTGCTACAAAAATCAATACAAAATAAATCAATATCAAATCATATTAGCTGAGGGGCTGCAACTGGGATGCACTGGAACAAGCTAGTAAGACATTTAGTTCAAGAACGTCTCCTCAGGAAATCCCAAAATTTTCAAGGCACCTGGGATGACTTTGTCATGGCCGCAGGAGAGGTCATAGGGTGGTTAACTTCCTTAGATATCATACTATAGCAGAGGTGTCAAACTCAAGGATTGCCTAGAAGTGCATAGATCTGGCCCATGGGGCTGCCCTTTAAACTGTGAAGAACCAGTCCACGCTGCCTCTGCCAGTGAAAACAGAGCTCAACAGGGCCATGCGCAGCCCGCCCAGGCTCCCGTTTCAGCCGGGATAGCCTCCTGCAGCCCTCTACCACCAAAAACTGATTCTTTTTATCTCATTTTCTTTGACAGAGGGCTGCAGGAGACTGTCCTGGCAGAAAACAGAGCCCGGGGGTCTGTGCGTGGTTCCCTGGGCTCTGTTTTCACTGGTAGAGGGCCCCACCTACCCCATCCTGGCTTCACACACACACATCCCCCAGGTCAAAAACAGCCCTGATGCAGCCCTGACATTGAGTCTGACACCCCTGCACTATAGCTTCTATCCCACTGAAATTCCATACGTACATATTGGGGTGATTTTATTATGGTTTATGGTTTATTTAAACTATATCTGTACAGGAGTAATTGCATGATGTCTCTAGGTACCATACATATGCTAAAGAAATAAATTGATATCAAATCTGGAAGACGGGAATAGCAAACTTTCTTGTAGAATGCAAAGCAAGGATTTTTTTTTTCCTATACCAAATATCAGAAGGGTACTAATCTGCTAATTAAGATTGCAAAGTGCAGCTTTTTAAGTGTGTGCGTGTGAGCGAGTGGACACACATTTGTGCATCTGAGTCTCCATATTAGGGTGATTTTATTATGGTCTATGCCTTATTTAACTATACCTGTACATCAGAAATTGCATGATGTCTCTAGAGGCCATACATACGCGGAATAGACAAATTGATATCAAATCTGGAAGACGGGAATAGCAAATTTTCTTCTAGCATGAAAAAGGTGGGTTTTTTCCCCCCTATATCAGGGGTCTGCAAAGTTGGCTCTTTTAAGACTGGTGGACTTCAACTCCCAGAATTCCCCAGCCAGCACGGCTGGCTGGGGAATTCTGGGAGTTGAAGTCCTCCAGTCTTAAAAGAGCCAACTTTGCAGACCCCTCCCCCTGTACCAAATGAAAAGAATCAGGCAATGACTGGAGTCCTATTATTAGTTACTCATTGTTTTCTTTATTGGAATTACACATTTTTTCTTTTTCAAGCACACATTCAAGGCTGCTGATTACATTTCTGTCTGCTTAGTTGGTTTCCACTTCAAAGAAAATATAGGAATACAGGAAACAGGAGCAAAATTTAGCGATCCCTCCTGATCAGCTGGAGTGATTATACAGGCGGAGAAAAAGGGGACAACTTCTTGGGTGGAAGGAAGAGCTTTAGAGGAGAAGCTTCATCAGGAGGAGCCCAAGGAATGCTGGGAAGAAGGACACAAAGGCAGGGGGGGCCCTGCTGCAGACAACGCTTTTAAGGACCGTTTCAAATGCAACACCGTTTAGGTAATTAGGAGGGATTTTCCCACCTATCTTGTTTTTCTCTCGCTGGCAATCATTTTCTGTACCACAAAATTTTACGATGACATCGGCTGCAGGAGAAAAAGGGAAACATTAGTGATCAGAGCCATCACTCCGACTTAAAGGAACTTCTCCACCCACACAAATACAGGTTTCCGATACTATCGACGTGACCCGGTTCAAAATACCCTTCTTCACATGCATTATGAAGCTCGTTCAAGAAGGCCGACATTCTGGGAAAGGTAGAAGAAAAGAGAAGAAGCGGAAACCAGCATCAAAGGTGGATGAGCTTCAATACAGTGGTGATGGGGAGGGAAGACTGTTGGAAGACCTGAAGGAACAATCACCAACCTGATGGGACACGAATAATCAGATTTATGTGACCTGTCTTACTTACGTTTATCATTTTCTTTCACCTTCAATCTCATATCTATACAGAGAGTTTCGTTCGAAGGACATTCTTTCTTTACATCAGGGCAATATCCATTCCGTGCTACACATTGTACACACTGCAGGGAACTTCCTGGAAAGAGAAGTGGAAAGGAGATAAGAAAGCAGGACAGGGAGAGGGAGTCAGAGATGCTTTCGATATTAATGAACCTAGACTCTCAGCAGTCCTAGCTAGGCTGACCAATGTACCCATCATCTATGGGTACACCCAATCGGAGCCACATTAAGGTAAACCTAGAACAAGATGAAGAACCTTTCCAGAGAGGAAATTCAGCAGAAGCCATTGTGAGGTAGGGGATGTGCCTACAACTCACTTCTAGCAGGGAAGGGAAGAAATAATGGAGAAAGCAAAAACAAATCCCCTTTGTTCCATTCTTATCTATCAAAATATAGGTAGATACTTGATACTGGAAAACATGCCAAGTTAGAAATAGTAAGGAAGCTTGTTGTTTTCCTAAACTAACCATTGTTTGTTTCTCTCATGAAAACCATAACAGATTTCTAAGATTTCAAAATGTAATAGAAGAAAATAGTTTGACTCCATCTTCTTTATGGCACCCTCGGAGATAGCAGTGTTCCGATATCTCAGAGGGTGCCACAAAGAAGAGGGAGTCAAACTATTCTCCAAGGCACCTGGGGGCAGGACAAGAAGCAATGGGTGGAAACTAATCAAGGAGAGAAGCAACTTAGAACTAAGGAGAAATTTCCTGACAGTCAGAACAATTAACCTCTGGAACAGCTTGCCTCCAGAAGTTGTGAATGCCCCAACCCTGGAAGTCTTTAAAAAGATGTTAGATAGCCATTTGTCTGAAATGGTATAAGGTTCCTGCCCACGCAGGGGGTTGGACTAGAAGACCTACAAGGTCCCTTCCAACTCTGCTATTGTATTGTATTGTAAAAGGGAGAGAACATGCTTTTAATAATACCAGAACTGTTGGCTGAGATTTTAGAAATGCCCCAGGAATTAGTATGAGATGGATTAGATGATGCCTTCCGAGTAAATATAAGATATGCGACCAGAAATACACTTCCAAGAGAAATACATGTAAGATTTACTAAAAAAAAATTGAGATTTCAAATATTACAGAAAACAAGAGATTAAAAATCTTGAATACAGAGGAAACACTCCTTCCAGGAGAAAAGAAGAAAAAAAATTCAGTTTTCTCTTCTTTTAAAAGATGAAAGTCTTTTCAAGGTCACTCTGAGCTTTCTCTCAGATGTTTGGTTCCAGACACATAGAGTTTCACACAGGAGACCTGTAAAAACA
The DNA here is from genome assembly GCA_039707465.1 of Rhabdophis nuchalis. Lineage (NCBI taxonomy): Eukaryota > Metazoa > Chordata > Lepidosauria > Squamata > Natricidae > Rhabdophis > Rhabdophis nuchalis. Next base: position 7,302,699 of record CM077654.1, read on the forward strand.
ACTATGTTCCTACCACAATCAGGTCTTAACCATAAAGGCATTTATTTCAAGTCCACTGGGTGGCACTAATACTCCTTGTCTCTTTCCACTCTAACTTTTAATCAAATTAAATTAAGGGAGACAGTGCCCTGAGTTGGGCAGAATCCAGGCCAGAAGGCGCATGGATTGGGGTGGAGCTTCTAGTCCTCTCTCTGAAGACCCATGGCTGTAGAAGCACCCTCGGCTGCTTCTACTTCGGCTGGCATCCACTCCAAGGGGGGGGGGGCAGGAGCTCCTCCGAGACGCCCGGCATGACAGCTGGGGTCTTCTTGATTATTCGAGGAGGGACTGTCCTGGAGAGCATTACCATACATTGGTCTTCCCGACACTTTTGCAGCCACTTTGGGGGTCTTCTGACAAAGTTGTACCATACATCAATATAGGGAGCTTGGTCAGGGTGTCCTTCCTCGGGGTGGAAGACTAGTTGGTGGTCCCTTTTCCTCCGCCGGCTGGCCTTATGGAGTACTGGTCTCTGGTCCTTCTCCAGTGGTTCTTGAAGCTGTCAACCACTGGTATTAAGGCTCCCCGGTCAAGGGGAATTCCCATGGAACAAAGAGGTCCGCTGGCACCTGGGAGATTCCTTCAAGCCGGGCGAGTCCCAACACCGGGGTGAGCACTCCCGCGGGTCCCAAAGATCCCTCACAATCTCCTGGCTGGCTCGCCAGTATGTAGCGGCAAACTTTGCCCACTACCTTTACGCTTAAGGAGAGGAGACGTGAGACCACGAAGATAAACGAGAAAACAGGCTTTATTGATGCATATGAGCTCAGAGTGCTCTCACACTAAAGACTGAACTCCTGGGCAACGCCCAAAGGAGCCAGTTATACCCTCTGCCCAAGCTGGGTGGTCAAGGGCGTTTCCTTATCTTGAACTTACAGGTGATACATGACATTTGAAGAAAAGGAGAAGTTCACAACAACACACTATAAATCCAGAAGTTAATACATTTTCATAAATTCTATATAAGGATGTATCATGAGCTTGGCATGAGGTAGAGGCATATACATCATGGGTTGGGTCCTTGTGCAACCTTATTTTACACCCACATATGCTTTCCTCTTCCCCTTCTCGTATGTTACTGTGTAGCAATCTTCCAGTAATATGTGCAATTATGAAGCCACAGTTTGCATCTTAATATCAAGGCATAATGAGCCAAAGTTAGGGGGTGAGAGGGGATTCACATTTGGTAAGCCCCCTCCCCAGCTGCCTCAAAGACAAGAAAAATATAAGGTTATATAAGAAAAATATAAGTTTAAATGTACAATAGAAAAATAAAAGGTGAACAGCCACGCAAAGAAAAAGGGAAAAAAAAGAATTTTTGGAGAATTAAAACTTAAATATATTCAATAATCCCAAAGAGTCCAAAAAAGATAAGAAAAAAGCCACTAAGAGCCAATCCACATTAAACTATGCTGAGAGTCCAGCCTGTCTTCCAACAACAAAAAGGAACAAAAGGAGTCTTTAATTGGCCATCCCTTAGCTTCGCCGCTTACTCTCTAGTCAGCCTTTTATTCTGAGATGGGTTTTCCAGGTTTAAGGTGTTCTCTCTCCAATAAAAAAACAAAGTTAAAAACTTTCACCAGCATGACATGCCACTCTCCTGCCCTTGCTTTGTAGGAGCTGTCTGCAGCTTTGACAGCCGGCGGGGGCTGACTCAGGATTGCTGGCAAGAGGGGCTTTTTCTGGATCACCAGAGACTTTGCGGGCTTCTCTGGGACCACAGGATGCCCCCCTACCTTTCACTGTCCCTTCGGGACAGTTTAGATCCAGATCAGACCGCCCAAATGACCTGAGTTTGGTGGCAATCCCAGAGATGCTGGGAAAGTCATCCTGTCGCTGCGACACAGGCCCCTCCTCTCCCACCATTTTCCCTTCTGTTGTTTCAATTATTAGTTTTTCTTGCTTCTTTTTATATCTTAGTTCTTTCAAAAAGAAATTAAATTCTTAGGTATTCTTAAGTGTAGTAGAAAGAAGAGAAAAAAGTTTAAAAGTCACACCTACTAATCAAAAGAAAGAGATTTAGCCCAAGGTTGTAAACAGGAAAAAAATAGAAGAGGAAAAAAATGTACTCCGTTTATTTTAAGAGGTCTTCATAGGTTCCGTTTGAAATATCAATTAGAGAGGTCCTGGCCAAGTCCTCCTGTGCTTAATTCCGCTGCTTGTTTTTATTTTTTTAAAAACGTTCAGCTTAATTTAAAAGATTTGTACAGACTATCTCTTTTGCAACTGTCTCTTTAAGGCAATAAACATTCCAGCTGGAATCACTTTGACTTCTCACTCCTCCTTAATGGAGCCGTCTGCAACTTTGCCTGGGGGTGGGTGGGTGAGGCTGTCTGTTTATGGCAGTTTTGAAGCCCTTCCTTTGAATCCAACAGGGACTTTGAGATATCCCTGTGATCAGCAAAGCTTTGTCTTCGTCTTCGCTGTCCCTTTGGGACAGTTTAGGTCCGATTAGACTGTCCAGCGGCAAAAGAATCAACAATGATCTTGCAGCAGCAGGATCAAATGTTGTAGCATTGCGACACAGGCACCGCCCTCTCCTAAGGTGGTGAATTTTATGTTGAATTAAATACTTTTTGATAAACATTGGTCTATTCTGATTCCACACCCACTTTCTTTTTTCCAGCAAACCGTCCCATCTTTGATGAGTTTGGGGGGCTCAGAGTTCCTAAGCAAACCCCCAAGTGGCCAATGTAGAGGACCCTCCTGAGCTCCAGGGACACCCCACAACCAACCCTGATCCTACCTGTAGTCACCAGGATGGAGAAGAAGAAGAGCCCCAGCAGAAGCTGCATGACGATGAGTCAGACACGGAGGTTAAACCAAAAAATAATAATGATGCTCTCTTCTTGAAGGAACACAATTATGTGTCCTGGAGGTTCTCTTCTCCCAACCACTTCCGAATAGAAGTGTTTTTTATGCATGTTCCTCTAGACACCTCCCCCAGACAAGGTACGCCACCTCCCTCCTCCTTGGGATCACTGCTTTGAAGGAACTCTTTGCTCAAGCATTTGTTGCAGTTAAGAGTCCTGTACAAGATCATCACAACTCTTTCACCAGGACTATGGCAAGGAAGAGGCTGTTTTTCTATTTCTGGGCTGATTTTAATGTTGCCAGCCCAGAAATCCCCCCTCACTATCTCAGTTGGTGGATAGTCACCACTAATGGTTTGAAGAATGGAGGATACCTAAGCCATCCATCTGATGAAGGACAAAGAGTGAAATTCTTAGTTCTAGGTTGCTTCTCTCCTTGATTAGTTCCCACCCATTGCTTCTTGTCCTGCCTTCAGGTGCTTTGGAGAATGAGTTGACTACTCTTCTTTGTGGAAGCCCCTCAAATATTGGAAGACTGCTAACATATCTCCTCTGGTTCTTCTTTCCACTAGACCAGTCATGCCCATTTCCTGCAACCATTCTTTATATGTTTTAGCCTCCAGTCCCCTAATCCTCTTTGTTGCTCTTCTCTGCACTCTTTCTAAAGTTTCAACATCTTTTTTACTTAAGAGAACAGGCTTGGTGTCGTGGTTAAGGAATCAGGCTAGAAAGTAGTAAACCATGAATTCAAGCACAAAGGGCCAGTCACTTTCTCTCAGCTCTAGGAAGGATGCAATGGCAAACCACATCTGAAAAACTTTGCTTGTTGGTTCTGGTCGAGGCAACCGCTGAGAATTAGACCAGATCCAAGAGGAAAACATGATATATTTTCCAAGCCTTTCTTGCTAAATCAGTGGAGACTTACAGACTGGAAGGAAAGATTGGGAAAGTCCACATCAAATCAGAATGCCTGATAAGTCTTCATACGAGGAAGTGCCATGCAGAAATAGGTTGTAAGCAGCAAGTGCAATCATCCAGACAGAGATACCATAGAAAGTTAAATATAACTGAAATGACGATGGGTTAAAGGTCAACATATCCAGAGTTCAAGCCCCCCAAAGCATCAATGTCACATTAAATGAACAGGGCAGTTCCAATAGGCTGCACATCGATACCAATTAGAGTGTTTAGAGTTTAGAGTTTATTGGTTTTTTATACCGCCCCACTCCCGAAGGACTCAGGGCGGTGTACAGCCAAAATAAAAACAAATATATAAAAGTTAAAAGAAAGCTTTTAAAAGACATAATTAAAATATTGGGCAAAACGTGGGGAAAAACCCAAACTAACCCTGATTAAAATAATAACAATTTAAATTTAAAAATGTAAATTCAAAAATTTAAAAATCATGCTTTATGCCAGCCCGGCTTGTTGAAAGAGAAAGATTTTGAGAGCACGGTGGGAAGTGCGTAAGTCAGGGATAGTTCTTAATTCCGGGGGCAATTTGTTCCAGAGGACAGGTGCTCCGACGGAGAAGGCTCTCCCCCTGGGTGTCGCCAGTCGACATTGTCTAGCCGACGGTACCATGAGGAGGCCCTCTCTATGGGAGCGTATGGGCTGGTGGGAGACTCTCGGTGGCAGAAGGTGATCTCATTAAACATGGACTGGGCCTTAGATTTCTTAGAAAGGTGTGTGCAGGATTCGGTTGAAGACGTTGAGACACCAGAGAATAATTTAGAACAGGTTTTCATCGATCCGGGGTTTCATCCACAGGTCTGAACTTGCTCGATGCCAATTTCTTCCTTATCGGATGCTCCATGACGCAACTCAGCTTTCCAGATCTCTGACTGAGAAAAGGAACAGGAGCGAAAGCTTGGGAAACCGTGCGCAGAGAGTCCATTGTTTGTTTAGCCAACATTCAAAGTTGCAATCGCATTTTTAAAAAGGGATTTACAACTGGTCCTCATGTTCGTGACCATGGCGGCATCCAGGGATGGGTTTCAACCTTTGTTTTGTTTGTTTTGACTACCGGTTTGATGGGCGTAGCTAGGTGGGGGACACGTCACTGAGTGGGCGTGGTCAACTTGACGTCACTCACGCACATTCAGTCACATGGCCACGCCCACAAAAACAGTGGTGAAAAGTTTTGATAGGGAAGAGGGAGCCTCCAGCCTCTCTGGAGCTAAGGGAGCGCCTGCAAACTACCCGATAACGGAAAAATGTTTTTGGAGAAGGAAAAAGGCATTTTCCCCTTCCCCCAGCCCCACTGAAGCCTGCAGAGTGCTTCTGGAGGCTGGGAAAAGGGGGAAATGCCACTGCCCACCCCTCAACCTGCTGCTCACCTTCCCTCCCACCTTCACCCAAAGCCTCAAAGCCTCAAAGCCTCACGCCACACCAGGAACCTGAAGTTGGAATTTCTTTTCCCCTCTGTTGTGTACCTTGGCAACAGGACTGTTTCTCTCTGCCTCCTTTTCCAGCCAAAAAACCATGCCAGCAATGGCAGTGGCGACTGAGGGAACTGGTTCGGGGGCGTGGCCAGGCTGCCATTACTACCGGTTCAGAAAGATACACCAGATTTTTACTACCTATTCGGCCCAACTGGAGCGAATTGAACATTGGGCACTATCTAATAAAATGAAATTCAATGGCGAAAAGAGTCAGGTTCTACATTTAGGCAACAAAAATGAAATGCACAGGTACAGTATAGGTGGTACCTTGCTCAATAGCAGTAACTGGGAAAGGGATCTTGGAATCCTAGTAGACAACCATTTAAATAAGAGCCAGCAGTGTGCAGCAGCAGCTGCCAAAAAAGCCAACACAGTTCTAGGCTGCATAAACAGAGGGATAAACTCAAGATCACGTGAAGGGTTAATACCACTTTATAAGGCCTTGGTAAGGCCACACTTGGAATACTGCATTCAGTTTTGGTCACCACAATGTAGAAAAGATGTGGAGACTCTAGAAAGAGTGAAGAGAAGAGCAACAAAGAGGATCAGGGGACTGGAGACTAAAACATATGAAGAATGGTTGCAGGAAATGGGTAGGTCTAGTTTAATGAAAAGAAGGACTAGGGGGGATTTTGGAGAATAGTAGAATTACCAAATATGATGCCAACATGTGGCTATGTTTTAAGTTTCTATTGGTATGTTTTAAAAGGAAGGACGTATAATACAATTATAATTAATTAAGGAAGGCATGGAAAAGTTAAAGTTTATAAATATATTTGATATGACGCACTTGAAATAATATGAAATAATATGAAACTTGGATGAGCATCAAAGAGACGTATGGAAATATTTTGTAATCAGCAGAAACACTATAACGTGTGAGATGAAGGATTTTTATGTTGTGTGTAAAAATAAAACAAATAAAAACGTTTTAACAAAAAAAGAAAGAAAGAAATGTCTTTGGGCAGCTCTGGCTCAATGGCCTTGAAACGGAGGTGAGCACTGCCCCCTATAGTCTAGCAGAGTAATATCCACGGGGAGTCCTTTACTTTTTCTTTTATGAGACTGGCCATGGATTTTTCTCCTATTTGTGCAGAGATCGTTATGCCATTCTCCTGTGTGAGCATGTTTGCCGGCAAACAATCTAGGAAACAGTGCCAAGAACACTGTGGGAATCAGCAAAACCTGCCAAAAATAGTGGTCACGGGATGCTGCAACCAGTTGTAAATGCAAGCTGGTCTCCTAGCACCCGAAATGCAGTCATGTGACTGGAGAGGGTAGAGCATGTTCTTTTATGATGGGCTGGAAGTGTTTTATGGACCATAAATCACTCTCTCTGAGGCCATTGTCACTTCAAATGATCAGTCGTAAATCAAGGACTGCCTATAAAACATAGTAGGCAGGACATCCTGTCTCTGAAGAAGCACTACCACCAGGGACCACAAGGCTGTGCCATTCGTATTGCTGTCACTACAGAGATCCATTTTCTTCAGAGAATCGCTTTCTGGTGCAATAGACCTACAGTGAGAGTGCAACAGGAAAGAGAAGCAAGCTATCGCTCCCAATTTACACAACAAGAAATGGGTTTGGAGGAGCAAACTTATACTTCTCAAGAAAATCATTTTTTTTTCTGGGCTAGCCAAGGGGTGAGCTGCAGGGAGCTTCGCAGGGGTTTGGGAGAACCTCTAGCTAAGATTCTGTGCAGTTTGGAGAACCGCCAAATCCAACTCCTGACTGGCCCCACCCACCCCAGCCCTCCCAGGAGTCCCCATGCAGCCTATTTTGAATGCAGATAAGTGTAGGGCATGCACGGTGGCTTAGGGAGGGCAAAAAAAAAAAAAAAGGCTTACTGGAAGTTAGGCAAGGCCATAAATGGGCCTGTTTCCAGCCACCAGAGGGCCTCCAGAGCACAGGGAGGACAAAAATGTCCCCCCACCACCACCATGGAGCAGGGTTAGGGTTTATCAGAGTTCTTCATGCAGCCAAGCTGGTTTCTTTTGAGAGCTGTTATTTTTCTTCTTCGTTGGTATTGTGCTAGACTGGGCTTTTATAATCTCACTTTTCAAAATTTTCCAAGCTTCTTGAGCTGTTTTCCCCTTGAGAATTCTTCCCAAATTTTCTCTAAGTTTACTGAAATTAGTTCTCTTAAAATCCAAGACTCTAATTTGACATTGTTCTGTTTCTTGTGCTTGTACAGGGGCCAGGGTGGGCGTAGGCAGGGCAGGCATGGCCAGTTCAACATTAATCATGTTGGGGACGCTTATGGTGGCCTGAGCACTCTGGGAGCAAAAACAGGCTTCCGAGCTCAGTTTTTGGCTGTGATGGACTCCTACAACCTTCTGCCAGTGAAAATGAAGCTGTGCTCCATTTTCACTGACAGAGGCACCATGGGCCAGTCCTTCACTGTTTCCAGGGCAGCCCTGTGAGCCAGATCTAAGCACCCCATGGGCCAGATCCAATCCCTGGGCATTGAGTGTGACACTCCTGCTGTAGCTGTATGTTTCATTTGCTGGTTTCAACCCACCAAGTTCCCATAATGGCAACAATGATCATATCCACCCTCATTTACTTGAATTTCTAATTGCCCTCAGCCTGGGTGTCACCAAACGGTGTGTGTTTGTGTGTGTGTGTGTGTGTGTGTGTGTGTGTGTGTGTTCCAGTCACAGCTGCAACCCAGAGTAATCAGTTGCTAACCACAAATGTTCAGATTTCCTTTTCACCCAAAGTGGGGCAATGATTTAGCTGGATTGTGAATGCAGTTGCTGGCTGGAGAATTCTGCAAGTTGGCATCCTCCCATCTTCAAGGGGTTGAGAAACACTGACCTCAAGTAGCCTGTGGCGCCTCTCGTTTTGAACAATTCCAACAGAAATTGTGAGCCAAGATCCTTGTTCCTCCTTGGATTAAAAATGAAAAAAGGAATAGGGTAATGTGGGTTTTTTTTGGCAGTCAGCAAAAACATTGGATCAGGCAATCTGTCCCATTTTCATTATCAGTTTCATTTTCGGCATCCACAGAGCAATGAGGGTTTAGATGTTTTGCACCCTTCCTTCCCAAATAAATAGCATTTATTTTATTGCACTTAATGGCTTTTAGCGTTTTATTGTTCTTGTTGTTTCCTGGAAGGTTTCTAAAATGTTTATTTTTTTTTATTGCATATCATTAGAAGGGGAGGTTATGGAGTTCTTACTGGCGTATGTACTGGGTGTCTTTCACGCAGGCTATTTATTCCAAGACTAAATGACACAAAGGCTGTGATCAGTGATGGGATTCAAAGAATTTAACAACCGGTTCTCTGCCTTAATGATTTCTTCCAACAACCAGTTCGCCAAACTGCTCAGAAAGTCAACAATCGGATCTCCCAAAGTGGTACGCACTGGCTGAATCCCACTGCTTGCTGTGATGTAGGAGAGGGAGGTTTGATGTAGTTGCTTGTGGAATTTTATAACCCACGCAAAATGCTTTGCTGGTTAGAATGTTCTTTCTCTTGTCTGTTCTTGTTGTTGAGAAATGCGGTCACCTTTGCATATTGCGGTGACCAAAATTGGGTGCAATCTTCCAAGTCCTGGCCTTAGCAAGGCATTAAAAAGTGGTAGTAGCACTTCTCGTGAACTTAATCCTATCCGCCTGTTAATGCAGCCTTCGATCGGATTGGCTCTCAGTACACTGCTGAGTCATATTTCAGTGTCTGTCTTTTCTCTCGCATTTTCCTGCTCTTGAGCCAAGTTTTATCTAACCTGTTTCTGAACCTTGCAATTCTGGGAGTTGAAATCCACGCACATCTTAAAAATCGCCCACTTTGAAAAGCTTTGGTTTTCGATCCGCAGTGACCAACTATTGAACACAACTTCGAAACACCCAACCGTTAGAAAACTTTCACGTGAGGTCATGCGCTGTTTCCTTCCCAGTGTTTGTGGGCAGGTGTTAACAAGTGTCATTTTGAAGAAATCGAAACTACATAATATGCTCTTTTTTTGTCGTTTGTTCTTGTTTTTGAGAAAGGCTCATGGGATTTCTCTTCTCTCTCGTTAGCAGATTTGATTGTGCAAGTTTGACCCTAAGCCCAAATGCTGTTTGAAAATGAATGGACAGAAAATAAAAAAAAAACTTGGAAAAAGGAAAGGAAAAGAACATGAATTGACAGTACCGCACCCTTGATTTAAATGTTCTGCAGCCACACGTGCACTCCTTCAGAAGGTCAAGTTCCTGTGTAGAACAAATGCGATTTTACAAATTAACAGAGTTGGAAAGGACCTTGTAGGTCATCTAGTCCAACCCCCCACCCAAGCAGGAGTCCTTACACCATTTCTGACAAATGGCAGTCCAATCTCTTCTTGAAAGCTTCCAGTGATGAAGCTCCCAGAACTTCTGAAGCCAAACTATTCCATTGACTGATTGCTCTCACTGTCAGGAAATTTCTCCTTATTTCCAAGTTGAATCTCTCCTTGGTCAGTTTTCATACATTATTCCTTGTCTGGCACATAGGTGCTTTGAAAAACAGCTTGACCCCTTCCTCTCTGTGGCAGCCCGCAAATATTGGAAGACTGCTATCATGTCTCCCGTAGGCCTTCTCTTCCTTAGACTAGCCATGCCCAGTTCCTGCAACTGTTCTTTATATGTTTTAGCCTCCAGTCCCCTAATCATCTTTGTTGCTCTTCTCTGCACTCTTTCTAGAGTCTCCACATCTTTTTTTATAGTGTGGTGACCAAACCTGGATGCAGTACTCTAGGTATGGTCTTACTAAGGCTTTATAGAGTGGTATTAATATCTCACTTGATCTTGAGGATATCCCTCTGTTAATGCAATTTAAGATTGCGTTTAGAAACTGGTGTAACTTCAGATATTAACATAACTTAGCTATCGCCACGTTTTTGCAATTTTAGGCATTAGCACATTTTATGTAACTTTAGATATGACCATATTGAGAATCTAGGCCAAGAGTAGTCAACCTTTTTATACCTACCGCCCACTTTTGTATCTCTTTTAGTAGTAAAATTTTCTAACCACCCACTGGTTCCACAATAATGGTGATTTATAAAGTAGGGAAGTCAATTAAAAAAAGGAAAGTGCTTCAGTATCGGACAAAACCCCTACCACCCACCATGAAAGCTGGAATGCCCATTAGTGGGTGGTAGGGACCAGATTGATTACCACTGGGCTAGGCCAAGAATGTCCAAACTTGGCAACTTTAAGACCCATGGACTCCAACTTCCAGAATTACCCTTTGACTTTTGTGCAAAGAACAGATGGGGGGGCTGTCTCTTGGCAATCATATCTACCCAACCCATCAGAATGGGGAGGCAGGGAATGTTGCTGGTCCCATTCCTTAGGGAAATACATCTTGTGGGACCCAAAGGTAGGGCCTTCTCCGTGGTATTTTGATCAGTGCATTCCTCTGGTTGCTAATTCCAATGGTTCTCAACCTTTTCTTCACCACAGACTTCCTTTAGTGGCCAAGAACCATGGCTACAGACCCCAAGACAAAACTCACGGTTTAAATCTTCAAGCCTTCACGAACCCTGTGGGATGACATTGTGTGTGTGTGTGGGGGGGGGCACAGACCACAGTTCTGAGAACCAATGCCCTATACCAGGGGTCTCCAACCTTTGCAACTTTAAGTCTGAAGGGCTTCAGTTCCCAGAATTCTCCAGCCAACAAAGCTGGGAGCTGAAGTCCTTCAGACTTAAAGTTGCAAAGGTTGGAGACCCCTGCCCTATACCATTTCAGACCAGTGGTTGCCCAGTTTCTTCTGAAAAGCTTCCATAGAATAAAGGAAAAAAGCGGAATGAGCCAAATAACATGAAACACCTTTATTCAAACCCACGTTCAAGGCGGTGGATTGCTTAACGGGTTTCCATTGGGGAAAAATTAGACAGATGCGCGTAACATCCAAGATCCCGCCTGATCGGCTTGAAGAGGACACAACAGGACAAGAAAAAGGGGACAACTTCTCAGGTGGAAAGAAGAGCTTTAGAAGAGAAGCTTCATCAGGAGGAGCCCAAGGAATGCTGGATATCTTTTGTGCAAATCCTCTGGTGCAAAGGAGAAAATGGTTTTGGAGCAGATCACATCTTTAATGACAGATCCAACCAGAAGACCAGACAAGTTGTCTGTTATGTTGAGTGGTCGGCCAGCTAAATGCTTCCCTATTAGACTTCCATAATGCTTGCAATCATCCATCGTGCTGCAATGCTTCATGGTGGCAGGAATTACCACCGCTAAAGGAAGAGAGGAAAATCAGCGATCAGAGCCGTCACTCAAACTTGAAGGAATTCCTCCACCCACCCAAATACAGGTTTCCAATCCTACCTACATGACCAGGCTCAAATTACCCTACATCTGCCACTGGCAAGGCTAGGAAAGAAGTTTAAAAACATGTCTGCTAAATCTGGAAACGTAATCAGATATCGGGTTCCTACTACCACATCAGTGGTGGGATTTAAATAATTTAAGAACCGGTTCTCTGCCCTATATATATACTTTTATTTACGGTCAAGGTTCTCTGCCCTAATGACCAGCTGGGTAGGCATGGCTCGGTGGTCAAGTGACTGAGTGGATGTGGCCAATTTAATGTCACTCACATTGATGGGCACTTTGGCCTGTTCCAGCAAGGCTATTTGTTAGATCAGACAAAGGATTCTTCTCTGGCAACCTCTTATATAGAGTTACCAGGCGGGAAAACTACTAGCAAGCAATTGCAACATTGTAACTGTTTCCCAGACAGATTCCGGTCAGCTCGTCTCAGTTAATCAATGCAGCTGCCGGATCTGTTCTGGAATGCGGTGACTCACAGGTTACCAGACTTGCTGTCTGGGTCGTAGACCTGAGGACTTAACACTATTCTTACGTTCTTATGTTCTTATGCCTTAGCTGTGTCAATGTAATAAGGGTTAACCAGAGAGGCAGTTTCTGCAATCAGGGCAATAAAGATCAGGCTAGAAACAACACCAGAATGTTCTTTCCTGCCTCCCTTACAGGATTAGCCCTGTAAAGTGGGGGGGGGGGAAACAAAATGAGATTTCTTCCAACAACCGGTTCTCCAAACTGCTTAGAAAGTTAACAACCGGTTCTCCCGAATAGGTGCCAACTGGCTGAAACCCACCACTGTACCGCATGTGGTGGACATGCCCAAAGGACAAAAGAAAAAAAAAGGTGGTGAAACTACACACATGGTCAGAGAAAATGTTAAAGGCAACATATAGATTTAAAGCCAGAAATATTTTTGTTAGTTATACTACCAGAAAAAAAACATGACAAAAGGGAATATATATTTAATATTGCATGTCTTGACAGCAGCGAAAATTGTATGTGCCCAGCACTGGAAGAATGAGGAAATCCCTACAGATGAAAACATAATTTTAAAAAATATTAGAATATGTAGAAATGGATAGGTTAACATTAAAGATAAAGAAGATGCAGAATGTTTTTTTAACGTGGGATTTGTTCTATCAATGGTTAGATAGTAGAGGTAGAAGTTAGAAGTTGAAAGATTATAAATATGTACCGTGTTTCTCTGAAAGTAAGGCAGGGTCTTATTTTCTTTTGACCCCCCAAATAAGCGCTTGGCCTTATTTTTCTGGAGGTCTTATTATTTCTGAGGAGCAGGAGGTAGCGAGCGTGGTCGCCTCATGGCTGCTGCTATGGCTGCTCATCCTTGAGGCCGTGCACATACTTCCAGCCATACTTCCTAGGACACTGCACTATTCTGTCAACCCGGCCACGCCGCTGTGACCAGATGTCCCATTGCTGCCAACGCCTCCCTGCTCTTTGCTAACGGCTTTTGCACCGGCCATTAGCATGACAGAAGAAGCGTGGAGGTTAGGGTTGTGGGAGTAGCTATTAGGTAAGGGCAGGCAGGACGTGTGGGGCATGATCCCCCCTCCCTTCTGCCCCTCCAGCCTCGCCTCCTCGCCTCGCGTTGCTTGCGTGGCAAGCAACCAGAGGAAATGGTGAGGACCAGCTGCACATGCTTTTAAATATTTTGGGGGAGGGCTTATTTTAGCGCATGCCTGATTGGGTTTATTATCCAGGGAGGTCTTATTTTCGGGGAAACAGGGTATACATAAACAATATTACTACTGCTATTACTATGTTTAAATAAATGGACCCAGACAATATACTGTTTATTAAGCAAGCACCCATGTATGTTAAAGAAAAATGTATAAATAAAATTTTAAAAAAATATTATCCTACATCAGACACATTACGTGAAGACTTAGCCGTCTGGAGAAGGTCATAAATCTTGGAAAATTAGAAGAAAAGAGGAGAAGAGAACAACCAGCATCAAGGTGGATGGGCTTCGTTTCAATGGTGATCAGGGAATAAAAATTGGACTAGGTTTACTCACATGCATTAATTTCAATTCTCAGAGTCATGCAGACAGTATTCTTATAAGAACATGTTTGACTTCGACCCACGCAATTTGGAGTTGTTGATACGCAATATTCACACTTCAAGGAACTACCTGGAAAGGAGGGGAAAGTGGGTGAAGCTTAAAATATAGGAATATATATAAATATGTAAATATGCAGGTCTTGGCGTATTCAAGTCTGTTCCCATGTAAGATTGAGAGTATCTTGGCGACGTTTCGATGAGGTCCCACTCGCCATCTTCTGGCTGGTGCCTTCGGCTTTGTGCTTGTGTAAATATATATATATATTCTGGGGAGGAACAGCCCAAGCTAGGTTTGATAGGGGAGAAAGGAATACAAACATTGATTAGCATGCCTGATGTAAGAAAAACAACAGGGCTAATCATAGGTGGGAGGCGAGTGAATGGACCTATCATGCGCACAATGGCTAAATTGATTAAGATTGTATAAAGGCAAGCATCCTTTTATGGCTTTTACACTCTGACGATGTTAGCAGTTGCTAACGAAAGCTCAGTGAGCAATATATTTTTAAATATATTTTATATTTTAAAGTTCCGGAGATCATCACATCTGTTTCTTTTGTGTGTGTGTGTGTGTGTGTGTGTGTGTGTGTGTGTTACGTTTTTGAGCTGATCAATAAATAAGTCAGGGAGACTAGTATAGATTGATTTCGAGCTTTTTAGCTCTCATCAACTAGCCATACCCTTACTGGGATTCGAACCGGGGCTGATCAGCTCAAAAACGTAACACACATATAAAAAAATTACACAATGGAACTCATCGCTTTCTGTCTAGATGGTCTCTGGTGATGAGCTGGTTCGGACCAGTTCAGCTGAACTAGTAATGGTATGATGGCTGGGGTCGCTGGAACCGGCAGTGACCCAAGCCTGCTACACTCTGAACCAGTTCTCCGGTCTCTTCTGCTGTCGCCCGCATGTTTTTGCGCACACTCAGAACAGTTTCCATTCAACTGTGCCTGCGCCAGTGGTGGGTTATGACCAGTGTGCCCTGGTACAGGCATACTGGTGCCTGCTGGGAGCACCAGGTACCGTTCTTGTACAGTGCTCTGGAGGTCCCACCTGCCTGCCCGCTCTCCTTACCTGTATTTGACCCAACCGAGCCATTTGCGTATGTGCACGTAGCGTACGGTGCCTGCGCAATGCTCCGCTGAGCAATTGGAGCATCGTGGGTGGTGGGTGCCCATGCATGTGCTGCGTATGTGCACGTAGAGGACGCCTGGCCCCGTTGCAGCATACCGATTGACACACCACTGGCATGCGCATGCATAAAACATCCTCCCAGCGAACCAGTAGTAAACCGGTTAGGAACCCACCACTGGACCACATGTGTGGTCAATTTGCTGTTGACTTAAATACTTTGGATAAACCTTGGTCAGTTCTGAATCTGCACCCACAGCAAATGGCTCCTTCTTTGAGGAGTTCTCAAAGTTTTTCACAGTTTTCATCAGAAAACCCCCAATGGGCCAGCGTGGAAGACCCTCCTTAGTTCCACTGAAGTCCCAAGGAGGACAACCCTGACCATACCTGCTGTCAGGAGGACGGAGAAGAAGAAGAGTCCCAGCAGAAGCTGCATGGTGATGAATCAGACAGGGAGGTTAAAAAAAGGATCTCTTCTTGAAGGAACACAGTGCTGTGGCCAGGAGGTTCTGCAAAACAACGCACGAGACATTTATGCACAAAAACAGTATCGTAAGCACTTGTAAAATTGCTGTTTAATTACCCATCAGGATTCAAAGTTGTCTCTGATCATTACTGTAGAATTGCCTTTTGCACAGGCTCTGGAGGCATCTCCTAGCTCGCTCTGTCTGTCTGTCTACCATCCATCCATCCATCCATCCATCCATCCATCTATCCATTATTATTATCTATCAACATCTAGCTAGCTAGCTAATTATCATTATTATTATCTATATCTTTCATCATAATTATTATCTATCTATCTATCTATCTATCTATCTATCTATCTATCTATCATCTATCTATCTATCTATCTATCTATCTCTATCATCATTTTCTATCATCATTTTCTATCTATCTATCTATCTATCTATCTATCTATCTATCTATCTATCTATCTATCTATCTATCTATCTATCTATCTATCTAATGCCTGTGCGCCGCCCTGGGTCCTAACAAGGAGAAGGGTATAAATTTAATAAAATAAAAAAATAAAAAATAAAAAATAAAAAATAAAAAATATCTATCTATCTATCTATCTATCTATCTATCTATCTATCTATCTATCTATCTATCTATCTATCTATCTATCTATCTATCTATATCTCACAATTATTATTTTTTATAAATAACTCAAAGCAATGAGCATACCCAATATTGCAATTTTTCCCTATTTTCCCCTGAATAGAATACCTATGTGGTCAGTTGGACAGAGTGCTACTGACCAATGTCACCCAACTGACTTTCATGCTTAAGGCGGGACTAGAATCACAGTCCCTTGGTAATTGGCCAAAAGCCTCCCAGTTGATTTTAATGCCTAAGGCGGGAGTAGAACTCACAGCCTCTTGGTGATAGGCCCAAAGCCATCCAAGCCTCAGACAAACGCAGTAGAAATTCAGCTTCTGCTGATTTCTTGAGGGCACTCATTCATGTAGTTCAGAGGTGGGATTCAGCAGGTTCTGACCAGTTCTGGAGAACCGGTAGTGGAAATTTTGAGTAGTTTGGAGAAGTGGTGAATGCCACCTCTGGCTGGCCCTGCCTCCATCTATTTTCTGTTTCCCAAGTCCAACTGATGGGGAGGGAATGGGGATTTTACAGAATCCTTCCCCTTCCACTTCTTATTTTCCTCCCAAAAAACTAAGGTGCATCTTATACTCCAGAGCGTCTTATACTCCGAAAAATACAGTACATCCCTAACAATAAATCAGTACCAAATCAAATCAAATGTGGAAGAAGGGAATGGCAAACAATCCCTGTGAAATGGAAAACAACATTTTTTTCTATATCAAATCAAAGACTGGGAGTCCTAATATTATTTATTGCTTATCTTATTTGAATTACTTCATCTTTTTCTTCAAACACACAGTCAAAGCTGATGAACATATGATTTATATTGCTACTGATTGCTTCCTGATTGCTTATTTCTACCCTATGACTATCATTAAGTGTTGTACCTTATGATTCTTGATGAATGTATCTTATTTTTTATGTACACTGAGAGCCTATGCACCAAAGACAAATTCCTTGTGTGTCCAATCACACTTGGCCAATGAAGAATTCTATTCTATTCTATTCTATTCTATTCTATTCTATTCCATTCCATTCCATTCCATACCATACCATACCATACCATACCATACCATACCATACCATACCATACCATACCATACCATACTATACTATGTAACTGAGTATGGCTGTGTGAATTTCAGAGAGCATCAAAGGCTGTCAGAAGGGCACTCATCTACTAATTAACATTGCAAAGGGCAGCTTTTTAAGTGTGTGCATGTGTGTGAGTAGACACACATTTGTGCATTTGAGCCTCCGTATTAGAGTGATTTTATTATGGTCTATGCCTTATTTAATTATACCTGTATATCAGTAATTGCATGATGTCTCTAGATGCCATGCATATGCTGAATAAACAAATTGATATTAAATCTGGAAGACGGGAATAGCAAACTTTCTTCCAGCGTGCAAAACATGTTTTTCCCCCTGTACCAAATGAAAAGAATCAGGCAATGACTGGAGTCCTATTATTTGTTACTCATTGTTTTCTTTATTTGAATTACACCATTTTTACCTCCAAGCACACATTCAAGGCTGCTGATTACATTTCTGTCGGCTTAGTTGGTTCCCACTTCAAAGAAAATATAGGAATACAGGAAACAGGAGCAAAATTTAGAGATCCCTCCTGATCAGCTGGAGAGATTATACAGGAGGAGAAAAAGGGGACAACTTTTTGGGTGGAAGGAAGAGCTTTAGAGGAGAAGCTTCATCAGGAGGAGCCCAAGGAATGCTGGGAAGAAGGACGCAAAGGCAGCAGGGACTGTGCTGCAGACAGCGCCTTGAAGGACCATGTCAAATGAAAGACGCTTTAGGTGTTCAGCAAGGAGCTTCTTTACAGTGGTGATGGGCGGAAGACGGTTGGAAGACCTGAAGGAACAATCACCAACCTGATGGGACGCGATGAATCAGATTTATGTGACCTTTCTTACTTACCTTTATCATTTTCTTTCACCTCCGGCTCTTTGAAGAAGGCCGTAATTCTGGGGAAAGTAGAAGAAAAGAGAAGAAGCGGAAACCAGCATCAAAGGTGGATGAGCTTCATTACAGTGGTGATGGGGGGGGAAGACGGTTGGAAGACCTGAAGGAACAATCACCAACCTGATGGGACACGATGAATCAGATTTATGTGACCTGTCTTACTTACATTTATCATCTTTACTCCTCAATGTCATATCCATACAGACATGATCTCCAGAAGGACAGTCTTCCTTTACATCAGAGCAATATCCATTAATTGCTAGACAGCGTACACACTGCAGGGAACTACCTGGAAAGAAAAGTGGAAAGGAGATAAGAAAGCAGGTCAGGGAGAAGAAGTCAGAGATGCTTTCGATATTACTGAACCTGGGCTCTCAGCAGTCCTAGCTACCCTGGGCTTTGGAGATGATGGTGAGACATTATCGGAGCCATATTAAGGTAAACCTAGAACAAGATGAAGAACTCTTCCTGAGAGAAAATTTCAACAGAAGCCATTGTGAGGTAGGGGATGTGCCTATAACTCACTTCTACCAGGGAGGGGAAGGAATAATGGAGGAAGCAAAAACAAATCCCATTTTTCCATTCTTATCTATCAAAATATAGGTAGATACTTGATACTGGAGAACATGCCAAGTTAGAAATAGTAAGGAAGCTTGTTATTTCCCTAAACTGACCGTTGTTTGTTTCTCTGATGAAAACTATAACAACCTGAAAACCATTCGTAGTCACTGCGAGAGTGACATAGGTGACACATACATTTGATAAATAAAAATAATCAGAGGCAATTTTTCATTTATCAATTTGAAGAGAAAGTTAGCAGGAGATTTTTTTTTAATCACTTTTACTTTAAAGAGAGAAATTCTGGTCAAGTTATGTAGTCTCGAAGATCACCTTGTGGTGAAATAGGCGGAAAAACACATTTAATAAATAAATAAGTGGACCACCTAAGGACCCTCACTTAATTATACCTGAGTCAGGGCGAGATTAAGGCCAACTCATGTCCCAAAAATGGAACTAGCTAAACACACGTTTAATTTGCTTAGTGGTTATTCCAGGGCTAACCTGGTCATGAAAGGCCATTGAAAACCGTGGGGAATTTTATGTTGAATTAAATACTTTTTGATAAACGGTGGTCTATTCTGATTCTACACCCACTTCCTTTTTTCCAGCAAACTGTTCCATCTTTGATGGGTTTTGGGGGCTTTCAAGAGTTCCTAAGCAAACGGCCAAGTGGCCAATGTGGAGGACCCTCCTTAGCTCCAGGGACACCCCACAACCAACCCTGATCCTACCTGTAGTCAGCAGAATGGAGAAGAAGAAGAGCCCCAGCAGAAGCTGCATGATGAGGCGTCAAACACAGAGGTTAAAAAAGAAAATCTTCTTGAAGGAACACAATTGTGTGGCCAAGAGGATCTGTAAAACAATGCCCAAGGGCTTCCATAGACAAATAAAATCAGAAACACTTGAAAAACAAACTCATTTTTAATTACCCTGAGGCTCCAATGATTACTGTAGAATCTCCTTCTTCCCCACAAGTTAAGAGGCTGTGATGCAAGGCAACTTGCAAAAGAAGTTGCAAAAGCAATAGATCTGCCCCTCCCTAACCACTTCCTTTTGGAGGAAATGCCTTCTGTCCTTCTGCCTGTAGAGCCCTCCTCCAGACAAAGCAAGTTTCTCACCCTTGGAGTGCTTTGAAGGAACCCTTTTCCCAAGCATTTGTTGCATGTCAAGGGTCCTATACAAGATCATCGCTAGGTCTAGTGGTAGGCAAATGCCCTCACTCAAGACCCAACCAAGGGAGGATTAGCCCTCTACCCATCTAGCAACAGAACTTACCACATGGCACCTGGGAAGACTACATCACACAGCAAGGCTCAACCAAGCTTGGGACTCAAAGCACCACCTCCAAAGTTACCCCTGCATGGCCCCTCGGGAGTCTGGCAACCAATCGGAATACAAGCTCAAATACCAAACCCAGAGAGGGGATAAAACCCAGGCAGTCCCTGCATCTCTTCCCTTGTTGCCCAGGACCTCAAGCCATGTCATCCTGTCCACTATTAAGCCATCTTTCCAAAAAATGAGAACATTCTAATGCAATCCAATTGTCCCCTGAGCTCCGTTTTCACTGGTAGAGTGCCACACCCACCCCATCCTAGCCTCACCACCCACCAGTGGTGGGTTTCTGCAGGCTCGCACCTACTCGCAAGAGCCGGATGGTGAAATTTAGAGAACCGGTGAGAGGGGGTTCCACCGGCAGACCCAGAAGTAAGTCTGGCCTGCCGCTGCCAGTAACCCAATGGGAAGGAAAGGAAGGCAGAAAGTAAGAAAGGAAAGGAAAGGAAAGGAAAGGAAGGAAGGAAAGAAAGAAAGAAAGAAAGAAAGAAAGAAAGAAAGAAAGAAAGAAAGAAAGAAAGAAAGAAAGAAAGAAAGAAAGAAAGAAAGAAAGAGAAAGAATTTATCATCACAATTGAGCCCTAAATTTTGGTTGCTAAGCAAGAGTGTTGCTAAATGAGTTTCACCACATTTTACAAGTTGGCCACTCCCACCCTGTCACATGACTGCCAAGCCACGCCCACAAAATAGGCCACACCTAGAGAGTAGGTTCTAAAAAAATTTGAAACCCACCACTGCCACCCACCCACCCCAAGGTCAAAAACAACCCTGATGGAGCCCTGACATTGAGTCTGACACCCCTGCACGATAGCTTCTATCCCATTGAAATTCCATACGTACATATTGGGGTGATTTTATTATGGTTTATGGTTTATTTAAACTATATCTGTACAGGAGTAATTGCATGATGTCTCTAGGTACCATACATATGCTAAATAAATAAATCTGGAGGACGGGAATAGCAAACTTTCTTGGAGAACGCAAAGCAAGGATTTGTTTTTTCCTATACCAAATGTCAGAAGGGTGCTAATGTTATTTATTTATTTTATTTGACTTTTATACTGCGCCTATCTCCCTGAAGGGACTCAGGAAATTAAAACAAGTATAAACATATAAATAAATAGACACGCCATAAATAATACAACACAATAAAAACTGATTAAATTTGGAACACCCTGTGCTAAAAATCACTAAAAATCCCACTAATTAAAACCTTATATCAATTTAAAACACAGTCTTATAAGATGGTCTCAGGGACTAGGCTAGGCCGGCTTGGTGGAAAAAGTGCGTCTTCAGACGCTGGCGGAAGAGGCGGAGTTCCGTGGTGGTCCAGAGTTAAGGGGGGGAAGGTCGTTCCAGAATCTACTAATTAAGATTGCAAAGTGTGTGTGTGTGTGTGAGTGCACACACATTTGTGCATTTGAGCCTCTGTATTAGGGTGATTTTATTATGGCCTATGCCTTACTTAACTATACCTGTATGTAAGTAATTGCATGATGTCTCTAGATGCCATACATATGCGGAATAAACAAATTGATATCAAATCTGGAAGACGGGAATAGCAAACTTTCTTCTAGCATGAAAAAGGTGGGGTTGTTTTCCCCCTATACCAAATGAAAAGAATCAGGCAATGACTGGAGTCCTATTAATTGTTACTCATTGTTTTCTTTATTTGAATTGCACCATTTTTTTTCCTTCCAGCACAAGTTCAAGGCTGCTGATCACATTTCTCTCTGCTTTGTCGATTACCACTTCAAAGAAAGTATAGGATATTAGTAAATAGGAGCAAAATTCAGAGATCTCTGCATAACATCCAAGATCCCACCTGATCAGCTGGAGAGATTATACAGGAGGAGAAAAAGGGGACAACTTCTTGGGTGGATGGAAGAGCTTTAGAGGAGAAGCTTCATCAGGAGGAGCCCAAGGAATGCTGGGAAGAAGGACGCAAAGGCAGGGGAGGCTCTGCTGCAGACAACGGTTTGAAGGACAGTTTCAAATGAAACACCCATTCGGGGTTTAGGAGGGAATTTCTCCCCTATTCTGGTTTTTTCTAGCTTGCAATCACTTTCTGTACTGCAACGTTTTACGATGACATCATCTGCAAGAGTGAAAGAGAAATGTTAGTGATCAGAGCCATCACTCAGACTTAAAGGAATTCCTCCACCCACCCAAATACAGGTTTCCGATACAATCGACGTGACCCGGTTCAAAATACCCTACTTCACATGCATTATGTGAACCTCCGGCTCTTTCAAGAAGGCCGTAATACCGAGAAAAGGTAGAAGAAAAGAGAAGAAGTGAACAACCAGAACCAAAGGTGGATGGGCTTCATTACAGTGGTGATGGGCGGAAGACGGTTGGAAGACCTGAAGGAACAATCACCAACCTGATGGGACACGATGAATCAGATTTATGCAACCTGTCTTACTTACTTTTATTATCTTTACTCTTCAGTGTCATTTCTATACAGACATTCTCCTCAGGAGGACATTCTTTCTTTACATTAGAGCAATTTCCATTAATTCCAATACAGTCTACACACTGCAGGGAACTTCCTGGAAAGAGAAGTGGAAAGGAGATAAGAATGCAGGACAGGGAGAAGAAGTCAGAGATGCTTTCGATATTACTGAACCTGGGCTCTCAGCAGTCCTAGCTACCCTGGGCTTTGGAGATGATGGTGAGACCCAATCGGAGCCACATTAAGGTAAACCTAGAACAAGATGAAGAACCTTTCCAGAGAGAAAATTTCAACAGAAGCCATTGTGAGGTAGTGGATGTGCCTACAACTCACTTCTAGCAGGGAGGGGAAGGAATAATGGAGGAAGCAAAAACAAATCCCCTTTGTTCCATTCTTATCTATCAAAATATAGGTAGATACTTGTTACTGGAGAAACTACCAAGTTACAAATATTAAGGAAGCTTGTTGTTTTCCTAAACTAACCATTGTTTGTTTCTTTCATGAAAACTATAACAACCCGTAAACCATTTGGAGTCAGTGCCAGAGTGACAAGGGTGACACATACATTTGATGAATAAAAATAATCAGAAGCAATTTTTCACTTATCAATTTGAAAAGAAAATTTGATAGTTAGCAGGAGATTTTTAAAAAATCCCTTTTACATTAAGGAGAGACATTCGGGCCAGGGTATGTAGTCTCTAAGCTTGCCTGGTGGTGAGATAGGTGGAAAAACACATTTAATAAATAAAGAAATGGCCCACCTTAGGACACTCAATTAATTACACCTCAGTCAGGGCAAGATTAAGGCCAACTCATGTCCCAAGAATAGAAGTAGCTAAACACGTGTTTAATTTGCTTAGTGGTTATTCCAGGGCTAACCTGGTCATGTGAAAGGCCATCCACAAGTGTGGGGAATTTTATGTTGAGTTAAATACTTTTTGATAAAAATTGGTCTATTCTGATTCTACACCCACTTCCTTTTTTCCACAAGCCGTCCCATCTCTGATGAGTTTTGGGGGGTTTCAGAGTTCCTAAGCAAACCCCCAAGTGGCCAATGTGGAAGACCCTCCTTAGCTCCAGGGACACCCCACAACCAACCCTGATCCTACCTGTAGTCACCAGGATAGAGAAGAAGAAGAGCCCCAGCAGAAGCTGCATGATGAGGAGTCTGACACGGAGGTTAAACCAAACAATAATAATGATGCTCTCTTCTTGAAGGAACACAGTTGTGTGTCCTGGAGGTTCTGCAAAACAACACACAAGGCACACATAAACAAAAAGAAATCTGAAACGTAAAACTCTTTTTAAATTACCTGTGTGGCTTCAATGTCATCTCCAATCATTACTGTAGAATTACCTTCTGCATGGACTGTGGAGGACCTGCCTTGAGAAGGTTATTTGCCTTCCAGAGGTGGCTGTGAGGTGGCCTCTCAAGTCTTCCTCTCCTGACCCCTTCCTCTGAATGGAAGTGGCTTTTATGCATGTGTCTCTAGACACCTCCCCCAGACAAAGGAAGGCACCTCCCTCCTCCTGCTTTGAAGGAACTCTTTGCTCAAGCATTTGTTGCAGTTAAAAGTCCTGTACAAGATCACCACAACTCTTTCTCCTGGGCTATGGTAGGAAGAGGCTATTTTTCTACTTCTGGGCTGATTTTAATGTTGCCAGCCCAGAAATCCCCCCTCACTGTCTCTGTTGGTTGATACTCACCACTAATGGCCTGAAGAATGGTGGACACCAAAGCCATCCATCTGATGAAGGACAAAGAGTCAAATGGCTCTCCTTCCCAAAGTGATGCCTGAGCCAGGGGGTTGTGGGAATCATGGCCCGATTCAACATGGCGGCGAGATCAGGGGTGGCCTGGAACTGGTTCAGGGGCATATCAGGGCTGAGTCGCTGCTGGTTCTGCAACCCAGGCTTAAATTCCACTACGGGTTCGGCGAAACCGTGCCGAACCAGCAGCAACCCACTTCTGCACTATTTCCTTTGCTAAGCAGGGCTGCTGCTAGCAATAGCGCTTCAACCCATATTCTGCTTTCCAGCCCTCTCAAAGCATATTTCCCTCAACAACCCAGGTCCTCATTTTACTGACCTTGGAAGGATGGAAGGCTAACCCTAACTTTAAGCCCTAACCCAACCTTGAGCTAGTCAGGTTCGAACTGCTGGCAGTCGGCACAATTAGTCTGCAACATTACATTCTAACCACTGTGCCATCACAGCTCTGTTAAGTAAAGTTTCCCACACCCCCAATTTTAAGTGTGTTTGGTTCCTGCCTGTAGTGCTTTGAATCTCCCTAAAGCACCCCAAAAACTCAGAAAAGACCCTATTGCAAATATATATATAGTCTCTTTCTTAAGCTTTGTCCATAATCTAGAAACACAACCAGAGTAGCGCTTGTTGAAAACTCAAAAAAGGCAACATTGCAAAAATGTTTTTTTAAGAAGTTCATCTATAGAACAGAAACACAAGGAATTGCTTTAATAATTAGAGGAGATATGATCCGTCTGGGTTTGTGATACACTCCGAAATACTTCTCAACAATCATTTTCAAGGTGGGCACAGCCCTACTGAAGAGAGAGACAGCTTGAAGGCACCTTATATCCATCTTAAGCACATCCATTGCCTGCTACTGGGTTTGCATTGCTCAATTCCTACGTCCTTTTATCTTACTTCCTCACCAAATCTGCAATTCTTCTGGTCAGCAGAAGGTGGAAAAGTTCTGCATTGGTTGATCCAGAAACTCTAAGATTGACATCAACCCAAGTTCTCTTCCCTCTTTTGGCGCCATTTATTAGATCACTCCCTTTGAACACACAGGATATTTGTTGTGCAGATTAAACACATTGAAGAAAGGGGAACAGTGGTAGCCGTAGAAGTGTGATTGCACAAAACCTTTCTCTTTCTTTTTCTCTTTTGGGTGGTTGGGCATAACCCCAATCCAAAAGCTAAAGTAGTTCCTTCAACTTTAGAGACCTCTGTGGCTTGAGAACGCCAGATTCAGCTTGATAAATTTCTATACAAATATTTTAGATAAATTTAAGCCATGAACCCTACTGAGAAAACACAACAAGAGGACAATTTGAGAATTTGCCTTATAGTGGTCGGTGGGTCAAACGGGATGGCTCAGCATGAGAACTGATGGTTTGGAAGGGACCTTTTAGGTTGGCCCTATTTGAGGGACTTAGAGGGCAATTGGCTCTCATATGAGTGATCCCACCAGTCCACCTCTTTCGTGGTCCAGTTCCAAATAGGCCACAACCTGGTAATGGGTTGCAGCCTGAGGGTTGGGGACCCCTGACATACATCCTCAATAACCAAAGCACGCTTCAGCCATTTAGTTGTAAGCAGTGAGGCCTCTACTGCACTTCACCTATAGTTATGCTTACCAAATATCTGTAAAAGAAGAACTGGCATTTATATGAAATTATTTTTTTCTAGCCACAGAAAGGCTGGCTTTTCAACGGCAGGCATGGGGTAGCCAAGAATAAACCCTTACCGTAACTGATTATGGCTGTGTGAATTTTGTTCACCCTTTTTGTTTCCGCATGGAAACCGCTTCTGAACTTCATGCCTGGTGAGGAGAAGAATGAAACTTTGGCTTTGAGATTTACCGATTAAACTGAGAGATCTTTAGACAAATGGCTAGCTCATACTACTAGGAAAAAGCAAAAAGTTGTGATTTTATGTTAATGCTTTATTTTATTGGAACAGAGACAGTCGAAAGCCAACGGTTCTTTTTCTTATCTTTTCAAACCTCTCCTTCCTCTTTCCTTCCCCACTGCTTTCCTATTTGTTTTGCTTTTCATATTTTACATTACTTGATAACTCAGTAAAAATGTTAACGGAAGGCTGTGTGAATTTCAGAGAGCTGCACAAGGGGCCAGGATGGTACTTGCCCACTGAGAAAAAGTGGAGTTTGTTAATTTTGTGCGTGTGTGTGTGTGATTGGGTATGTGTGCCTTTGAGCCAGATCACCTCCTTAGATTTCTCCATGAAGATTTCTTGTACAGGAGATCCCTAGAGAAACTCCCAGGGCTAAGAGACTAAACTGGAAAGAAGGAAATGATGCACAGAGTTGTCTTTGGGAATCAGATCGAGTCCTATTATTTGTTACGCATTGTTGTCTTTATTTGAATTGCACATTTTTTTTCTCCAAGCACACATTCAAGGCTGCTGATTAAATTTCTGTCTGCTTAGTTGGTTTCCACTTAGAAGAAAATATAGGAAACTAGGAAATGGGAGGAAAATTTAGAGATTTAGGCATAACATCGACGATCCCTCCAGATCAGCTGGAGAGATTATACAGGCGGAGAAAAAGTGGACAACTTCTTGGGTGGAAGGAAGAGCTTTAGAGGAGAAACTTCATCAGGAAGAGCCCAAGGAATGCTGGGAAGAAGGACGCAAAGGAAGGAGGGGCTCGGCTGCAGACAAGGCGTTGAAGGACCATTGCAGTTGAAATGAAATCTACGGAATTAGCAGGGAGTTCCTTCCCTATCGCATTTTTCAATTGCTGGCAAAAAACTTGGGTACTGCAAGATTTTAGAATGACTTCGTCTGCAGGAGAAAAAGAGAAATGTTAGTGACATCACTCAGACTTATAAGAACTCCTCCACCCACCCAAATACAGGTTTCCGATACTATTGACATGACCCGGTTCAAAATACCCTTCTTCACATGCATTATGTGAACCTCCAGCTCTTTCAAGAAGGCCGTAATACTGGGAAAGGTAGAAGAAAAGAGAAGAAGCTAACAACCAGCATCAAGGTGGATGGTTTTCATTACAGTGGTGATGGGCGGAAGACAGTTGGAAGACCTGAAGGAACAATCACCAACCTGATGGGACACAATGAATCAGATTTATGTGACCTGTCTTACTTACATTTATTATCTTGTTTATTCTTCAATGTCATATCCATACAGACATGATCCTCAGAAGGACAGTCTTCCTTTACATCGGAGCAATATCCATTAATTGTTAGACAGTATACACACTTCAGGGAACTACCTGGAAAGAAAAGTGGAAAGGAGATAAGAAAGCAGGACAGGCAGAAGAAGTCAGAGATGCCTTCGATATTACTGAACCTGGGCTCTCAGCAGTCGTAACTAGGCTGGGCTTTGAAGATGATGGTGAGACCCAATCGGAGCCACATTAAGGTAAACCTAGAACAAGATGAAGAACCTTTCCAGAGAGGAAATTTCAGCAGAAGCCATTGTGAGGGAGGGGATGTGCCTACAACTCACTTCTAGCAGGGAGGGGAAAGATTAAGGGAGAAAGCAAAAACAAATCCATTTTATTCCATTCTTATCTATCAAAATATAGGTAGATACTCGATACTGGAGAAAGTGCCAAGTTAGAAATAGTAAGGGAGCTTGTTGTTTTCCTAAACGGATTCTTTCTTTCATAAAAACTATAATAAACCATTTGGAGTTATTGCCAGAGTGACAAGGGTAACACATACATTTGATGAATAAAAATAATCAGAAGCAATTTTTCACTTATCAATTTGAAGAAAAAAATTCAAGAGTTAACAGGAGATTTTTTTTTTTTAATCACTTTTACATTAGGGCGAGACATTTGGGCCAGGGTGCGTAGTCTCGAAGCTCAGCTTGTGGTGAGATGGGTGGAAAAACACATTTAATAAATAAATAAATAAATAAATAAATAAATAAATAAATAAATAAATAAATAAATAAATAAATAAATAAATAAATAAATAAATAAATAAATAAATAAATAAATAAATAAATAAATAAATAAATAAATAAATAAATAAATAAATAAATAAATAAATAAATAAATAAATGGACCACCTTAGGACCCTCACTTAATTACACCTGAGTCAGGGCATGATTAAGGCCAACTCATGTCCCAAGAATGGAACTAACTAAACGCACGTTTAATTTTTATTAATGACAAATATTTTTAGCACAGGTTACCTAATTTAATTCATTTTAATATTATCATTGTATTTATTGTTATTTGTTGGTGTGATTTTTAATTTCCTGTACACCGCCCTGAGTCCATCTTGATGGAGATAGGAGCGGTATATATTTTTATTTATTTATTTTTATTTTATTAAATTTATACCCCGCCCTTCTCCAAATGGACCCAGGGCGGCGCACAGGAATTATAAATCGAATAATAAATAAATAAAAATAAAAATTTGCTTAGTGTTTATTCCAGGGCTAACCTGGTCATGTGAAAGGCCATTGAAGAGTGTGGTGAATTTTATGTTTGAGTTAAATACTTAGATAAACCTTGGTCTATTCTGATTCTACACCCACTTCCTTTTTTCCAGCAAACTGTTCCATCTTTGATGAGTTTTGGGGACTTTCCAGAGTTCCTAAGCAAACGGCCAATTGGCCAATGTGGAGGATCCTCCTTAGCTCCAGGGACACCCCACAACCAACCCTGATCCTACCTGTAGTCAGCAGAATGGAGAAGAAGAAGAGCCCCAGCAGAAGCTGCATGATGAGGAGTCAAACACGGAGGTTAAAAAAGAAAATCTTTTTGAAGGAACACAATTGTGTGGCCAAGAGGATCTGTAAAACAATGCCCAAGGGCTTCCATAGACAAATTAAATCAGAAACACTTGAAAAGCAAACTCCTTTTTAATTACCCTGAGGCTCCAATGATTACTGTAGAATCTCCTTCCGCCCACAAGTTAAGAGGCTGTGAGGTGACCTCTGAAGGCAACTTGCAAAAGAAGTGGTAAAAGCAATAGATCTGCCCCTCCCTAACCACTTCCTTTTGGAGGAAATGCCTTCTGTCCTTCTGCCTGTAGAGCCCTCCTCCAGACAAAGCAAGTTGTCTCACCCTTGGAGTGCTTTGAAGGAACCCTTTTCCCAAGCATTTGTTGCATGTCAAGGGTCCTATACAAGATCATCGCTAGGTCTAGTGGTAGGCAAATGCCCTCACCCAAGACCCAACCAAGGGAGGATTAGCCCTCTACCCATCTAGCAACAGAACTTACCACATGGCACCTGGGAAGACTACATCACACAGCAAGGCTCAACCAAGCTTGGGACTCAAAGCACCACCTCCAAAGTTACCCCTGCATGGCCCCTCGGGAGTCTGGCAACCAATCGGAATACAAGCTCAAATACCAAAGCCCAGAGAGGGGATAAAACCCAGGCAGTCCCTGCATCTCTTCCCTTGTTGCCCAGGACCTCAAGCCATGTCATCCTGTCCACTATTAAGCCATCTTTCCAAAAAATGAGACAATTCCAATGCAATCCAATTGTCCCCTGAGCTCCGTTTTCACTGGTAGAGTGCCACACCCACCCCATCCTAGCCTCACCACCCACCAGTGGTGGGTTTCTGCAGGCTCGCACCTACTCGCAAGAGCCGGATGGTGAAATTTAGAGAACCGGTGAGAGGGGGTTCCACCGGCAGACCCAGAAGTAAGTCTGGCCCGCTGCCAGTAACCCAATGAGAAGGAAAGGAAAGGAAGGCAGAAAGTAAGAAAGAAAGGAAAGGAAAGGAAAGGAAAGGAAAGGAAAAGAAAGAAAGAAAGAAAGAAAGAAAGAAAGAAAGAAAGAAAGAAAGAAAGAAAGAAAGAAAGAAAGAAAGAAAGAAAGAAAGAAAGAAAGAAAGAAAGAATTTATCATCACAATTGAGCCCAAAATTTTGGTTGCTAAGCAAGAGCGTTGTTAAATGAGTTTCACCACATTTTACAAGTTGGCCACTCCCACCCTGTCACATGACTGCCAAGCCATGCCCACAAAATAGGCCACACCTAGAGAGTAGGTTCTAAAAAAATTTGAAACCCACCACTGCCACCCAGGGTCAAAATCAACCCTGATGGAGCCCTGACATTGAGTCTGACACCCCTGCACTATAGCTTCTATCCCATTGAAATTCCATACGTACATATTGGGGTGATTTTATTATGGTTTATGGTTTATTTAAACTATATCTGTACAGGAGTAATTGCATGATGTCTCTAGATACCATACATATGCTAAATAAATAAATCTGGAGGACGGGAATAGCAAACTTTCTTGTAGAATGCAAAGCAAGGATTTTTTTTTCCTATTCCAAATGTCAGAAGGGTACTAATGTACTAATTAAGATTGCAAAGTGTGTGTGTGTGCATGAGTGCACATACATTTGTGCATTTGAGCCTCTGTATTAGGGTGATTTTATTATGGTCTATGCCTTATTTAACTATACCTGTATATCAGTAATTGCATGATGTCTCTAGATACAAATGCTGAATAAACAAATTGATATTAAATCTGAAAGACAGGAATAGCAAACTTTCTTCTAGCATGAAAAAGGTGGGTCCCCCCCCCCTGTACCAAATGAAAAGAATCAGGCAATGACTGGAGTCCTATTATTGGTTACTCATTGTTTTCTTTATTTGAATTACACCATTTTTACCTCCAAGCACACATTCAAGGCTACTGATTACATTTCTGTCGGTTTAGTCGGTTTCCACTTCAAAGAAAATATAGGAATACAGGAAACAGGAGCAAAATTTAGAGATCCCTCCTGATCAGCTGGAGAGATTATACAGGAGGAGAAAAAGGGGACAACCTCTTGGGTGGAAGGAAGAGCTTTAGAGGAGAAGCTTCATCAGGAGGAGCCCAAGGAATGCTGGGAAGAAGGACGCAAAGGCAGGCGAGGCTCTGCTGCAGACAGTTTTTGTAATGACACTTTCAAATGGGATACCCGGTACCCTAGGGACTTCCTCTGTTATCCCGTATTCATATTGCCTGCACTCATCCTTTGGACTGCAACATTTAAAAATGATCATGTCTGCGAGAGTGAAAGAGAAATATTAGTGATCAGCGCCATCAATCAGACTTAAAGGAACTTCTCCACCCACCCAAATTCAGGTTTCCGATACAATCGACGTGACCCGGTTCAAAATACCCTACTTCACATGCATTATGTGAACCTTCGGCTCTTTCAAGAAGGCCGTAATGCTGGGGAAAGTAGAAGAAAAGAGAAGACGCTAACAACCAGCATCAAAGGTGGATGGGCTTTATTACAGTGGTGATGCGGGGGGAAGACGGTTGGAAGACCTGAAGGAACAATCACCAACATGACGGGACAGGATCAATCAGATTTATGTGACCTGTCTTACTTACATTTATCATCTTTACTCCTCAATGTCATATCCATACAGACATGATCTCCAGAACGACAGTCTTCCTTTACATCAGAGCAATATCCATTAATTGCTAGACAGTGTACACACTGCAGGGAACTACCTGGAAAGAAAAGTGGAAAGGAGATAAGAATGCAGGACAGGGAGAAGAAGTCAGAGATGCTTTCGATATTACTGAACCTGGGCTCTCAGCAGTCCTAGGTTTGGAGATGATGGTGAGACCCAATCGGAGCCACATTAAGGTAAACCTAGAACAAGATGAAGAACTCTTCCTGAGAGGAATTTTAGCAGAAGCCATTGTGAGGAAGAGGTGGAATCCACAATTAACCTCTGGCGGGGAGGGGAAGGAATAAGCTTGCTGTTTTCCTAAACTAAACGTTGTTTCTTTCTTTCATAATACTGTAAACTATTCAGAGAGTAGCTTGGGTGACACATAGACTTGATGAATAAAAATAATTAGAAACAATTTTTCACTTATCAATTTGAAGAGAAAATTCGACAGTTAGCAGAAGATTTTAAAAAATCACTTTTACATTAAGGAGAGACATTTGGGCCAGGGTATGTAGTCTCGAAGCTTGCCTTGTGTTGAGATAGGTGGAAAAGCACATTTAATAAATAAAGAAATGGCCCACCTTAGGACACTCAATTAATTACACCTCAGTCAGGGCAAGATTAAGGCCAACTCATGTCCCAAGAATAGAAGTAGCTAAACACATGTTTAATTTGCTTAGTGGTTATTCCAGGGCTAACCTGGTCGCATGAAAGGCCATTCACAAGTATGGTGAAATTTTATGTTGATTAAATACTTTTTGATAAACTTTGGTTTATTCTGATTCTACACCCACTTTCTTTTTTGCACAAACCGTCTCATCTTTGATGAGTTTTAAGGGCTTTTCAGAGTTCCTAAGCAAACCCCCAAGTGGCCAATGTGGAGGACCCTCCTTAGCTCCAGGGACACCCCACAACCAACCCTGATCCTACCTGTAGTCAGCAGAATGGAGAAGAAGAAGAACCCCAGCAGAAGCTGCATGGTGATGAGTCAAACACGGAGGTTAAAATAATAATAATAATGCTCTCTTCTTGAAGGAACACAATTACGAGAACTGGAGGTTCTGCAAAATAACACACATCCTTAAACAAAAAGAAATCTGAAACAGAAAACTCTTTTTTAATTACCCGTGTGGCTTCAATGTTACCTTTTATGACTACTGTAGAATCATCTTCTCTAGGGACTGTGGAGGACCTGCTTGGAGAAGGTAATTCGCCTTCCAGAGCTGACTGTGAGGTGGCATCTCCAGCCAAATTGCTCTACCTCTGTGAAAAAGACATTGGGGGAACAATCTGTCTTCCCCATCCCTCACGCCACCCCTTCCTTTCAATGGAAGTGGTGTCTGTGCTTGTGTGGATGGGCAACTTCCCCAGGCAAAGCGAGGCACCTCATTCTTGGAAACACCACTTTGAAGGAACTCTTTGCTCAAACATTTGTTGCAGTTAAGAGTCCTGTACAACAGGGGTCTCCAACCTTTGCAACTTTAAGTCTGAAGGACTTCAGCTTCCAGAATTCTCCAGCCAGCAAAGCTGGCTGGAGAAGTCTGGGAGCTGAAGTCCTTCAGACTTAAAGTTGCAAAGGTTGGGGACCCCTGCTGTACAAGATCACCACAACTCTTTCTCCTGGGCTATGGCAAGGAAGAAGCTATTTTTCTATTTCTGGGCTGATTTTAATGTTGCCAGTCCAGAAATCCCTCCTCAGTATCTCAGTTGGTGGATAGTCACTACTAACGGTTTGAAGAATGGAGGACACCTAACCCATCCGTCTGATGAAGGATGGGGAGCGAAAGAGCTGTCCTTCCCAAAATGATGCCTGAGCCAGGGAATCATGGCAGAATTGGTTCTCCCCGTGCAATGCAAAAAGAGAGAAAATCTTTCTGACCGTCAAAGAAATTGCTCCAGTTCCAATTCTTTAGCTACCCATCCATGCTCTGCTTTGTAAGGCTACATTTGGATATAGGGAGTCCTCAATGTACGACCATAATCGAGACAAGGATTTCAGGGGTGGTTGCTGCCAGCTTTATTACCGGTTTGCAACACACATGCGAGGTGCGCAACGTGTGCGCATGCGCTGTTCATTGTCACTAATGTGACGCACAGTCACGAAAATCCAACACGGCAGCAACATCAGCGGTGGCGTGGGAACCGGTTTGGGGGTGGGGGTGTCAGGGTGTCACTGCCGCGTCTGCAACCCAAGCTTGAATTCCACTACCAGATCAGCCAAACCGGGCCGAACCAGCAGCAACCCACGTCTGCAGGATTTCCTTTGCTAAGCAAGGCTGTTGTTAGCAATAGCGCCTTGACCTATGTACTGCCCCATGTTGCTTTCCAGCCCTCTCGAAGCATATTTCCCCCAACAACCCAGCTCCTCATTTTACTGACCTTGGAAGGATGGAAGGCTGAGCCCAGCCTTGAGTTGGTCATGTTCAAACTGCTGGCAGTCGGGCAGAATTAGCCTGCAGGCTTTGCATTCTAGCCACTGTGACATCACAGCTCCACAACACCAGCTTGGCAAATTTCTCTACACATTTATCTAATGTTTTGGATAAATTTAAGCCATGAACCCTACTGAGGAAACACCACAACAAGATGACAATTTGGGAAGTTGCCCTCTAGTGGTTGGTGGGTCAAACGGGATGGCTGAGTATTGGTTGCATCCAAGAGTACTGTATAAGATCATCACAACTATTTCTCCTGGGCTATGACAAGAAGAGGCTATTTTTCTACTATATAAATACAAATAAATCAAAATCAAATCAAATCTGGAAGAAGGGAGTGGCACACGATTCCTGTGCAATAGAAAACTGAGTTTTTTCCTATTCCCAAATCAAAAGAATCAAGCCATGGCTGGAGATTACTTATTTGAATTACATCCCAGTTTCTTCAGACCCGCATTCAAAGCTGATGATTGTGGGGAGGGAGGAGCCGACATCGCGACGACACGACCGGCGATCTCGAAGTCTCGAGACCGCAGTCGATACTTTTGCTGCTGGACGGTCCACATGGACCTAAATCGTCCCGCAGAGACGGTGATCGGGAAGAATATGTCTTTCTTCAGACCCGCATTCAAAGCTGATGATTGTATTTCTGTGTTACGTATAAGATCCAAGATCCCTCCTGATCAGCTTGAGAGGACGTACAGGCCAAGAAAAAGGGGACAACTTTGAGGTTCTGTATAGTTTTAGAAGAGCTGTGTGTGTTTACATAAACATACAGTATATACAGTAGATACTGTATCTTTTTGTGTGCTTATATCCACTCCATATTATGTAATGTATACGTACATTATTATTATTATTATTATTATTAAATTTATACCCCGCCCTTCTCCTTGTTAGGACCCAGGGCGGCGCACAGGCATCTTAAAAACACAAAATACAATAAATATCAATTAAAATGTAATTAAATTCATTAACCCGTGCTAAAAACCCAATATTAAAAACCCTACCAAATTACAAGTTTCCTTAAAAAGTCAGAAACGGGGGGCTATCCTAGGCCAGCTTGTTGGAATAAGTACGTCTTAAGACGTTGGCGGAAGAGGCGGAGGTCCAAGATTGTGCGAAGGTCGGAGGGTAGGTCGTTATATACATATATGGCATATACACATAAAATTAAAGAGTACATTTTGGATGTTCAGTAGTAGTAAATAAATGGGGAAATTGCATCTGGTTGAGGCCTTTGAGGTGAGGAGAGGCCAGGTAAGGCACCCCTTCATGTGAGTGATGTCATGTTGCTCACGCCTATCCAGTCACATGACCACAAAGCCTCGGCCACCCAGTCACATGGCTGAGAAGCCCGGCCCACTCAGTCACGTGATTGCTAAGCCACACCCACCCAGTCACATGAATGCTAAGCCAGGCCCACCCAGTCACATGGCTGCTAAGCTATGCCCACTGTCACACGACACACCCACAAAATAAGCCACACCCAGAGAACTGGTAGTAAATAAAATTTGAATTCCACCACTGAGCTGGAAGTCTTTTGTCTTTTGAGAGCCTGGCCCAGTCCTGCTGAAGCTATTAAGAAAGGTTGGGGGCTGCTTTCCAAGAGCATGTTTCTCCATTAGGGACACAGAATATTCTGCCTTTTTAATACTTCTCAATATATTTCATTCTTCTAGGAGAGGGGTGGGTGCTAACTTTGTACAAAGGGTGTAATAAACTTTCTTGTGGAATGCAAAATGTGGATTTTTTTGTTCCCCTATACCAAATGAAAAGAATCAGGCAATGACTGGAGTCCTATTATCTGTTGCTTGTTGTTTTCTTTATTTGAATTACAATCATTTCCCCCCTTCAAACACACATTCAAGGCTGCTGATTATCTTTCTGTTCGCTTAGTAGGTTTCCACATAGAAGAAAATGTAGGAAAACAGGAAATGGGAGGAAAATTTAGAGATTTCTGCATGACATCGAAGATCCCTCCTGATCAGCTGGAGAGATTATACAGGAGGCGAAGAGGGGGACAATTTTTTGGGTGGAAGGAAGAGCTTTAGAAGAGAAGCTTCATCAGGAGGAACCCAAGGAATGCTGGGAAGAAGGACGCCAAGGAGGGAGGGGCTCTGCTGCAGAGAACATCTTGAAGGACCGTTTCAAAAGAAATATCCCTTAGGTAATCAGCAGGGAGTGTCTGCCCTATCTTGTTTCTCTCTTGCATGCAAACACTTTCTGTATTGCAAAGTTTTACGATGACATCGTCTGCAGGAGCAAAATAGAAATGTTAGTGCTCAGAACCATCACTCAGACTTATAGGAACCCCTCCACCCACCCAAATACAGGTTTCCGATACAATCGACACGACCTGGTTCAAAATACCCTTCTTCACATGCATTATGTGAACCTCCAGCTCTTTCAAGAAGGCCGTAAAGCTTGGAAAAGGTAGAAGAAAAGAGAAGACGCTAACAACCAGCATCAAAGGTGGATGGGCTTCATTACAGTGGTGATGGGCGGAAGACTGTTGGAAGACCTGAAGGAACAATCACTAACCTGATGGCAAATGATCATTCAGATATATGTGACCTGTCTTACTTACATATACTTTCACTTTGACGCTTCAATTTCATTTCCATACAGATATCCTCCTCAGAATCACATTCTTCTTTTACATTAGAGCAATATCCATTAATTGCTAGACAGCGTACGCAATACAGGGAAGTACCTGGAAAGAAAAGTGAAAAGGAGATAAGAAAGCAGGTCAGGGAGAGAGAGTCAGAGATGCTTTCGATATTAATGAACCTGGACTCTCAGCAGTCCTAACTAGGCTGGGTTTTGGAGACATTTTTTGCTGAGACATTATCGGAGCCATATTAAGGTAAACCTAGAACAAGATGAAGAACCTTTCCAGAGAGAAAATTCAGCAGAAGCCATTGTGAGGTAGGGGATGTGCCTACAACTCACTTCTAGCAGGGAGGGGAAGGAATAATGGAGGAAGCAAAAACAAATCCCCTTTGTTCCATTCTTATCTATCAAAATATAGGTAGATACTTGATACTGGAGAACGTGCCAAGTTAGAAATAGGAAGGAAGCTTGTTGTTTTCCTAGACTGACCGTTGTTTCTTTCTTTCATGAAAACTATAACAACCTGAAAACCATTTGGAGTCACTGCAAGAGTCACAAGGGTGACACATAATCAGAAGCAATTTTTCGCTTCTCAATTTGAAGAGAAAATTCGACAGTTAGCAGAAGATTTTAAAAAATCACTTTTACATTAAGGAGAGACATTCGGGCCAGGGTATGTAGTCTCGAAGCTCGCCTGGTTGTGAGATAGGTGGAAAAACACATTTAATAAATAAAGAAATGGCCCACCTTAGGACACTCAATTAATTACACCTCAGTCAGGGCAAGATTAAGGCCAACTCATGTCCCAAGAATGGAAGTAGCTAAACACATGTTTAATTTGCTTAGTGGTTATTCCAGGGCTAACCTGGTCACATGAAAGGCCATCCACAAGTGTGGGGAGTTTTATGTTGAGTTAAATACTTTTTGATAAAAATTGGTCTATTCTGATTGTACACCAAATTACTTTTTCACACCAACCCCTCCCATCTTTGATGAGTTTTGGGGGCTTTTCAGAGTTCCTAAGCAAATCCCCAAGAGGCCAATGTGGAAGACCCACTTTAGCTCCAGGGACACCCCACAACCAATCCTGATCCTACCTGTAGTCACCAGGATAGAGAAGAAGAAGAGCCCCAACAGAAGCTGCATGATGAAGAGTCTGACACGGAGGTTAAACCAAACAATAATAATGATGCTCTCTTCTTGAAGGAACACAGTTGTGTGTCCTGGAGGTTCTGCAAAACAACACACAAGGCACACATAAACAAAAAGAAATCTGAAACGTAAAACTCTTTTTAAATTACCTGTGTGGCTTCAATGTCATCTCCAATCATTACTGTAGAATTACCTTCTGCGTGGACTGTGGAGGACCTGCCTTGAGAAGGTTATTTGCCTTCCAGAAGTGGCTGTGAGGTGGCCTCTCAAGTCTTCCTCTCCTGACCCCTTCCTCTGAATGGAAGTGGCTTTTATGCATGTGTCTCTAGACACCTCCCCCAGACAAAGGAAGGCACCTCCCTCCTCCTTGGGATCACTGCTTTGAAGGAACTCTTTGCTCAAGCATTTGTTACAGTTAAGAGTCCTGTACAAGATCATCACAACTCTTTCTCCTGGGCTATGGTAGGAAGAGGCTATTTTTCTATTTCTGGGCTGATTTTAATGTTGCCAAGCCCAGAAATCCCCCCTCACTGTCTCAGTTGGTTGATAGTCACCACTAACGGTTTGAAGAATGGAGGACACCAAAGCCATCCATCTGATGAAGGACAAAGAGTCAAATGGCTCTCCTTCCCAAAGTGATGCCTGAGCCAGGGGTTCGTGGGAATCATGGCAGGGTTGGTTCTCCCCGTGCAATGCAAAAAGAGAGAAAATCTTTCTGACCGTCAAAGAAATTGCTCCAGTTCCAATTCTCTAGCTACCCATCCATGCTCTGCTTTGTAAGGCTACATTTGGATATAAGGAGTCCTCAATGTATGACCATAATCGAGAGAAGGATTTCAGGGGTGGTTGCTGCCTGCTTTATTACCAGTTTGCAACACCTATGCAAGATGTACAACCTGTGCGCATGCGCTGTTCAATGTCACTAATCACTAAACGCACAGTCACTAAAATCCAACACGGCAGCAACATCAGCGGTGGCATGGGAACCAGTTCGGGAGCATGTCAGGGCTGAGTCCCTGCTGCATCTGCAACCCAGGCCTGAATTCCACTACCAGATCAGCCAAACCAGGCCGAACCAGCAGCAACCCACGTCTGCAGGATTTCCTTTGCTAAGCAAGGTTGTTGTTAGCAATAGCGCCTTGACCTATGTACTGCCCCATGTTGCTTTCCAGCCCTCTTGAAGCATATTTCCCCCAACAACCCAGCTCCTCATTTTACTGACCTTGGAAGGATGGAAGGCTGAGCCCAGCCTTCAGTTGGTCATGTTCAAACTGCTGGCAGTTGGGCAGAATTAGCCTGCAACATTGCATTCTAGCCACTGTGACATCACAGCTCCACAACACTAGGTTCAGCTTGGTCAATTTCTTTTTTTTTTTTGAAATAATTTTTATTAGTTTTAACATTTTATAAAAGGAAAGGGGTAAGTAAGGTATTTTGACAATATTTTTGAGCTTCCACATCGGGGTTGATGACCACCTCCGAGTCTTCTTAGATAAGTTCCATTAGGAAATAATAATAATAGGAAGGGGTACATACATTTTAGATCATAGATTTCATAATCAGAAGTAAAATTTCATACATTCAATTACTTTGTTTCTATTAGCATCCATACAGGAATTACCATACATTAAAAAAAATAAAAGAAAAGTTATTTTTGTGATCTGAGCCTCTTTGCTATTGTTTCTTCCTCCTCCACAACACCAGCTTGGTCAATTTCTGTACAAATGTTTTAGATAAATTTAAGCCATGAACCCTACTGAGGAAATTTAAACATCTTTAAAGCGCTCCATGGCTCGGGGCCTAGTTATATGCGAGACCGTCTCCTGCCCCATACATCCCTTCGGCCGATCCGCTCCCACAGAGTTGGCCTTCTCAGGGTGCCATCAGCCGGGCAATGCCGTCTAGCGACACCCAGGGGAAGAGCCTTCTCTGTGGCGGGCCCTGCCCTTTGGAACGACCTACCCCCTGAATTGCGTACCATCACAGACCTCCGCCTCTTCCGCCACTGTCTAAAGACACATCTTTTTCAGCAAGCCAGCCTAGCCTAACCCTCCCGTTGCGACTATTTAGATAGTTTTAAATTGGGGATTTTAATTTGATTTTAGCATAGGATTATAATTTAATTTAATATATTTTTTAATTCTGTATTTATTGTATTGTTTTGTATGTTTTTAAATTCCTGTGGGCCGCCCTGGGTCCTTTGTGGAGAAGGGCGGGATATAAATGTGATTAAAATAAATGAATAAATAAATAAACACAACAATAAGAGCACAATTTGGGAAGTTGCCCTCTTGTGGTCGGCGGGTCAAACGGGATGGCTCAGCATAAGAACTGAAGGTTTGGAAGGGACCTTTTAGGTGGGCCCTGTTTGGGGGACTTAGAGGGTAATTGGCCCGCAAATGAGTGATCCCACCAGCCTACCTCTTGCATTGCCCAGTTCCAAGTAGGCCACAACCTGGTAATGGATGGCAACCTGAGGGTTGGGGACCCGTGACATCCATCCTCAATAACCAAAGCATGCTTCATCCATTTAGCTGTTCAACAAAATAACATATTGTTGAAAAACTAAATCTCTCTGAGATGGGTTCCCACCGATTTCTATCGGTTCGGCTGAACTGGTAGTGATATGCCAGCCTGGGTCATTGGAACTGACAGCGATCCAGCTTTGCCATACCTCCGAACTATGGAGGACCTGCCTAGAGAAGGTAATTCGCCTTCCAGAGGTGACTGTGAGATGGTGTATCCAGCCAAATTGCTCTACCTCTGTGAAAAAGACATTGGGGGAGCACAATTCATGTACAAGAGAAAACCTAGTGAGTTTTTTTGCTATCCCAAATCAAAAGAATCATGCCATGGCTAGAGATTCCTTATTTGAATTACATCTTAGTTTCGTCAGACCCGCATTCAATGCTAATGATTGTGGAGAGGGAGGAGCCGACATCACGACGATACGACCTGTGATCTCAAAGTCTCGAGATCGCAGTCGATTCTTTTGCTGCTGGACGGTCCACATGGACCTAAATCGTCCCGCAGAGATGGTGATCGGGAAGAATACGTCTTTCTTCAGACCCGCATTCAAAGCTGATGATTGTATTTCTGTGTTACGTATAAGATCCAAGATCCCTCCTGATCAGCTTGAGAGGACGTACAGGCCAAGAAAAAGGGGACAATTTTGAGGTTGTGTATAGTTTTAGAAGAGTTGTGTGTGTGTGTGTGTGTGTGTGTGTGTGTGTGTGTGTGTTTACAGTATATACAGTAAATAATGTATATTTTAGTGTGCTTATATCCACTCCATATTATGTAATGTATATGCACATATATGGCATATATACATAGTATTAAATCGAATACAGTGGTACCTCGGTTCACAAACGCTTCTGTTCACGAACAACTCGGTTCACGAACAGAAAAATTCATCAAAATATGCTCCGGTTAACTATGGGAAACTGTGCCTCGGTTCACAACCAATTCAGTTCGCGACCAGAGTCAGTTCACGAATTAAGTTCGTGAACCGAGGTACCACTGTATTTTGGATGTTCAGTAGTAGTAAATAAATAGGGAAATTGTATCTGGTTGAGGCCTTTGAGGCGAGGAGAGGCCAGGTAAGGCACCCCTTCACATGAGTGATGTCATGTTGTCCACGCCTATCCAGTCACATGACCATCAAGCCATGCCCACCCAGTCACATGGCCGCTAAGCTATGCCCACTGTCACATAACCATCAAGACACACCCACAAAGCAAGCCACGCCCAGAGAACTGGTGGTTTAAAAAAAATTGAATTCCACTACTGAACTGGAAGTCTTTTGTCTTTTGAGAGCCTGGCCTAGTCCTGCTGGAGCTATTAAGAAAGGTGAGGGCTGCTTTCCAAGAGCATGTTTCTCCATTAGGGAAACAGAATATTCTGCCTTTTTAATATTTCTCAATATATTTCATTCTTCTAGGAGAGGGGTGGGTCCTAACTTTGTACAAAGAGCGTAATAAACTTCCTTGTGGAATGCAAAACGTGGATTTTTTTGTACCAAATGAAAAGAATCAGGCAATGACTGGAGTCCTATTATCTGTTGCTTATTGATTTCTTTATTTGAATTACAATCATTTCCCCCCTTCAAGCATATGTTCAAGGCTGCTGATTATATTTCCGTCTGCTTAGTCGGTTTCCATATAGGAGAAAATATAGGAAAACAGGAAATGGGAGGAAAATTTAGAGATTTAGGCATAACATCGAAGATCGCTCCTAATCAGCTGGACAGATTATACCGGTGGAGCAAAAGGGGACAACTTCTTGGGTGGAAGGAAGAGCTTTAGAAGAGAAGCTTCATCAGGAGGAGCCCAAGGAATGCTGGGAAGAAGGATGCAAAAGAGGGAGGGGCTTTGTTGCAGGTAGCTTCTGTAATGACATTTTCAAATGAAATACCCGGTATACTAGGGACCGTCGCTGTCCTATTTTCAAATTTCTGGCATTCATCTTTGAGAATGCAAGTTTGTACGACAGCATGGACTGCAGGAGCAAAAGAGAAATGTTAGTGCTCAGAATCATCACTCAGACTTAAAGGAATTCCTCCACCCACCCAAATACAAGTTTCTGATATGATCGAAATGACCCGGTTCAAAATACCCTACTTCAAATGCATTATCTGAAGCTCCGGCTCTTTCAAGAAGGCC
Source organism: Rhabdophis nuchalis (assembly GCA_039707465.1). Classification (NCBI taxonomy): domain Eukaryota; kingdom Metazoa; phylum Chordata; class Lepidosauria; order Squamata; family Natricidae; genus Rhabdophis; species Rhabdophis nuchalis. The sequence continues at coordinate 7,344,993 of CM077654.1, forward strand.
GAAATGCTGGGAAAGGTAGAAGAAAAGAGAAGAAGCAAACAACCAGCATCAAGGTGGATGGGCTTCATTACAGTGGTGATGGGCGGAAGATGGTTGGAAGACCTGAAGGAACAATCATCAACATGATGGGAGACGATGAATCAGATTTATGCGACCTGTCTTACTTACTTTTATTATCTTTACTCTTCAACTTCAAACTCATACAGACATAGTTCTCAGAAGGACAGTCTTCTTTTACATCAGAGCAATATCCATTAATTGCTAGACAGTATACACACTTCAGGGAAGTGCCTGGAAAGAAAAGTGGAAAGGAGATAAGAAAGCAGGACAGGGAGAGGGAGTCAGAGATGCCTTCGATATTACTGAACCTGGACTCTCAACAGTCCTAGCTAGGCTGGGCTTTAGAGATGATGGTGAGACAAAGTTTAGCAGAAGAGAAAGACCAGGGGAGACATGACAGCCCTACATCAGGGGTAGGTTCCTGTACCAGTTGGTACTGGTTTGTTCTCACATGCATGTGCCGTGCATTACTCACACATGTCCAGTTGACTGTTAATCACTCTGCGCATGTGAAGAAACATGTCGTCATTGGCAGAAAGACTGGGGAACCAGTTTGGAGGCATGGCAGGACTGGGTCACTGCTGGTTCTGCGACCCAGGCTGAATCACCACTACCGGTTCAACCAAACTGGGCTGAACTGGGAAAAACCCACCTCTGCCCTACATGACCCTTCTCATGATAACCATTTTGCAATGAAGAGTTTGCATCTTAACTCTACCTTTAAAGGCCCTTTAGTTCTGGCTTGTCTCATTTCTAGTTAGTCTTACATATAGGCAAGAAAAACCAAAAGTACACCTATAGACTGGGTGAAACCAGGCTTAATAGCTGCAACTGTGAGAAGATCTTGGAGTCTTACTGGGCAACCAGCTAAATATGAGTTAACAGTGTGTGGCAGCAGCCAAAAAAGCCAATGCAATCTTAAGTTGTATTTAACAGAGGATAGAATCAAGATCAAATGAGGCACTAATACTACCCTATAAAGCCACACCTAGAGTACTGCTCCCAGTTTTTGCCTATAAAAAAGATGTCGAGACTCTAGAAAAATTGCAGAGAAGAGCAGCCAAGATGATTAGGGGACTGGGGGCTAAAACATACAATGAACGGTTGCACAAACTAGGCGTGGCGAGAACTAGGGGAGACATGATGGCACTCTTCCAATATTTGAGGGGCTGACACAAATTGGAGAAGGTCAAGCTGTTTTCCAAGGCACTAATGATGACTAAAAATCTGAAGCAATTTTTCACCCTGCAATGAAAACATCCTTTCAACAATGCGGGTTAAAGTCAAACAAAGCAGAGAAAGAAGATAAGAAAAGGCACTAAAATAAACTGCGGCAGCGAAATAATTAAGGGCATCTAAGTATGGGGGAAATCTTCATTGTGCCCCTTTTTCTTGCATTCCTAAAAAAAATTAATTTGGTTAGCGGTTATTCCAAAATTTGCCGTGAATGTGGTACATTTTTCTTGCATTAAATACCTTTTGATAAACTTTGGTCTGCTCTGACTCTATACCCACTTTCTTTTTTCCAAAAAAAAAAAAAAAACATTCTATCTTTCAGGAATTCTTGAGACTTTTTACAGTCCCTAAGAAATCATCCAAGTAACCAATGTGGAGAATCCTCCTTACCTCCAGTGACACACACACACACACACACACACACCTACACCTGAATACCTCCCGAATACCAGCTGATCGGGAGGAAATGGGGATTTTAATAATAATAATCTTTATTGTCATTGTACTAGATGCTCCCACATAACACCGATCCTGCGCGAGCTGCATTGGCTTCCTGTGGCCTTTCGGGTGCGCTTCAAGGTTTTGACGACCATCTTTAAAGCGCTCCATGGCTCGGGGCCTAGTTATATGCGAGACTGCCTCCTGCCCCATACATCCCTTAGACCGATACGCTCCCACAGAGAGGGCCTTCTCAGGGTGCCGTCGGCCGGACAATGCCGACTGGCGACACCCAGGGGAAGAGCCTTCTCTGTGGTGGGCCCAGCCCTCTGGAATGACCTACCCCCTGAATTACGCACCATCACCGACCTCTGCCTCTTCCGCCAATGTCTAAAGACATATTTGTTCCAACAAGCCGGCCTAGCCTAACCTCCCATGGGGACTTTTAGGAAGTTTTAAATTGGGTATTTTAAATTTGGTTTTAGTACAGGATAGGATTGTTTAATATTTATTTTAAATTATATATTTATCTTTGTATTTGTATGTTTTTAAATTTACTGTACGCCGCCCTGGGTCCTCTGTGGAGAAGGGTGGGATATAAATTTAATAAAATAAATAAATAAAATAAATACTTGTTTATTTTGCAGTAATCTTCCCCTACCACGCCCACCAGAACTTGTAGCAAAAAAAATTGAATCCCACCACTGATACACACGCACGCACACGCATACACACCCTGATCGTACCTGTAGTCACCAGGATGGAGAAGAAGAAGAGCCCCAGCAGAAGCTGCATGATGATGGGTTAGGTTTTTAAAAAAAGGATCTCTTCTTGAAGGAACACAATTGTGTGGCCTAGAGATTCTGCAAAAAAACACACGAGGCATCCATAAAGAAAAAGAAATCTGAAACATTTGTAAAATTCTTTTTTAATTACCCACGAAGCTTCAATGTCTTATCATTGCTATAGAATCACCTTCTCTAGGGACTGTGGAGGACCTGCCTGGAGAAGATAATTCGCCTTCCAGAGGTGGCTGCAAGGTGGCATCTCCAGCCAAATTGCTCTACCTCTGTGAAAAAGACATTGGGGGAACAATCTGTCTTCCCCATCCCTCACCCCACCCCTTCCTTTCAATGGAAGTGGTCTCTGTGCTTGTGTGGATGGGCAACTTCCCCAGGCAAAGCGAGGCACCTCATCCTTGGAAACACCACTTTGAAGGAACTCTTTGCTCAAGCATTTGTTGCAGTTAAGAGTCCTGTACAAGATCATCACAACTCTTTCACCTGGGCTATGGCAATCAGGAGGCTGTTTTTCTACCTCTGGCTGTTTTTAATGTTGCCAGCCCAGAAATCCCTCCTCACTGTTCTCAGTTGGTGAATAGTCACCACTAATGGTTTGAAGGACGGAGGACACCAAAGCCATCCCTCTGATGAAGGACAGGGAGCCAAATGGCTGTCCTTCCCAAAGTGATGCCTAAGCCAGGGGTTCGTGGGAATCATGCCAGGATTGGCTCTCCCCGTGCAATGCAAAAAGAGAGAAAGTCTATTCACGGGAAGGTCTTTCAGACAGGCAGAGAAATCGCTCCAGTTCCAACTTTTCTAGCTACCCACTCATGCTCTGTAAGGCTACATTTGGATACAGGTAGTCCTTGATCTACGACCACAATTGGGACCAGAACCTCTGTGCTAATCAGGGTGGTGGTGAAGTAAGTTGCACCGGATTTTACAACTTTTCTGTATGTCCCAAAGGTGCTCTTTCAAGAGGCGACTGGTTTTTCTTTGAAGGCCTTTCACTTCTCATCCAAGAGGTTTCTTCAGCTCTGACCTTTCTGGGTCTACCTGTAGTGCTGTGAGGTTTCCTAAAGCACAGCAGTGCCTGTCAAAAACTCAGAAAAGAGAACAGTGCAAAAACGGCGAGGGTTTTGGAGGTTTATTTTAATAAATAATCAGTTCAAAGTGGGGAAAAAGACACTGGAAACATGGAGGCTGCTTGGAAAGATGGTTTTAATGGTGGACAGGATCACATGGCTTGAAGTCCTAGGCAAAAAGGGGATCTATTAAGACTATTAAAAAATGAGTCTGTTTCCGGCCTAAAACCATGTTTCCCTGACTCTTCATTGGCAAAGGGATGGGGGGCAATGAGTTTCTGCCTCCCAATTACTCTTTCCTTTTTGGAGCCATTTATTAGACCGCTCCCCTTGAACACACAGATTAGTTGCAATGCAAATTAATTTGTAAACGAACAAAGGGAAACAGCGAAGGCTGCAGCGGTATGACTGCGCAGAACTTCCGTCTTATTTGGGTGGAGACAACCACAATCCAATCATTTCCTCCTACCCCAACTGGCACAAATATAAGTATAAGGGATAACAGTTAAGGACAGGTTCCCGCTTGTTTCAGATGACCACACAATAAACCAGACTGGGAACTGCACCAATCAAGACTGCAACTGAAAACCCCAAAAGGGGCATTGAGAGACATTGGCAGCAGGCGGAAGAAGGCGAGAATCAACACACACACACACACACACACACACACACACACACACACACACACAGCCACCAATGGTGAATTAAGGAGGGATAATAGTCCCTCAGACTATTGGGGGCCGGACTATAGTTTGAAAAAAAAAAACATTAACAAATTTCTGTGAACACTGCATATATCTTTATTTTAGTGCAAAAAAACATGAAATAATACAATATTTAAAGTGAAGAACAATTTTAACCAACGTAAATATACTACTAATTCAATGGGAAGGGTGGGCCTGCTTATTCAGGACTACAGGGCTAAAGATCTTTTAAGCCTGGAAGCAAACTGATTTGCTTTTTGCCACACTTGTGCATGTGTATCTATACACACATGAATATCTACCAAAATTGTTCAGCAATCCATTTAGTGGATGCACTTTATATATGGGAAGAATCAAAGCAGTGCGTGAATTCTCCTTCAGGCATTATACTGCAGTTGCATTTAAATTAGTGTTAGCCATCTTCAGCTGATTTTGAAAAAGCTAGGAGACTGGAGACATGTCCTCTCTCCATCACCCACCCACTCACTCACTTTTAAAGCACTACATTAAAAGCAGCCCCTTCCCTACTCACCCACCGGTCCTGGATCACATGGCTGTGAAAAACACCTGAAAGTCAGTTTTTAAAGTCTTTTAAAGACCTTTAATGATTTTAAAAGACTTTTAATGATTTTTAAATGTTGGATGCTAAGGAGGTAGACATTCTACTCCCCCTTCCCAGCTGAAAAGAGCTCTGTTCCAACTGCCAGTTGCCCCACATTCTGTTACCGCAGCTCAAACCCACAGACACTCCAGTCCTTTGCTCAGGAGCAGTCTGGGGCTCCTTACAGTACCTCAGTACCTCACCAAAGTGTCTACACTTTCCACCTATGGAATTGCTTCCGGACTCAAGACGGCAAGAGAGGATTTCCCTTATGAGTTACAACCACTGACCACCCCTGAGCCAACAGATTGTGAACCGAATTGCTCCTGCATAGTGTCCCAGCCCCAACTCACTTCTTACACTGACCCCCTCAGTCTAGACGGATCTGTTCCATCTACTGTAACACCAGTTAAAGGGAAAAGAGGAAAAAAACGCAGGAAAAGATTTACAGATGCGATTAGGAAAACACAAGTAAGGGTAGCTACAAAAAAGTATCATCAAGGTCATCCCAAAGTCAATAGAGAGGCTGTAAAGAAGCATGCATCTAATAATCTTAATCAGGCAGCTACAGCTAAATACAATGAAAAGATTGAAGCACAAGTATCCATCTAGTATATTATATATTGCTTGTGATGTTATACATTGTTTATGAAGAGAATTTGAGTTTGCACTGCAGGGATGACACAAATCCCCACTGCAGATCACTGAAGTCCAATTGGGACTGAGTGCTACTACCACCACCTCTCCACCCCCTCCCCAGTTATTAGCAAAGGCCTCTCTGTTCTCACGAGGTTTTGATCCATGCCTGCCCAATCCATCCTCCTTATTTGATTTATAAAGCCCCCTCCCTTCCTTGTAAAGGTTTCTCAGGTAGAAGACTTCTCCCCTTCCTTTGACCTTCTGCCAATGCAGTTTCTCCCACCTTTAGAGCCCTCTGCGATCCAAGGATGCCAGATTCGGTGTGAGAAGTTTCTTTAAAAAAATGTTTTGGACAACATTAAACCATTGAGGAAAGACAACAAGGTGACAACTAGGGTAGTGGCCCCCCAAATGGTTGGTGGGTCCAACGGTCACTCGGCACGAGGACTGAAGAACTGAGAGTGACATTTTGGGTCGTGGATCTTAAACCTTTGCTCAGAAGTAGCCTTTGCAATTGGGTCTCTCTGTCTTTTCTGGGAAGACACAGAACCACATCTTTCAGCTTCTTCTCCGAAATATATCAACGTGTCACCATTTCTTTTACATCAACCCAGGTTAACAGGCTCCAATATCCAAGAAAGCCAACACAATAATACGGGGATTAGGCCACAAACACACAAACACTCAAAGGCTAAAATACTCACTGCGTACTCCTCCACTTCTTCCCACTTCTAAGACACTTCCTCCTTTTATTAATCCGGTTTCTACTCCTTGTGAGTCCCACTGCTGGTGAGTAAGATGTTTTACGTGACTTTGGGCTGCTTTTACAAACAAGCACACTTCCTTCCCTTTCTCCAAAATACCAACACCTCCACACCCCCTCTCTGCTCAGATTTTATAAGAAAGCAGCTAGGGAGAGGTCTGAAATGGAGATGGCCACAGACCCCACAGGTAGCCTGTCCTCTCTTTCTATCTCACCCCTCATTATTCTCCCTTGGTTTTTCTTTTCTTTCCCCCATCCTCCCTAGATCCTCCTTCAGGCCCTAGGACTTCTCCAGTTGCTCATGCTGCTGATGTTGCTGTCCCTGGGCCATCCCCAAGTCTATCGCCACTTCTGTCTCCGTGTCCTTGACTACTCTGACCATGTCTGGTGGATTGGCTGGTATCTGCCCATTTGTCTGGATCTGGAAGACCCCTCCTTTTTGGGCATGAAGGGGTTAAAAGCAACTTTCTTGGGGATCCCTTCAAAGCAGTAACCAAAGCAAGCTTCAACCCTAGTCTTGTAAGCAATGGGGGTTCAACTGAATGTCATCTATGGTTAGGTGTGTGCCCCTTGTCTCCAGAAGTTGTGAATGCCCCAACACTGGAAGTCTTTAAGAAGTTGTTGGATAGCCATTTGTCTGAAATGGTATAGGGTTTCCTGCCTAGGCAGGGAGTTGGACTAGATGACCTCCGTGGTCCCTTCCAACTCTGCTATTGTATTTGTATTTGTATAAAGCTGATGATTGTATTTCTGTGTTACGTATAAGATCCAAGTTCCCGCCTGATCAGCTTGGGAGGACGTACAGGCCAAGAAAAAGGGGACAACTTTGAGGTTGTGTATAGTTTTAGAAGAGCTCTGTGTTTGTGTGTGGGTGTGTTTACATAATGTATATTTTTGTGTGCTTATATCCACTCCATATTATGTAACGTATATGCACATATATGGCATATATACATAGGATTAAATAGTATATTTTGGATGTTCAGCAGTAGTAAATAAATAGGGAAATTGTATCTGGTTGAGGCCTCTGAGATGAGGAGAGGCCAGGTAAGGCGCCCCTTGATGTGAGTGATGTCAAGTTGCCCATGCCTACCCAGTCACATGACCAGCTAGCCACGCCCACCCAGACACATGACTGAGAAGCCCAGCCCACCCAATCATATGACCATCAAGCCATGCCTACTCAGTCACATGGCCGCTAAGCTATGCCCACTGTCACATAGCCATCAAGCCACACCCACAAAATAAGCCACGCCCAGAGAACTGGTAGTAAAAAAAATATTGAATTCCACCACTGAGCTAGAGGTCTTTTGTCTTTTGAGGGCCTGGCCTAGTCCTGCTGGAGATAATAATAATAATAATAATAATAATAATAATAATAATAATAATAATAATAATAATAATAATAATAATAATAATAATAATAATAATAATAATAATAAAATTTAATTTGTAGACTGCTCCCTCTCCCCGAAGGGACTACCTATTAAGAAAGGTAGGGCTGCTTTCCAAGACCATGTTTCTCCTTTAGGGAAAAGGAATATTCTGCCTTTTTAATATTTCTCAATATATTTCATTCTTCTAGGTGAGGGGTGGGTCCTAACTTTGTACAAAGGGCGTAATAAACTTTCTTGTGGAATGCAAAACGTGGATTTTTTTTGTTCCCCTATACCAGGGGTCTGCAAAGTCGGCTCTTTTAAGCTATGCTGGCTGGGGAACTCTGGGAGTTGAAGTCCACCAGTCTTAAAAGAGCCGACTTTGCAGACCCCTGCCCTATACCAAATGAAAAGAATCGGGCAATGACTGGAGTCCTATTATCTGTTGCTTATTGTTTTCTTTATTTGAATTACAATCATTTCCCCCCTTCAAGCACACATTCAAGGCTGCTGATTATCTTTCTGTCTGCTTAGTCGGTTTCCATATAGAAGAAAATGTAGGAAAACAGGAAATGGGAGGAAAATTTAGAGATCTCTGCATAACATCGAAGATCCCTCCTGGTCAGCTGGAGAGATTATACAGGAGGAGAAAAAGGGGACAACTTCTTGGGTGGAAGGAAGAGCTTTAGAGGAGAAGCTTCATCAGGAGGAGCCCAAGGAATGCTGGGAAGAAGGACGCCAAGGAGGGAGGGGCTCTGCTGCAGACAACACGTTGAATGACCGTTTCAAATGAAACACCCTTTAGGTAATCAGGAGGGAGTTCCTGCCCTCTCCTGTTTTCCTCTCGTTTACAATAACTTTCTCTACGGCAACCTTTTACGATGACATCATCTGCAAGAGCGAAAGAGAAATGTTAGTGCTCAGAACCATCACTCAGACTTAAAGGAACTTCTCCACCCACCCAAATACAGGTTTCCGATACTATCGACATGACCCGGTCCAAAATACCCTTCTTCACATGCATTAGGTGAACCTCCAGCTCTTTCAAGAATACCGGGAAAAGGTAGAAGAAAAGAGAAGAAGCGAAGAACCAGCATCAAAGGTGGATGGGCTTCATTACAGTGGTGATGGGCGGAAGACGGTTGGAAGACCTGAAGGAACAATCGCCAACCTGATGGGACACGATGAATCAGATTTATGCCACCTGTCTTACTTACATTTATTATCTCGTTTACTCTTCAATGTCATATCCATACAGACATGATCCCCAGAAGGACAGTCTTCCTTTACATCGGAGCAATATCCATTAATTGTTAGACAGTATACACACTTCAGGAAACTATCTGGAAAGAAAAGTGGAAAGGAGATAAGAAGGCAGGACAAGAAGAGGGAGTCAGAGATGCCTTCGATATTACTGAATCTGGGCTCTCAGCAGTCCTAGCTAGGCTGGGCTTTGGAGATGATGGTGAGACCCAATCGGAGCCACATTAAGGTGAATCTAGAACAAGATGAAGAACTCTTCCAGAGACAAAGTTTAGCAGAAGGAGAAGGACCAGGGGAGACGTGATAGCCCTGCATTAGGAGTAAGTTCCTGTACTGGTTGGTACCGGTTTGTTTCTCACACCCACGCGCCGCGCATTATTCACACATGTCCAGTTGACTGTTAATCATTCTGCATATGTCCAGAAACATGCTGGTAATTGCAGAAAGACTGGGGAACCAGTATGGTAGTGTGGCCAGCCAGTGTCGCTGCTGGTTCTGCGACCCATGCCGAATCACCACTACCCGTTCAGCTGAACCGGGCTGAACTGGGAGAAACCCACCTCTGCCCTACATGTGAGTAAGGCACATGAATAATAATATCATATTATTCTCTTGATAACCATTTTGCAATGAAGAGTTTGCATCTTAACGCTACCTTTAAAAGCCCTTTAGTTCTGGCTTGCTCATTTCTGATGTCTCGTTTCTAGTAGTCTTACATATAGGCAACCCTCCCCCCTCAAAGTACACCTATAGACTGGGTGAAACCAGGCTTAACAGCAGTAACAGTGAGAGGACCTTGGAGTCTTACTGGGCAACCAGCTAAATATGAGTCAACAGTGTGTGGCAGCAACCAAAAAAGCCAATGCAATCTTAAATTGCATTAACAGAGGATACAATCAAGATCAAGTGAGGCACTAATACCACCCTATAAAGCCACACCTAGAGTACTGCTCCCAGTTTTTGCCTATAAAAAAGATGTCGAGACTCTAGAATAATTGCAGAGAAGAGCCGCCAAGATGATTAGGGGACTGGGGGCTAAAACATACGATGAACGGTTGCACAAACTAGGCGTTCTGTGGGTTTCAATTTTTTTTAGAACCTCTTCTGTAGGTGTGGCCTGCTTTGTGGGAGTGGCTTGTCAGCCATGTGACTGAGTGGGCGTGGCTTGCCAACCATGTGACTGGGTGGATGTGGCCAACTTGTTAAATGTGGTGAGACTCACTTAACAACACTCTTGCTTAGCAACAAAATTTTTGGCTCAGAAACTCTGGCATTTGCACGCAAGTCTTAAAGCTGTCAAGTTACAAGACCCTTGCACCCCTAACCCTTTGGGGGGGGGGGGAAACCCCAGGGGTGTTCAAACTTGACAGCTTTAAGACTTGTGGACTTCAACTCCCAGAATTCCTCCTTTCGCTCTTCCTCTTGATGATGGGCAGATGGGCAGGGGGAGGGAGGGAGCTGGACCCGATTCTAAACAGCACTGGAGATTGGTGGAACCTCTTCTATGGAAGAGGTTAGAACTGGCAGGAACCCAGCCCTGCTAGTATGTGTTGATTTATACAAGACTGGGCAGCTCGAAGAGATGAGATGAGAGATATAATTTCATTGCTTGGCTGGGTCTTAGATTGAGTTACCTTGCACTCAAATCCCAAAGGTGCTTTTTGGAGCACTTGGAGGTTTTTCTGTGCCCTCAGGGTCACCTGAGTGCTGCTCCTGGTTCTCTGCAATTTTTCCTCTGGAAAGCCATCCCTATTCCCATAACATTCCAAAGGTGTTCTTCCCAAAATGTATAGCTCAAAGTCTGTAGAGATTCTCAGTCCTCCAGGTCAAGGTTGTCTCAAAGGTGCTTTTTTCAGGAGGCAATTGGACTTCCTTGTTTTTTCTTTGAAGACATTTCACTTCTCATCCAAGAAGCTTCCTCAGCTGGAAGCTTCCTGCTCTACACCCACTTTCTTTTTTCCAGAAAACCATTCCATCTTTCAGGAATTCTTGAGGCTTTTTACAGTCCCTAAGAAACCATTCAAGTAACCAATGTGGAGAATCATCTTCCAGTGACACACACACACACACACACACACACAGAGAGAGAGAGAGAGAGAGAGAGAGAGAGAGAGAGAGAGAGAGAGAGAGAGAGAGAGAGAGAGGGAGAGGGAGAGGGAGAGGGAGAGGGAGAGGGAGAGGGAGAGGGAGAGGGAGAGGGAGAGGGAGACCAGACAACAACCCTGATCATACCTGTAGTCACTAGGATGGAGAAGAAGCAGAGCCCCAGCAGAAGCTGCATGATGATGGGTTAGGTTTTTTAAAAAAATCTCTTCTTGAAGGAACACAATTGTGTGGCCTAGAGATTCTGCAAAACAACACACAAGGCATCCATAAACAAACAAAAATATCTGAAACACTGAAATATTCCTTTTTAATTACCCATGTGGCTTCAACACCATCTCTTATCATTACTGCAGAATCAGCTTCTGCGTAGATTGTGGAGGACCTACCTGGAGAAGGTAATTCGCCTTCCAGAGGTGACTGTGAGGTGGCCTCACAAGCCAAATTGCTCTACCTTTGTGAAAAAGGCTTTGGTTTAGCCCTTTACCCATCTCAGCACAGGGCACCTGGGAAGAAGCCATGCTCAACCCAACTTGGACTCAAAACACAGCCTAGAGAGTTACCCCATGGGAGTCTGACAACCAATCAAAATACAAAATCAAGATCAAAGACGAGAGAGGCCATAAAATCAGCATCTCGCTCTCTTTTCTTCTCAACATCTGGAAGCATAGGATGATCCCCCTTTCCTGCTCAGGAACAGTTTAGTATACAATCCGGGACTGTAAACTAAACTGGAAAGAAGAAAAATAATTCAAGGAATTGCTCTCAGCATCGAGAGGGCATAAATAGAAGAAAACAAAAGAACAGCTGATCAATGTAAGACCATATAAGGCAGTGTTTCTCAACCTTGGCGACTTTAAATTCCTTTGGACTTCAACTCCCAGAATCCCCCAGCCAGGCTTAAAGGACTTAAAAGCGCCAAGGCTGAGAAACACTGGTATAAGGGTTGGAAAATCAAATTTCTGAGTGGGCAGTTTTCTACATTTGATATACAAATAAAAAATATATATAAATCACAATATCAAATCCAGTTAGGAGGAAGGGAATGCCAGATTACCCTTGAGAAGTATATCTCTATTATACATTGTTTACAATGTTAGAAATGTTGGAAGAGAATTTGAGTTTGCTTCACAAGTTTGGACACAAATTACCACTGCAGGTGGCTGAAGTCCAATGGAACTAATTCCCCAACCCCTCCTTGTCACCCCCTCCCCAGTTATTAGCAAAGGCCTCTCTGTTCTCACAAGGTTTTGATCCACATCTGCCCAAACCCTCCTCCTTATTTGATTTATAAAGCCTCCTCCCTTCCTTATAAAGGTTTCTCAGGTAGAAGACTTCTCCTTTTCCTTTGACCTTTTGTCAATGCAGTTTCTCCCAGCTTTAGAGCCCTCTGCGAGCCAAGAATGCCAGATACGGCTTGAGAAGTTTCTTTAAAAAATATTTTGTACAAATTTAAACCATGATCCCCATTGAGGAAAGACAACACGTGATAACTTGGGTGGTTGCCCTCCAATGGTCGGTGGATCCAACGGACACTCGACACGAGAACTGAAGAACCAAGAGTGACGTTTTGGGTCATGGATCTTAAACCTTTGCTCAGAAGTAAGTGATCAATGGTCCCAGAGAGACCCCAGGTGACCCCAAAGAGATCCCAGATGACCCCGGAGAGCCTTTGCAATTGGCTCTCTTTGTCTTTTCTGGGAAGACCCAGAACCACATCGTTCAGCTTCTTCTCTGAAATAAATCAACAGGTCACCAGTTCTTTTACATCAACCCAGGTTAACAGGCTCCAATATCCAAGAAAGCCAACACAACCATATGGGGCTTAGGCCACAAACACACAAGGACTTAAAGGCTAAAATACTCACTGCGTACGCCTCCACTTCTTCCCACTTCTACGACATTTCCTCCTTTTATTACTGCGGTTTCCACTCCTTGTGAGTCCTACTGCTGGCCAGCAGTAACGTTATCAATTTATTATCTTACTTTGGGCTGCTTTTACAAACAAGCACACCTCCTTCCTTTTGTCCCAAATATCAACACCTCCACACCCCCTCTGCTCAGATTTTATAAGAAAGCAGCTAGGGAGAGGTCTGAAATGGAGATGGCCACAGACCCCACGGGTAGCCTGTCCACTCTTTCTATCTCACCCCTCATTATTCTCCCTTGGTTTTTCTTTCCTTTCCCCCATCCTCCCTAGATCCTCCTTCAGGCCCTAGGACTTCTCCAGTTGCCCATGCTGCTGATGTTGCTGTCACTTGGCCATCCCCAAGTCTATCACCACTTGTGTCTCCGTGTCCTTGACTACTCTGACCATGTCTGGTGGATTGGTTGGTATCTGCCTGTTTTTCTAGATCTGGAAGCCCCCTCCTTTTTTGGGCATGAAGGGGTTAAAAGCAACTTTCTTGGGGATCCCTTCCAAAGCAAGCTTCAACCCTACTCTGGTAAGCAGTGGGGGCTCAAATGAACGTCATCTATGGTTATGGCTATCAGGTATCTGTATAAAAAAGGGACTTAGGCCTCGGTCTATATGAAATTATTATTATTTTTCCTAATCACACAAAGACTCCTGTTCAAAGGCATGTCTGTGGTAGCCAAGGAAATAACCTGCACACTTAACTGATGACGCTTGTGTGAATTTCTGGCAGCAGCACAAAGCTTTCAAGAGGGCATTAGTCCACTAATGCAAATTTGTAGAGTGGCGCATGTCCAAATGTTCTTTTGTATATGTGTGTGTGTGTGTGTGCCTGTGTGAGTGCACAGGCACACCCTGAATCTTTGAGCCAGCTCAACGCCTTAAATGTGTTTGTGAAGCTTTCTTGAATAGCAGACAACTAAAGAAACTGCTGGGCTATAGACTGAACTGGAAAGAAGACCACTAATGCACGTCTTCAGGATTCAGATGGCACAAAAATCAATATCAAATCAAATCTGGAAGAAGGATACAGCAAACAAACCCTGCAGAATATAAAATGTGGGTATATATATTTTTTACTACACCAAATCCAAAGAATCGGGCAACGACTCAGAATCTAATTATTTATTGGGTTTTTTTTATTTAAATTGCACCCTCGGTTTTGGCTTAAACATTCATTCCAAGCTGCTTTTGCTATTTCTGTCTGCAAAGGAGACAAAATTTCACTTTCACTTCAAAGAGAGACACTTCAGGCCAGGTTATCCTGAAAACGGAGATAGATATGAAACCAGAACTTTTCCTCTTGGGTCGAACGGAAAAAGAATTGGAGAAAAAGTTTGGAACTTTGTTAACTATCTATGTTGACAGCATATTCTATACTCAAAAATGGAAGGACACTTTGATTCCGACTATAGATCAATGGTTGTAGAAGCTGGTGGAATTGGCTGAAATGGCAAAACTAACTTCCTTGATTAAAGAAAAGGACACAAGTCCTTTTGTTTCCCCATGGAAACCACTTCTGAACTTTGTGCTTGGTGTGGAAAAGAATGAACTTGATTCTGGATTTTACAGATTAGACTGATAGACTTTTGTAGAAATCGCTGGCTCATAAAGGTAAAGATAAAGGTTTCCCTCGCACATATATGCTAGTCCTTCCCGACTCCAGGGGGCAGTGCTCATCTCCGTTTCAAAGCCGAAGAGCCAGCGCTGTCCGAAGACATCTCCATGGTCATGTGGCCAGCATGACTAAATCCCAAAGGTACTGCTGTTACCTTCCCATGAAAGGTGGTCCCTATTTTTCTACTTGCATTTTTACGTGCTTTCGAACTGCTAGGTTGGCAGACGCTGGGACAAGTAACGGGAGCTCACTCCATTATGCAGCTCTAGGGATTCAAACCACTGAACTGCCGACCTTTCTGATCGGCAAGCGCAGCGTCTTAGCCACTGAGCCACCGCATCCCTGTGATTTGTTGTTAATGCCTTATTCTCCTGTAACAGAAACAGGTGGAAGTCGATGTTCCTTTTTCCTTCCCTTCTCCCTGTCCTCTTATTTGCTTTTGTATTTTTATAATACTTTATAACCTAATAAAAACATATTCAAAAAACTCCAAAAACGAATGAATGCAACTCAAGGACTTACACCAAAGTGGTACAGTTGACATGTCAAATCTGGAAGTAGCGAATAGCAAACTTTCTTGTAGAATGGAAAACGTGAATTTTTTTTTCTACACCAAATCAAAAGAATAAGGAAATGACTAGAGTCCTATTATTTGTTTATTTATTTATTTTGAATTATGCAATCTCTTTCTTCAAGATTCAAGGATGCTGATATTTAGACTGAACAGCCAAGAAGTAGAGGGAGACAGAGATAAATATGCAAGAGAGGAATATGGGAGGCAAGTTTTTTTTTAAAAGGCATAACAACCAAAATATTGAAGCGGACAAGAGACACTGGATAGAAAGGAAAGGATTTGTCTTTTTTGTTCTTGTTCTGATTTGTTTTTCTTCTTTTCTTTCCATTCTTTTTTAGAATGGTGACAAGATTACAAGTTAGGTAGGAGAGAAAGAAAACGTCTTTAATAAAAGAATAGAGATAGAAAATAGAGAAAGGGGGCATATTATGAATACATTTTCACATAATAAAATAGAAGCAATAACAAGAGGGAAGCTTAAAAATTAAATGACGGTACTATTATGTATGATTAAATAATATGGTGAGTGGCATTAGAGCAATATATTAAAACATGGGATAATTAAATAATGATTGAATATAATTTAATATAAATGTGTACTATTATTAGAAATACATAAGTTGATTGAATGTAATAACTTTGATCAATTTTACTACTTCTATTTGTATTTGAATGTAAGACACCCAGGTGCCACACTGTTCATGCAGTATTAAGTATATGTAAAATAAAATCAAAACTTGCAACACAGACACACACAAAGGCTGCTGATTATGTTCCTGTCTGCTTAACATTTGGGAAATTTAGGGACCTATGCATACCATCGAAAGTCCCACCTGATCAGCTGGAGAGATTATACAGGCGGAATAAAAAGGGGACAACTTCTTGGGTGGAAGGAAGAGCTTTAGCAGAGAAGCTTCATCAGGAGGAGCCCAAGGAATGCTGGGAAGAAGGACGCAAAGGAGGGAGGGGCTCTGCTGCACTCAACCCCTTTAATGATAGAGTCCAACGGAACATTGATTACGTCACCAGAGAAAGGCTTCCCGATCAGACGTTCATATCGCTCGCAATCAGATTTTGGAGTGCACCTTGCCATGTTGACCCAGACTGTTGGAGGAAGAGAGGAATGTCAGTGATCAAAGCCATCAATCACCCAGTCCTAAAGTAATTCCCTCGCCCATCTGAATACAGCAGGGGGGTCAAACTCAAGGCCCACGGGCCACATTTGGCCCACAGGGTGCTTAAATCTGGCCCCTGTATCTGGCTTGGAAATATCAAAGGATATTTGGCCTCTGCTGGCCAAAAGGGCTACATGGAGGTCCTGTGAGGCTCCCGCATGGCAGTTTTTTTGCCTCCCTAGCCTCCAGCAGCACTCTGTCAGTCAAAACATTAAGGTGGAGTTTAGTGGAGTATTAAAAATATGTAATAAATGTTTACCAGTAATATCTGGTGGAATAGATGGGGAAATCAGTTATAGTGAAGAACTGGGGAAAGAAAGAAGGGGGGGACTAGATCTTGAGCGTGTGTCAAACACCCACCATGGCCACACCCATCCCCACTCTAGCCCTCCGAGGTCAAACACATCCCTGATGCAGCCCTCAATGAAATCAAGTTTGATACCCCTGAAATACAGGTTTCTAACCAGTGGTAGAATCCAATTTTTTTTTACTGCCGGTTCTGTGGGTGTGGCTTGGTGGGTGTGGCTAGGTAACCATGTGACTGGGTGGGCATGGCTATGTGGGCATGTGACTGGGTGGGCGTGGCTAGGTGGCCATGTGACTGGGTGGGCATGGCCAAGTCAACATCGCTCACTTCGATGGGTGGAATAGATAGGAAAATGGTTAGAGGGAATATCTGTGGAAAGAAAGAAAGGGAAACAATGCATTTTGAGGCTGTCCATGGCCACGCCCACCATGGCCATGCCTAAGGTCAAATACATCCCTGTAGGGTCAAGTTTGACACCCCCGTAATACAGATTTCTAACCCTTTCTACACGATCATGTTCAAATGATCATACCTCACACACATGTAAAGACCCAGCTCTCTGGAGAAAGCACTAATGCTGGGAAAATTAGAAGGAAAGAGAAGAGAAGAACCAGCCTCAAGACGGATGGACTTCCTTACAGATAGTCCTCAACTTACAACAGTTTATTTAGTGACCGTTCAACTTTACAAGAGTATTGGGAAAAAGGGACCTAGGGCCATTTATATTTATGACCGTTGCTCTGTCCCAAGGTCACTTCTGATAAGCAAAGTCAATGGGAAGTCAGATTCACTTAACAACTGTGCCACTGACTTAACAACTGCAGGGATTCACTCAAGAGTGGTCATAAAATGGGGCAAAATTCATTTCACAAATGTCTCACTTAGCAACAGAAACGTTGGGCTCCATTGTGGTTGTAAATCGAGGGCTACCTGTGCAGTGATGATGAAGAATCATCAACATCCTGTTGCCAGATAACCAATCCCATTTAGGTGGCTTGTCTTACTCACATTTGTCAAGAACTGTCAGATTTAACCTCATACAGACATCGTTCTGATAGGGACATTCTTTCTTCGGACCAGAGCAAGGTGCATTAATCGCTGTACAATCTACACACTCCCAGGAACTTGCTAGAGAGAAGGGAGAAAAATCAGAGAGGAGCTAAGAATTATAGGGAAGAACTGAGACACTTTCCATTCTAAAGCAAATCCCTCCCCCCCACCCCCATCAATTTGAAGAGAAACTTCGAGAAGTGGCAGCAGATAAAATTCCACTTTTACTTTAAGGAGAGATATTCTAGCCAGGATGTGTGGTCTGGAGTCCTTTTAACTCTACGAGTTAAAATCTTTGGTCTTTCGGGTGCGCTTCAAGGTTTTGACGACCATCTTTAAAGCGCTCCATGGCTCGGGGCCTAGTTATATGCGAGACCATCTCCTGCCCCATACATCCCTTCGGCCGATCCGCTCCCACAGAGAGGGCCTTCTCAGGGTACCGTCGGCCGGGCAATGCCGACTGGCGACACCTAGGGGAAGAGCCTTCTCTGTGGCGGGTCCAGCCCTCTGGAACGACCTGCCCCCTGAACTTCGTACCATCTCGGACCTCCGCCTCTTCCGCCAGTGTCTAAAGACACATCTCTTTCAGCAAGCCGGCCTAGCGTAACCTCCCGTCGGGGCTATTTTAGATAGTTTTTTAATTGGGGATTTTAATTTGGATTTTAGCATAGGACCGTCATTTAATATGTTTTTAAATTTTGTATTTTGCCATTTTATATGTTTTTAAATTCCTGTGCGCCGCACTGGGTCCTTCGTGGAGAAGGGCGGGATATAAATTTAATTAAATAAAATAAAATAAATAAATAAAATCAAACATATCAGAGAAAGAGAAAGAGAGAGAAAACTGACTGAAGTGTGGCAATGAAATACTTTTATTTATTTATTTAGTGAGTTTGTCAAACATGTACGAGACAACAGGCAGAAGTATAAATGAACACGGGGAATGGGCCAAACACAGGAGAGGAAGAGGAGGTGGGGAAATGACCACTCCATCTTTGAAGACATCTTGAGGCTTTTCACCGTCTCTTGGAAACCCCCAAGTGTCCAGGGTGGAAGACTTTCCTTATTTCACTGCCCTCCCCCACTCCAAGGATCATACCTGTAGTTAGCAGGATGGAGAAGACGAGCCCCATCAAAAGCTGCATGATGATGATTTAGGCACGGAAGTTTAAAACAAAAATCTTTGTGTGGCCTGGAAGATCTGCAAAACAACACATAAAGCATCCATAGACAAAAAAAAAAAAAAAAAGGATCTGAAACACTTGTAAAACTTTTAAGTTTTGCCAATGCAATCCTAAGTTGCATTAACAGAGGGATACAATCAAGATTTATTTATTTTTTATTTTATTAAATTTATACCCCGCCCTTCTCCTTGTTAGGACCCAGGGCGGCGCACAGGCATTATTAAAACCACAAAATACAAAATACAAAATCGATTAAAATATATTAAATTATTAGACCCGTGCTAAAAACCCATTTTAAAACCATACCAAATTAATTTTAATTTTAAAAGTCAGAAGTAGGGGCTATCCTAGGCCGGCTTGTTGGAATAGATACGTCTTAAGACGTTGGCGGAAGAGGCGGAGGTCCGAGATTGTGCGAAGGTCGGGGGGTAGATCGTTCCAGAGGGCCGGGCCCGCCACAGAGAAGGCCCTTCCCCTGGGTGTCGTCAGCCGGCATTGCCCCGCTGACGGCACCCGGAGAAGACCCTCTCTGTGGGAGCGGATCGGACGAAGGGATGTATGGGGCAGGAGACGGTCTCGTATAAGATCAAGTGAGGTGCTAAGGTAAAGCCTTAGTAAGACCACACCTAGAATGCTGCATCCAATTTTTGTCACCGCACTATACAAAAGATGTTGAGGCTCTAGAAAGAGTGCCGAGAAGAGCAACCCGGATGATTGGAAGCTAAAACATAAGATGAACGGTTGCGGGAACTGGGCATGGTTAGTCTAGTAAAGAGGAGGACCAGGGGAGACGTGATAGCAGTGTTCCAATATTTGAGGGGCTGCCACAGAAAGGAGGGGGTCAAGCTATTTTTCAAGGCACCTGAAGGCCAGATAAGAAATAATGGATGGAAAACTGAACAAGGAGAGGTTCAACCTGGAAATAAGGAGACATTTCCTGACAGAACCCATGGAACAGAAGTTGCCTTCAGAAGTTGTGGAAACTTCATCACTGGAAGAGACGATCGAGCCAAAGACCCCAGAGAGACGTTTGGCCTCTGCAGTTGGCTCTGTTTGTCCAGCCTCTTTTCAATGAGGACAAGAACAAGCGTCTCTCAGCTTCTCTTCAAAAGAATACCAGAAGGTCACAGGGTCTTTTACATACACTCACGCCCAGGGGTGTCAAACTCGATTTCATTGAGGGCCGCATCAGGGTTGTGTTTGACCTTGGGGGAAGGAAGGAGTCATTGGACAGCTCAACATCACTCGTGTCGGAGGTGCCTGTGGCGGCCTGAGTGCTCGTAGCTCTCCAGAGCTCCCTTTTCATTAGAAGAGGGTTGCAGGAGCCTATCGCAGCTGAAAATGAAGTTCGGGAGGGGCATCACAAGCCAGTTCTTTCCTGTTACCAGGGCAGCCCTGCAAGTTGGATACTAAGCATCTCGCAGGATGGATCTAAGCACCCTGCAGGCCAGATGCAGCATGCAGACCTTGAGTTTGACACCTCTGCTCTAGAAACTGGCCACTGTATGGCCAACACAAAGATGCACAGAAGCACTCAAAGGATAGTACTCACCGTGCCCTTCTTCCCAATTGTCTTCCATCCACTCGTTTTTACTCCTTGTGATTCCTCCTGCCAGAGTGCAACTTTTTCTATCTGCCTTGGGCTTGTTTAGGATGCTTTTGCAAACAAATTTTTTTCATGCTGTTTTCTCACATGATGCTTCTTTAATCTTCTCTAATGCTTCCTGGCATGGTTTAGACCATTGTCCTTTGGAGGGTTCTGTTTTTCCTGTTAGGTCTGTTAAAGGTTGAGCAATAGCCGAGAAATAAGGTATAATCCCTTGGAAATATCTGCCAAACCCAGTAAAGAGCAAAGAATGTGATTTTGGGGGGTGCTTCCTTCTGTTTCAGTGCTCCCACCGTTTCCTGCTGAGGCTTTATCTCCCTTTTTCCAAACATGCACCCCAGGTATTGGGCTTCCTGATATCGCAAATGGCATTTTTTTGGGTTTATAGTTAACCTGCTTTTGCTCGACCTCCCATTCTTTGTTTCAGGAGTTGAAGGAATTCCTGCCAGGTCTGGCTGTAGATGTGGATATCATCTAAATAGACAGCATTGTTTTCCCCTTGATCAGGAAAGATTTTATTCATTACTAGCTGTTCCCGGCCACGCGTTGCTGTGGCCCTGTCTGGTTAAATGTCCAACCAATATGTGTGTAGATCTACAGCTGCACACACAAACATGTACACACAACCACCGTATAACCCCCCAACCTACCTACCGACTCCCTTTCTCCCTCTCCCTCCCTCCCTCCCTCTAACTACCTACCTACTGTATTTCTCCCTCTTTCTCTCTCCCTCTATTCTCCTACCTACCTATGTACCTACTGTATTTCTCCCTCCCTCTCTCTATCCCTCTACCTATGGACAGAGTATTTTATGTCATAAAGAATGACATAATACCCATGGCCCACTGTTCTCTCTGTATCCATCTACCTACATTTTAAACAATTTTTTACATTTCTGTTGCGTGTAGCTGGCACAGGTGTGACACTTACATAATCTATATACATTATATCATTGGTGCCGTACTTGAAAGGAATATTGTGTGAAAATTTGGAAGCGATCGGTGCAGGACGTTCAGAGATTAGTGGTTTTGAACAAACTCTTGTTACATTTTTATTTACTGTATATAGATATAGATATAGATATAGATGTTTTCTGAGGTTTTCACAGGTGTTTGTATGTAGGTCTTTGGTTGTTCGGGTTTTCTCCCGCGTAGAATTGGAAGTATCTTCACGACGTTTCGATGAAGTCTCATTCATCATCTTCAGGCTGGTGCTTCCGGCTTGGTGCTTCCTTAGTGCTCCTGGAAGCACCAAGCTGGAAGCACCAGCCTGAAGATGACGAATGAGATTTCATCGAAACGTCGTGAAGATACTTCCAATTCTACGCGGGAGAAAACCCGAACAACCAAAGACCTACATAGATATAGATATAGATATAGATATAGATATAGATATAGATATATAGATATAGATATAGATATAGATATAGATATAGATATAGATATAGATATAGATATAGATATAGATATAGATATAGATATAGATATAGATATAGATATAGATATAGATATAGATATAGATATAGATATAGATATAGATATAGATAAAGTAGCAGGTGCCTCTTGTAGATGAAATGAAACTTTAAAAAAAAGATCTGAAAGAGTCATTTTATAATGCCTTTGTAAAGCCACATTCAGAATACTGTTTTTGGTTGCCACAATGTAAAGAAGATGTTGAAATGCTAGAAAGAGTGCAGAGAAGAGCGACGAGATGATTAGGGGACTGGAGGCTAAAACATATGAGGAACAGTTGCAGGAACTGGGTATGTCTAGTTTAATGAAAAGAAGGACGAGGGGAGACACGATAGCAGAGTTCCGATATCTCACAGGCTGCCAGAAAGAAGAGGGAGTCAAGCTGTTCTCCAAGGCACCTGAGGGCAGGACAAGAAGCAATGGGTGGAAACTCATCAAGGAGAGAAGCAACTTAGAACTGAGGAGAAATTTCTTGATTTCTTGAGTTAGAACAATTAATCAGTAAAACAATTTGTCCTCCAGAAGTTGAGGTGCTCCAACACTGGAAATTTTTAAGAAGAGATTGGATAACCGTTTGCCTGAAATGGTATATGATTTCTTGCCTAAACAGGGGGTTGGACTAGAAGACCTCCAAGGTCCCTTCCAACTCTGTTATTCTAAATTCTAAAAATTTCGAGTCCTTTTGGTGCAGGAAAGGCCATCTTTCTTTGGGGGATTTGCCAATATCCTTCAGCTACATCCAAAGACAATAAATATTTGACTCTACGCAGGCCATCCAAGAGCAAATCCACCCATCAATCTTTGCTCCTCTGCTTATTTGCCTGAAGCTTACACAAAGTCACATGTCCCTACATTGATCTGGGACTAAAACAATGAAGAATGCCAGTTGCTGGCAAATGGTTTTATTCTGTCCCATTGGAGCACCTTTTCTACATCATTTTATAACATATCTTTTAACTGTTCAGGAATCCTTTCTATTTTGTGTTCAACCAAGCTTGTTACACCTGAATAGAGTGGAGTGGAGTGGAGAGAGTGGAGTAGAGTAGAGGAGAAGAGACAAGAAGAGAAGAGAAGAGAAGAGAAGAGAAGAGAAGAGAAGAGAAGAGAAGAGAAGAGAAGAGAAGAGTTGGGTGAGACCTTGGAGGTCTTCTAGTCCAACCCCCTAGTCAGGCAGGAACCCCTATAACCATTTCAGACAAGCAAGAAAAATTATTCATGGAGTTGCTTTCAGCATCAAGATGACATAAATAGGACAAAATAAAAGAAGCAACTGGTCAATAAAAGAGCATATACGGGTTGGTAAATCAAACGTCTCAGTGCGATGGGCAGTTTTCTACATTTGATATACAAATAAATAAAAGTGAATAGAAATAGAAACATATCAGATCAAATCAGGAACAAGCTATATCAGTAGAAGGGCAAATTATATCTATCCCCATAGAATTAAAAAAAAGGTGGTGTTTTTTTTCAATATCCCAAATCAAGACAATCAGGCAACAACTGGAATCCAGTTATTTATTGTTTTCTCTTTGCACTGTCGTTTTCTTCAAACAAACAAGGCTGCTGATTAAATTACTGCCTGTTTAACTGGTTTATATTTAGGGAATTAGAGAAACAGATGCATAACATCCAAGAGCTGCCCGATGACCTGGTTGTACAGGCAGAGAAAAAGAGCACAATTCCTTGGGTTGAAGGAAGAGCTTTAGAGGAGAAGCTTCATCAGGAGGAGCCCAAGAAAAGCTGGGAAGAAGGACGCCAAGGAGGGAGGGGCTTCACAGAAAACGTCTTTAACAGTGGCCCCAAATTGAAAACCAGGAATAATATAGGACATATTTGGTAGCGGGCAGGGTACAATCTTCCCTTTATGTTCCTGTAGTTGCTTGCACTCATCTCTCAGGATGCAGCATTTTAGGATGGTTACGCTTTTCATCGCTGGAGGAAGAGAGAAATAGCAAGGACACTTAGCAAGAAGTATTTAGACTTATATACTGCTTTACAGGGCTGGACAGCCCTCTCTAAGCGGTTTACAAAACCAGCCTATTGCCCACAACCATCTGGCTGCAGACAACTTCTTTAATAGAAGCCCCGACTTGAAAACTAGGGATAATATCTGTCATATTTGGTAACGGGCTGGATAAAAGGTTCCCTTTCTGTCCTTGTAGTTTCTTGCACGCATCTTTCCGACTGCAACTTTTCGTGACGGTTACAATTTTCACCGCTGGAGGAAAGGAGAAGTAGCAATAGCCCTTAGACTTACATACCGCTTCACAGTGCTTTTACAGCCCTCTCTAAGCGGTTCACGGAGTCAGCCTCTTGCCCCCAACAATCTGGGTCCTCATTTGACCCACCTCGGAAGGACGGAAGGCTGAGTCCACCTTGAGCCTGGTGAGATTCAAAATGCCCATTTACAGGCAGCCAGCAGTCAGCAGAAGAAGCCTGCAATACTGCACTCTCACCACCGCGCCACCGTGGTAAATGTCAATGATTAGAGCCATCCCTCAGAGCTAAAGCAATCCAGGGTTTCCAATACTATCTAACATCTTGGCTTTGTGGATGA
Source organism: Rhabdophis nuchalis (assembly GCA_039707465.1). Lineage (NCBI taxonomy): Eukaryota > Metazoa > Chordata > Lepidosauria > Squamata > Natricidae > Rhabdophis > Rhabdophis nuchalis. The sequence goes on from CM077654.1 coordinate 7,369,501, forward strand.
GGGGAGGGGGTGGGAGAGAGGGGATGGTTCTGCAGTCCACCGCTCGCTCAGAAATGCACTGTGCTCCCAGACCTCTTCCACAGCCCACTTCTGAAAGGCGCAAGGCCTGGTATTGGGCTGCAGCCCAGAGAATTGGGGACTCCTGATCTACACAACCAGGCTCGCAATACCCTACTTCAAACGCATTCGGTCAGGGGTGTCAAACCCAAAGCCCCTGGGACAGATCCGGCCTGCAAGGTGCTTAGATCTGGCCCAACACCAAAGGACTGGCCCGCGGGGCCTCTGCCAGTGAAAATGGAGCTCGGGAGGGCTGCACTCCATTTTAAGCCACGATAGCCTCCCGAACACCATTTTCACTGGCAGAGGGCTGCAGGAAGATCCCACAGCCCCTCCCAGGCCACCACAGGTGGCCCTGACATGAGTGATATCAAGCCAGTGACATCCATCCTGCCCACCCCCCAGTCGCCATCCTCCCTCCAAGTTCAAATACAACACTGGTGGGCCACTCAGTGAAATTAAGTTTGACTTTGGAGACCAAAGTCTCTGTAGAAAAGGGGTCCCCAACTTTTGCAACTTTAAGTCTGAAGGACTTCAGCTCCCAGAATTCTCCAGCCAGCTTTGCTGGCTGGAGAATTCTGGGAGCTGAAGTCCTTCAGACTTAAAGTTGCAAAAGTTGGGGACCCCTGCTGTAGAAGTTTGTAATGGTGGGGAAAGAAGAAACAAAGAGAAGAAGAGGATGATGGGTGGCACTGTTGGAAAACCTGATGGACCATCCCCAATCTGGTGATTACAGAATCCGTCTGATCAATGTGTCGTGCCTTACTTACGCATTTTCCTTTCAGTCGTCAAAGTCAGGCAGGCGGCTTTCTTATAAGGACATTGAATGAATGAACCAGAGCATGTTTCTGACCTGGGCGATAGACAATGTTCACACTTCAAGGAATTACCTGGAGAGGGAGGGAAAGTGGGAGGAGCTAAGGAGCATATGAGAGGGATGGGGTCCCAGCCAATCACTCCGTCTCTGAGTGGGCTTTTCACTGCCCTAAGAGACCCTCTACAAGTGGTCAGTGTGGAGGATCATCCTTAGCTCCATTGACCTTCTCCCCCACCCAAGGACAACAACCCTGGTCATACCTGTCGTGAGGAGGATGGAGAAGAAGAAGGGCCCCAGCAGATGCTGCATGATGATAAGTCAGACATGGAGGTTTAAAAAAATATCTTCTTGAAGGAACATAACGGTGTGGCCAGAAAGTTCTGCAAAACAACACACAAGGCATCAACACACACACACACACACACACATCACTGTTTTATTACCCATGACAATTCAAAGTTGTCTCTGATTATTACTGCGGTGTCTACCTCCTGCACAGACTTTGGAGGACAATTTGCCTTCCAGAGTGGCAATAAGGTAACCTCTCCAGGTAATACTTATGTATTTTTATGTATTTTTTTAGTGGTTTATTCATTTGTTTACATCTCGCCTTCGCTATTTGTGCAAATAACTCAAGGAAGTGAGCATACCTAATATTCCTTTTTTCTCCTGTTTTCCCCACTGAGACCTGTGAAGGACAGTTGGAAAGAGAGAGAGAAAGAAAGAGAAAGAAACAGAAAGAAAGAGAAAGAAAGAAACTGGTACAAAATAACCCAACTGACTTTTGTGCTTAAGATGGGGCTAGAATTCACTGCCTCTTTGGTGATTGGCTGAACGTCACCCAATCAGCTATCATGCCTATGATGGATCTAGAAGTTTTAGCCTCATGTCTTAATCACTACACCAAGCTCTCTCTCTCTCTCCCTTTCCCCCTCCCTCTCTCCCTCTTTCTCACCCTCCCTCTCCCTCCCCCCTCTCTCTCCTTAATCCCTCTCTCTTTTCCTATCCCTCCCCCTCTCTCTCCCTCTCCCTCCCTCCCTCCCCCTGTCTCTCTCACTCGCAGATAGTAAGCTGAGGCCATTCGAGGCAGGAGATTTGGAACCAAGGCAGAGTTAGGTAGAACTGTAGGATCAGCTCCAACTCAAGATCCAAATCAGGAAAGCCACGAAGAGACAGGAGGAATGGCCCAACACCCTTTCAGGACACAAGCCTCCTCATCACATCATCTCAGAGAGCCCGGGTTTCAACCAAACTTAACTCAGACATCCTACAGAGTTAACTATGACCCCTGCAGAGCCCAAGGGGAGCCTGGCCAGTAGCCAATAGAAGACATTTTTTGCACAGGAACAGGAAACCCAAATTCCTACATGCATCCATGAGGCTTTATTTCTTTCTTTTTATAGGAGACCACTAGGAAACTCTGGGACTGTAAACCCAACTGGAAAGAAGAAACATGATCCATGGAGTTGCTCTCAGCATCGAGATGGCATAAATGGAAAAAAAAAATAAAAGAAGCAACTGATCAATAAAAGAGCATAAGGGTTGGGAAATCAAACTCTCAGTGCACTGGGCAGTTTTCTACATAAACAAATAAATAAAAGTAAACAGAAATCCAGATATCAAATCAAATCAAAGGAAGGCAAGCAAGATCAGGAGAAGGGTAAATTATATCTATCCCCGTATAATTTTTTTTAAAGGTGGATTTCCCCCCCCCCCCCCCCTATCCCAAATCAAGACAATCAGGCAACAACTGGAATCCAATTATTTATTGTTTTCTCTTTGCACGGTCATTTTCTTCAAACAAACAAGGCTGCTGATTAAATTCCTGCCTGCTTAACTGATTTCCATTTAGGGAAATATAGAAACAGATGCATAACATCCGAAAGGTGCTCGATCCGCTGGATATACAGGCCAAGAAATAGGGGACAACATCTTGGGTAGAAGGAAGAGCTTTAGAGAAGAAGCTTCATCAGGAGGAGCCCAGGGAATGCTGGGAAGAAGGACGCAAAGGAGGGAGGGACTCTGCTGCAGACAACGTCTTTAATAGTTGCCTTAAGTTGAAAACTAGGGATAATATCTGTCATATCTGGTAACGGGGCGGATAAAATATTTCCTTTCTGTTCTTGTAGTTTCTTGCAGGCATCTTTCCGACTGCAACTTTTCGTGACGGTTGCAATGCTCACCACTGGAGGAAGAGAGGAAGAGCAACAGCACTTAGACTTATATACTGCTTTACAGGGCTCGATAGCCTTCTCTAAGCGGTTTACCGAGTCAGCCTCTTGCCCCCAACAATCTGGGTCCTCATTTGACCCATCTCGGAAGGATGAAACACTGAGTTCATCTTGAGCCTGGTGAGATTCGAACTGCCCATTTACAAGCAGCCGGCAGTCAGGAGAAGAAGCCTGCAATACTGCACTCTAACCGCTGTGCCACCATGGTAAATGTCAGTGATTAGTGTTAGATTCTCTGAGGTTGTTGAGAACAGAGGGAGTCCAGCCAGGTTTGCTCAATTAACAGCAATTTATTGTAGGCAAACAGAATAACTAACAACTAATTACAAGCACAGAAAATGGGCGGTAGATGGGGGCTCCCGCGTTTGACAGCTCCTTATATATGGAGCTGTCAAACGGGGAGCCAATCAGGCTGCGGCAAGAGCCGGCTTCCCGCCAGGCGTTCCTCAGCCAATCAGGCGCGTCTGTCGGTTAGCCGGCTTGCTACAGCCTGTCTCCATGGCTTCCCAGAGGCAGCCTGGAAGACCTGCGGCCGGTCGTAACTCGAGACCGGTCGCAGGTCGAGGATACAACAATTAGAGCCGTCCCTCGGAGCTAAAGCAATTCAGGGTTACCAATACTATCTACACCAGAGTTCCCCAAACATCCTGGCTTTGTGGATGAGGGGAGGGAGTGGGAGAGAGGGGATGGTTCTGCAGTCCACTACTCACTTGCTGCTCAGAATTGTACGCTTGTGTTCCCCTACCCCTTCCACGGCCCGCTTCTTAAAGGCACAAGGCCTGCTAATCGGCTGCAGCCCAGAGAATTGGGGACTCCCGATCTACACAACCAGGCTCACAATACCCTACTTCAAATGCATTCGGTCAGGGGCAGGGCTGGGTTCCTGCCAGTTCTAAGCTCTTCTCTAGAAGAGGTTCCCCAAAACTACAGGGCCGTTTAGAACCGGTTCCAGCTCCCTCCCGCCGCCCATCCTCCCATCATCAAGAGGAAGAGCGAGGGGAGGAATTCTGGGAGTTGAAGTCCACAAGGCTTAAAACTGTCAAGTTTGAACACCCCCTGGGGTTTTTTTGCCCCAAAGGGTGAGGGGTGCAAGGGTCTTGTAACTTGACAGCTTTAAGACTTGCGTGCTTCAAATACCAGAGTTCCTAAGCCAACATTTTGGTTGCTAAGCAAGAGCGTTGTTAAGTGAGTTTCACTACATTTTACAAGTTGGCCATGCCCACTCAGTCACATGGCTGGCAAGCCACTCCCACCCGGTCACATGGCCAGCAAGCCACTCCCACAAAACAGGCCACACCTACATAAGTTGTAAACACCTAAACAATTTTGAAACCCGCCACTGTTCAAAGCCCAGTGGGCCAGATCCAGCCTGCAGCGTGCTTAGATCTGGCCCATGCGCCACCCTGGAAACACCAAAGGACTGCCCCACAGAGTCTCTGCCAGTGAAAATAGAGCTCCGGAGGGCTGCACTCCATTTTAAGCCATGACAGCCTCCCAAGCACCATTTTCACTGGTAGAAAGCTGTAGGAAGATCCCACAGCCCCGCCCAGGCCACCACAGGTGGTCCTGACATGAATGATATCAAGCCAGTGGCATCCATCCTGCCCACCCCCCAGTCCCTCTCTGGAGATCAAACACAACCCTGATGACACCCCCTGCATTAGGTGAAGACCAAAGTCTCTGTAGAAGTTTGTGATGGTGGGGGAAGAAGAAGCAAAGCGAAGAAGAGGATGATGGGTGGGCCTTCTTTCAGTGGTGACGGGGGCACTGTCGGAAAACCTGAAGGACCGTCACCAACGTGGTGATCCCAGGATCCGTCTGATTTGGGGAGGCATGTCTTACTCACCTATTTTCATTTCGGTCATCAAAGTCATGCAGGTTGCATTCTCAAAAGGACATTCTTTTATTGTACCAGAGCATGTCCCTGAACTGGGAGATGCACAATGTTCACACTTCAAAGAATCCCCTGGAGAGGGAGGGAAAGTGGGAGGAGCTAAGAAGCATAGGAGAGGGATGGGGTCCCTGAGACGCTTTCAATATTACAGAACCAGGATATTATTTTAAACAATGCAGATTAAAGTTATTTATTTTATTAAAATTTATTTTATTAAATTTATACCCCGCCCTTCTCCTACAAAAGGACCCAGGGCGGCGCACAGGCAAAGTAAAACACAACGTACATAAATAGATCAATTATTAAAATCCAATTAAATTAAATTACCCCGTACTAAAACATTTTTAAATTCTCTAATTAAAATTTATAACTAAAAAGTCCAGCTCGGGTGATTATCCTAGGCTGGCTTGTTGGAACAAATGCGTTTTAAGACACCGGCGGAAAAGGCGGAGGTCTGTGGTAGTACGGAGTTCAGGGGGCAGGTCGTTCCAGAGGGTTGGGCCCGCCACAGAGAAGGCCCTTCCCCTGGGTGTCGCCAACGGGCATTGCCCGGCCAACAGCACCCGGAGAAGGCCCTCTCTATGGGAGCGGATCGGTTGGAGGGATGTATGGGGCAGGATACAGTCTCGCATGTAACTAGGCCCCGTAAAGTTGAACATAACGGATGAAGACAAAGAGGAGAAAGACCTGACTAAGACCTAACCCTTCTTTTCCTTATGACCCGAAAGCCCATGCTTATTTTGTTTAATGGTTATTCCAACAAAGTTATAGTCCCGCAGTCATAAGTGGGAGGAGATGGGTGAGAGGAACGATGAGAAGACTAATAGTAATAGTAATGCAGACTTAGTGAATAGTTTGACAGTGTTGAGGGAATTATTTGTTTAGCAGAGGGATGGCATTCAGGGAAAAAAACTATTCCTTTGTGTCTAATTGTCTTCGCATGCAGTGCTCTATAGCTTCGTTTCGAGGGTAGAAGTTGAAACAATTGATGTCCAGGATGCGAGAGGTCCGTAGATATTTTCACGGGCCTCTTTGTGACTCGTGCAGTGCACCGTTCCTCAATGGATGCAGGTTGGTAGCAATTGATTAAGTAATTAAGGACGTGAAACTAGGGAGGAAATCTCTGTGGGGGTCTCCTTTTCCTTGATGTCCTAAAAATGTGCTTATGTTGCTTAATGGTTCTTCCGGGGCTAACACGATCGTATGAAGCATGGCCATGAGGGTGGCAAATTCTCTCTTGAGTTAAAGACTTTTCAATGATCTTTGGTCTACTCCTCTTTTTCCCCCCACTCCAAAACCACTCCATCTTTGAGCATGGCTTTTCACTACCCTAAGCGACCCTGCCCCCCTCCAAGTGGTCAGTGTGGAGGATCATCCTTAGCTCCATTGACCTTCTCCACCCCCACCCCCCTCAAGAGGACAACCCTGACCATACCTGCCATCAGGAGGATGGAGAAGAAGAAGAGCTCCAGCAGAAGCTGCATGATGATGAGTCGGGCACGGAGGTTGAAAAAAATAATCTCTTCTTGAAGAAATACAAGGATGTGGGAGCTTCTGTAAAACAACATACAAGGCTTACACACATACACAGACACACACACACACCACCGTTTTATTACCCATGAAAATTCAAAGTTGTCTCTGATTATGACTGCGGTGTCTACCTCCTGCACAGACTTTGGAGCACAATTCGCCTTCCAGAATGGCAATAAGGTAACCTCTCCAGGTAATACTTATGTATTTTTTTAATGGTTTGTTCATTTGTTTACATCTCACCTTCGCTGTTTGTGCAAATAACTCAAGGGAGTGAGCTTACCAAATATTCCTTTTTCCTCCTGTTTTCCCCACCATGATCTGTGAAGGACAGTTAGACACAGAGAGAGAGACAGAGACACACACGGAGAGAAACCGGTACAAAATAATCCAACTGACTTTTGTGCCTAAGACGGGGCTAGAATTCACCGCCTCTTTGGTGATTGGCCCGCATGTCACCCAATCAGCTATCATGCCTATGATGGATCTAGAAGTTTTAGCTTCATGTCTTAATCACTACACCAAAGTCGCTCACTCTCTTTCTCTCTCTCTCTCCCTTTCTCCCTCCCTCCCTCTCTCTCCCCCTCCCCTCCCCATCTCTTTTTCCTTCTCCCTCTTCCTGTACCACTTCCTCCCTCTCCCCCTCCCTCCCCCTCTTTCTCCCTCTCCCTCCCTCTTGCGCTCCCTCCCTCTCCCTCCCTGTCCCTCCACCTCCCTCCCTCTCTCTCTCTATCTCCCTCTCCCTCCCCCTCCCTCTTTCCTTCTCTCCCTGAAAGAAACATGTTGAAAGCAATCTGATTCTCCTTCCACTTTCTTTCAATGGAAGTGTTTTCTGTACATGCGCAGAGGACACTGTCAGGGGTCCGATCGATGCCCTAATAAAAGCAGGGGCCTCAAGCAAAGTTTCAAGAAAAATGCAATGTCTATTAGGAGCGCCATGGACCAAGTAAAGCCAGCTTTGGCTCCACCCAATTGGCACCTTGCCTCTGACCCTGTTCCCCTCTCCCCCCTGGATGTGTCATCCGTCACATTCCCCAACGAAGTAATTTTGCGGGTTGTAGAAATCACTCCCTCCAGCCCGTTGGGGGTTTCCATGGAGATGGCCTTGACTTTGGCAGGGCCGGATGTTTTGACTGAGGTGCAAACTCCTCGATGCAGCTGCGATGCGTGATTCCCCATCCCCCTGCCTATGGCAGCTCGGGAGCAGGTCAGAAAAGCTTCGTGGGTTGACAGACACTTTCCCCACAGACAAAACGAGGCGCCTCATCCTTTTCTAAAGTACTGCTTTAGGAAAACTCTTTTACAAGAACTCAACAGTGAGGTACCCAGAGAGATACATATTAAATTTATAAGAAGGTCAACGAGGGAAGAGATACTGAGAGTGCAAAGAGGGGGCCCTTTGATGTATCAGCAAAACGAGGTGGCCATATTGAAGCAGATCCCAAAGAAAATAAGAGATATAAGAAGGAATTATTCTTTCTTAACTAAAAAATTATTCAAAAAGGGGGTGTGGTTCAAGTGGTTGATGCCTGAAGGGATGCTGGTATTCTGGGAGGGAGGAAGAGTTAGAATTAAAACAGTTGAAGAGGCGCATAATTTTCTTAAAAAAACACTCCTCAATCCTGGATGATGATGAGATGGGAACGGGAGGGGCCACAGGTCCGCCTGCTGGTGGGGGGGGGGGGAGAGGAAGAGACTATAGCAAAGAGGCTCAGGTCGCAAAAATAATTTGTTATATTTTTTTTTATGATGGTAATTCCTCTACGGATGTCAATAGTACAAAGTAATTGAATGTATAAAATAATATGAAAATTTATGATTTTAAAATGTATGTACCCCTTCCTTTTAATAATTTCTCTTTAATGGAATATGTACGAAGACTCGGAGGCGGTCATCAAACCCAATGTGGAAGCTCCAAAGGGGTTGGGAGTTGATTGTGTGTGGGGGGGGGGGGTGTGCGTGGGTGTGTGCGTATGTACAAAGGTTGCCTCTGTGGCATTGGAAGAATGGTTGGAAGAATGCCATAAGCATGCATAGGCAAAGGGTGAGTAATGCAACTACTGGGAATTCCTTGGCGAAGTGCGTCTCAGTTGCTGTGGGGCAAGATCCCAATGGAAAGTTACAAATATGACCAAGGGCAAAATGTGGGAAATGTGGTTGGAGTTTCTCCTGGGGGAGCTGGGAGTGGGTGGGTGGGTGGGAGGAACACCCTGTTTTTCTTTAAACAGGCCACTAAAAAATTAAAGAAATGCCAAAAATAACAACTTGAATCTGAATTTCAAGAGATCTACTAGTTAGCTGGGGGGGGGGGGGGTTTAAAAAACTCACATGAGGTTTTTGGCCAAATATGGAGAAGAAATTATGAATGTCCTTTGGGCCGAGGAGAAGTGAAGTCTTTTCATGCCTGAGGAATTACATTCCATCTGGAGAAGATTAGGAGAAGGGAACCCAGAGGGTGAGCTTGGCACATTTAATTTCGCTGCATAGAGCTTTAAAATGTTTGGCGCTGCATACCTGAACTTGGGTGATTTTATTTCTGTTCCAATCTCCTGACACATTTAATTCCAACCCTTAATTTTTATTAAGTTCAGGGGTTCTTTCCCCCACCCCTCTGTGGGATGAGAGAGGGGGGGGGGGAAGGGAGGGAGGGAAAGAGAAAGAAAGAGAGGGAGGGAAAGAGAGAGGGAGGAAAAGAAACAGAAACAGAGACAGATAGTGGGAGGGAAAGAGAGAGAGACAGAGAGAGAGAGAGAGAGAGAGATTGGGGGGAAGAGAGAGAGAGAAGCAGAGGGAGAGAGAGAAAAGAAAAGGGGGAAAGAAAGAAAGAGAAAGAAAGAAAGAAAGAAAGAAAGAAAGAAAGAAAGAAAGAAAGAAAGAAAGAAAGAAAGAGGGAGTGGGGGAGGGGAAGAGAGGGGGAAGAGAGAGAAGGAAAGAGAGGGAGGGAAAGAGAGAGGGAGGAAAAGAAACAGAAACAGAGACAGATAGTGGGAGGGAAAGAGAGAGAGACAGAGAGAGAGAGAGAGAGATTGGGGGGAAGAGAGAGAGAGAAGCAGAGGGAGAGAGAGAAAAGAAAAGGGGAAAGGGAAAGAAAGAAAGAAAGAAAGAAAGAAAGAAAGAAAGAAAGAAAGAAAGAAAGAAAGAAAGAAAGAAAGAAAGAAAGAAAGAAAGAAAGAAAGAAAGAAAGAAAGAGGGGGTGGAGGAGGGAAACAGAGGGAGAAGAGAGAGATGGAAAGAGAGGGAGGGAGGGAAAGAGAGAGGGAGGAAAAGAAACAGAAACAGAGACAGATAGTGGGAGGGAAAGAGAGAGAGAGAGAGAGAAGAGAAGAGAAAAGGGGGAAAGAGAAAGAAAGAAAGAAAGAAAGAAAGAAAGAAAGAAAGAAAGAAAGAAAGAAAGAAAGAAAGAAAGAAGGGGGTGGGGGAGGGAAAGAGAGGGGGAAGAGAGAGATAGAAAGAGAGGGAGGGAAAGAGACAGAGAGAGGGAGAGAGAGAAAAACAGAGAGAGGGGCAGACAGATAAAGAGAGAGGGAGGGAGGAGGGAAAAGAGAGAAAAAGAGAGGGAGGGAAAGAGAGAGAGAAAGAGGGAGAGAAAGAGAGGCGGGAAGAGAGGCAGGGAAAGAGAAATGATATTACAAAAGTTTTTTTCTTTTTTATTGTTGCTAAACATAATATTGGCTTCAAGAGAAAGCTGCCAGAGAAATTGCTCCCGTTCCATTTCTCTAGCTACCTTCTCATGCTCTGTAAGGCTACACTTGGATACAGGTAGTCCTCGATCTACGACCAAAGTTGGGACCAGAATTTATGTTGCTAAGCAAGGCAGTTGTTAGCAATAGCACTTAGACTTATATACCGCTTCACAGTGCTTCACAGCCCTCTCTAAGCGGTTTACAGAGTCCGCCTATCGCCCTCAACAATCTGGGTTCTTCTTTCATCCACCTTGCAAGGATGCGTCAACCTTAAGCCAGTCAAGTTCAAACTGCTGTCCGTTGGCAGAATTAGCCTGCAATGCTGCATTCTAACGGGACGCGGTGGCTCAGTGGCTAAGACATTGAGCTTGTCGATCAGAAAGGCCGGCAGTTCAGCGGTTCGAATCCCTCGTGCTGCGTAACAGAGTGAGCTCCCGTTACTTGTCCCAGCTTCTGCCAACCTAGCAGTTCAAAAGAACGTAGAAACCAATTTCGTTGTAAACAAGTACAATGACAATAAAAATTAAACTTAAAGAAAACGGGGGGAAAAGGAAGGAAGAAAACAAGTTGAAAAAATAGGAACCACCTTTGGTGGGAAGGGAACAGCGCTCCGTGCGCCTTCGGCATTGAGTCACGCCGGCCACATGACCACAGAGACGTCTTCGGGGAGCGCTGGCTCTTCGGCTCTTCGGCTGAAACGGAGATGAGCAGCGCCCCCTAGAGTCTTCAATTAAAGCCACAAAAATCACATTGCCCTAAATTTACTCTGATGAGGTGGGGGAAATCTATGCTGTTTTTGTTCAAGCTCCTTTGAAGAGTGATTGGATGCTGATATTTTCACATCCTGAGTTTCTCCTCCTCCCCTCCCTCCCCCTCCCCCCCCCCAGCACACTCTTTATTCTGTTCTGACTCCAGACCTACTTCGTCATCACTTTGGAATGAACATAAATAGCCAGCAATATCTGGGAATATTTGCAACTGAGATACCATTGTATTCTTAACCGTCTTGCGCAAACCAGAGATTAGCAATCACAATTTCAAATCACTAGGTCTTAAATTGCTGGCTGGGGATTTCTAAGGGTTGAAATCCACACATCTTAAAGTTGCCAAGTTCGGCATTTAGTCATGCCGGCCACATGGCCACCGAGACGTCTTCGGACAGCACTGGCTCTTCTGCTTTGGAACAGAGATGAGCACTGGCCCCTAGAGTTGGGAATGACTAGCACGTATTTACCTTACTGCATTCTAACCACTGCACCCCCTCCCCCATGGCTCTGTTTAATAGGTTTCACCTGTTTTTCGGTCCTTTCTGTCTATGGATCAGCACTGGTCCGTGGTCCCATCTGTAGGATGCAGGCAGCAAGTCAAACCACACCCCCTCCGGTCCGTGGAAAAACCTCTCTCCACAGAACCAAAAAAGCCAACACAGTTCTAGGCTGCATAAACAGAGGGATAGAATCAAGATCACGTGAAGGGTTCATACCAAATTATAATGCCTTGGTAAGGCCACACTTGGAATACTGGATCCAGTTTTGGTCGCCACGTTGTAGAAAAGATGTGGAGACTCTAGAAAGAGTGCAGAGAAGAGCAACAAAGATGATTAGGGGACCGGAGACTAAAACAGGACCGGGAAGGTTGCAAGTGACTCTGGGATCCTGCAACCTTTGTAATTTTGATCCTCTGATTGTGGGAAATGCTGGTTGTAAGTCTGAGGACTCCAATTGTCCCCTTTTTTTTCAGTGCCGTCGTAACTTTGAACAGTCGCTAACCACATGGATTTTTAAGTCAAGAACTTCCTGTAGTGCTTGGAAACTCCCTTTTATCTCTTTTAAAAAGAGATTGGACAACCGTTTGTCTGACGTGGTGTAGGGTTTCTTGCCTAAGCAGGGCGTTGGACTAGAAGACCTCCAAGGTCCCTTCCAACTCTGTTATTCTAAATTCTAAACATTCCGAGTCCTTTCGGTGCAGGAAAGGCCATCTTTCTTTGGCATGGCATTCCAGGGAGATTTGCCAATATCCTTCAGTTACATTCAAAGACGATAAATATTTGACTCTACGCAGGCCATCCAAGAGCAAATCCACCCATCAATCTTTGCTCCTCCGCTTATTTGCCTGAAGCTTACACAAAGTCACATGTCCCCCTGTGGATTTTTGAACAAAACAATGAGGAACGCTAGTGCTTGTTCAAAATAAAATTGTATTTTTTATTTCATTCAATTGATATCCCGCCCTTCTCCAAAAGGACCCAAAATAAAATACGAATAATCTTTTTTTTCTTTTTTTTAAAGACTTTTGGTTAAGCCAGATAATGAAGAAATGTTTTCATGACTAACAGAGATGCTCAGGTTTGTGATGCTGTTTCCAGGAATGTATCCTTGGTCGTTTTCCAAGTGGGTGCAGCGATAGCTCAAATGTATCTTACGTTCCATCTTTGCATAAATCTCCCTCAGGGCAATGTGCAGAGATGGGATAACGCACTAATGGCGCTGGTGAGAGATTAGGAAGATGCAGGGTGGGGCAGGGAAGGAGGAGGCGAAGCAATGGAGAAGAGAAAGAAGGGAGGGAAAGGAAGGGAGAGGAAAGGAAATAATTTGATGAGGACAGAGGGAGGGAGGGAGAATAGGAAGAGAGAGAAGAGAAGGGAAGCAGAGGGAAGAGGCCGGGAGAGGAACCAGATATTTTTTTAAAAAACAGAAAGTCAGAGGGGTGAATGAGCTTATCTCAGCAAGGGCACTTTAGTCCAAATGAAGTGAAACTGTGCAAACTGGTATGCACTTTCACCTAAATTTCCCCTTCTCATGCAGCGTGACGTGAACAGAGAGGAGAGTGGATCGAATGCAGGGGTAACTGCCATCTCAAGGACACACCAAACAGATGTCCCAGTGTGGCTGGCTCAGTGGCGAGTTTCAAATTTTTTTAGAACCTACTCTGTAGGTGTGGCTTATTTTGTGGGCGTGGCTTGGCAGTCATGTGACAGGGTGGGAGTGGCCACCTTTTAAAATGTGGTGAAACTCATTTAACAACGCTCTTGCTTAGCAACCAAAATTTTGGACTCAATTGTGATGATAAATTCTTTCTTTCTTTCTTTCTTTCTTTCTTTCTTTCTTTCCTTTCTTACTTTTTTCCTTCCTTTCCTTTCTTTCCCATTGGGTCACTGGCAGCGGCAGGCCAGATTTACTTCCAGGTACGCCGGTGGAACCCCCTCTCACCGGTTCTCTAAATTTCACCAACCGGCTCTCGCGAGTAGGTGCGAGCCTGCAGAAACCCACCACTGGGCTGGCTGTTTCCCACAACAAAATGTACAGAAGTGATTGATGGACAGTTTTGTACAGCGGGGCGGCTGTAGGAGGAAAAAAGGGGGGGAGATAACCAAGCTTGCTTTTGCGTGGGCAAAACCCAAAGCTGGTGTCGTTTCTTCCGCACCAATGTGGTTTATTCAGCCAAGTTTTACACTGTTGGTAAATTTATTTATTTATTTATTTTTATTTATTTATTTTATTACATTTATATCCCGCCCTTCTCCACAGAGGACCCAGGGCGGCGCACAGGAAATTTAAAAAGATATACAAAATAGAAAATGAATAAATAATTTAAAATATATATTAAATAATCCCAATCCTATGCTAAAACCAATTATTTGAAACCCAATTTAAAACTTTTGTTCCAGGAGTTCCCCTTTTCTGTGGTCCACCAGCTGGACAGCTGACATAGATCTGGAAACAAGCAGTTCAAATAGTTTGCCTTAAATGAGAAGAAGACATTCATTTTACAGGATTCAAGGTTCTGTACTTACCCCTGACTAACATTAAAATGGCGCGATGAAAAACGGTATCATTTCTGTTTCTTTGATTTTTACCCCGTTCGGTAGAACTTTTGTAGAGTTTTCATCGTGGTGTCCCTCTTCTATAGGGTCTCCAGCTTGAGCAGGAGGTTGGACTGGAAGACCTCCAATGTCCCTACCAGTTCTGCTCTGATTTTGATTGATTGACGCGGAATGTGGACGTTGGACAGAGATTTGAAGAACAGCCTCTCTGACGAAAACCAGAGGTGGTATTCAGCAGGTTCTGACCAGTTCTGGAGAACCGGTAGTAGAGATTTTGAGTAGTTCAGAGAACTGGTAAATTCCATCTCTGACCGGCCCTGTGAAGCTTTCTTGAATAGCAGGAAACTAGAGAAAGTATACAGGGCTGTAGACTAAACTGCACAGAAGACAAGTAACACAGAGAATTGCCTTAAATGGACAGGACCACAGACCTCACAGGTAGCCTGTCCTCTCTTTCTATCTCACCCCTCATTATTCTTCCTTGGTTTTTCTTTTCTTTCCCCAACCTCCCTAGTTCCTCCTTCAGGCCCAAGGACTTCTCCAGTTGCTCATACTGCTGATATTTCTGTCACTTGGCCATCCCCAAGTCTATCGCCACTTCTGTCTCCGTGCCCTTGACTACTCCGACCATGTCTGGTGGATTGGCTGGTATCTGCCTGTTTGTCTGGATCTCAAAGACCCCTCCTTTATGGGCATGAAGAGGTTAAAAGCAAATTTCTTGGGGATCACTTCAAAGCAGTAACCAAAGCAAGCTTCAACCCTAGTCTTGTAAGCAGTGGGGGCTCAAATGAACGTCATCTATGGTTAAAGTGACCAGATATTCAAAGTCCCGCCTGCGCAGAGGGTGTCAGGGCCGAGGAGGGGGGGCTGTGCACGCTCTGGCATGTCACACGCCTGCGCAGAGGGCGCCAGAGTCGGGGGGCGCTCCCACCCGCCCCCGCGGGGCCCTCTTTAAAGGCAGTGGCGGCGGCCCGGCCCAATGGTGCTGAGAGCCGCAGGCTCGTGCCGCCGCCGCCGCCTTTAAAGAGGGTGCTGCGGGGGCGGGTGGGAGCACGCCCCCCCGCCCCGACGCCCTCTGCGCAGGCGCGTGACACGCTGGAGCGTGCGCGGCCCCCCCTCCTCGGCCCCGATGCCCTCCCCGCCCAAGCCAGCGCTCAGAGGCGCGTGTCTCTGAGCTCATACAGAGCGCCCACTGCCTGTCCGCAAAAAGCGGGACATTTTGAAGAGGCGGCGTGGCGCGGGACATCTGAAGGTGAACCGGGACTGTCCTGCCAAAAGCGGGATGTCTGGTCACCTTATCTATGGTTATGGTTATCAGGTATCTGTATAAACAAAATGCTTAGGTCTAGGTCTATATGAAATTATTATTTTTTCCTAATCATACAAAGACTCCTTTCATGCCTGTGGTAGCCAAGGGAATAACCTGCCCACTTAACTGATAACACTTATGTTAATTTCTGGCAGCAGCACAAAGCTTTCAAGAGAGCATTAGTCCACTAAGGAAGATTGTAGAGTGGCGCTTGTTAATTGTTCTTGTGTGTATGTGTGTCTGTGTGTGTATGCATCGGCCAAGCCCCTGAGTCTTTGAGCCAGCTCAACGTCTTAAATGTGTTTGTGAAGCTTTCTTGAATAGCAGACTACTAGAGAAACTGCAGGGCTGTAGATTAAACTGGAAAGAAGACCACTAATGCACGCCTTCAGGATTCAGATGGCAATAACAGAATAAAATAAAACAGCGGATCAATAAAATAATATACAATAATTGGGGGGGGGGGAAATCACATCTCTGTGAGATGGGCAGTGTCTACATTTGACATACAAATAAATAAAAACAAATCACATCGAATCTGGACGAAGGGCGTGGCACACCAGCCCTGTAGAATGGAGAACGTTAATCCAAATTAAAAAGGAAAAAAGATCAGGCCATGAGTGGAATCCAATTGTTTATTATTTTATTGTTTTCTTTATTTGAATTATACCATTTATTTTTCCTCTTCAAACATACATCCAAGACTGTGGATTATATATTTGTCTGAATAACTGGCAGATTATATATTTGGCTGCTTCACGGGGTTTCCTTTTGGGGAAATATAGAGACCTATGCAATACATCGAAGATCCCTCCTGAGATTATACAGGCGGAGAAAAAGGGGTCAACTTCTCGGGTGGAAGGAAGAGCTTTAGAAGAGAAGCTTCATCAGGAGGAGCCCAAGGAATGCTGGGAGGAAGGACGCAAAGGCGGGAGGGGCTCGGCTGCAGACAATGCGTTTAACAACTGATCCAGGTGGAACTTGGGGTGTCTGGCTAGTGCCAGTTTTCCCTTTCAGATCCTCAATCAGCTTGCAAGCATCTTTCGTAGTGCAAGCTTTCACAGTGCTTTCCGTTTTGTGGCCTCCTGGAGAAAGAGAAATGACAGTGATCAGAGCTGTCACTCCGACTTTAAAGGAAACCCTCCCTCCCGCCAAATACGGGTTTCCAATACACGGCAAGTCCTGGACTTAGACCCCCACTTGTGCCCCCAAATTTCTGTCTAATGACTTTCATCTCGTTTTACAATCGTTCTTGCCACCGTTGTCATTTTGCGGTGTGGTCTGAACAGTGCTGATAAAGGCCTTTGGGTGGAAATTGCTTTCCTCACAGAAAGCTGAAGTGGTTATAGTTATCAGGCAAGACGTCATCGCTCAATGAATTTAAAAAGGGATGAGGTTCGATTGGGGGGGCCTAGGCCAGGGGTCTGCAAAGTTGGCTCTTTTTAAGAATGGTGGACTTCAACTCCCAGAATTCCCCAGCCAGCCTAGCTGGCTGGCTGGGGAATTCTGGGAGTTGAAGTCCACCAGTCTTAAAAAGAGCCAACTTTGCAGACCCCTGGCCTAGGAGATTAACCATTGTTTGTGGGGCATGAGAACGCAGCCTCGCCGCACATCAGATTAGACGATAAAAGCGATTCGTTTTGGGAGTTCTCTGGAATTGGATTTTGAGACATTTTATTTCTAATAAGGTAAAGGTTCCCCTCGCACATATGTGCTAGTTGTTCCCGACTCTAGGGGGGCGGTGCTCATCTCCGTTTCAAAGCCGAAGAGCCAGCGCTATCTGAAGACGTCTCCGTGGTCATGTGGCCGGCATGACTAAATGCCGAAGGCGCACGGAACCCTGTTCCCTTCCCACTAAAGGTGGTCCCTATTTTTCTACTTGCGTTTTCATGTGCTTTCCAACTGCTAGGCTGGCAGAAGCTGGGACAAGTCTCGGGAGCTCATTCCTTTATGCAGCGCTAGGGATTCGAACCGCTGAATTGCAGACCTTTCTGATCGACAAGCTCAGCGTCTTAGCCACTGAGCTACTGAGTCCCTGTATTTATTCTCTGTAAGTATTCGCTCCAATACTTCCCCCAAAAAAGTTGAGAGAACAATGGCAACAACATGCCAACTCTGAGAAACACACATCCATCAGAGGTGTAAGGCGAGTTTGATTCAAGAAGCATAAAGTTGCATCTAGTTAACGAACTATAGTTTCATTAATAGCCCATGATTCTGCAAGGGCAGGAATCCCTTGACTTATGACCACAATTGAGCCCGAAAGTTCGGTTGCTAAGTGAGACAGTTGTTAAGTCAGTCTTGCCCCATGTTGCATGGTTGTTAAATGGCTCCTCCAATTGACTTTGCTTGTCAGAAGGGCACAAAAGGGCATCAGCCAGACAATGTCGGCTGGCGACCCCCCAGGGGGAGAGCCTTCTCTGTGGCAGCTCCTGCTCTCTGGAATGACCTCCCCCCTGAATTACGCATGATTACAGACCTACGTCTCTTCCGTCGGGACCTGAAGACACATCTATTTTGAACAGTAGAAGACAAGGGAAAAAGAGGACAACCAGAATCAAGGTGGATGGACTTCCTTAGATTGGTGATGATGGAGACACAGTCGGAATACCTGAAGGACCATCATCCACATGATGGCCCATGATCAGCTTTATGGAGCTTGCAAAATCCACATTATAACAGAATAACAGAGTTGGAAGTCTTACAGTCCAACCCACTACACCACTTGAGACAAATGGCTATCCAACCTCTTCTTAAAAACTTCCAGCGTTGGAGCATTCACAACTTCTGGTGGCAAGTTGTTCCACTGATTAATTGTTGTATCTGTCAGGAAATTTCCCCTTAGTTCTAGGTTGCTTCTCTCCTTGATTAGTTTCCACCCATTGCTTCTTGTTCTGCCCTCAGGTGTTTTTGTTTTATCAAATTTATTTATTTATTTTATCAAATTTTGGAGAATAGCTTGACTCCCTCTTCTTTGTGGCAACCCCTGAGATATTGGAAGACTGCTATCATGTCTCCCCTGGTCCTTCTTTTCATTAAACGTTATTTATTACCTTGTTGGGGGAAAAATAGGATGCAGGCCTACAGCCGGCTTTTATTTTGGGTCTTTGGCCTGCCATACTTTCTGTTATTCTGCTATGCCTTTTCTATTGTGGGAAAATGGGAGGGGGGATTGTAAGGAGTCACATACTATGTAGTCAAAACAAAATTCCTTTCTAGAAAGCCAAGGTCATCCTTTGTCTCTGCACCTCTGCACCTGACTGGAACTGGATGGGTGGAACTGCCAACCTGGCAGTGAGAGATTGGCACATGGGATGGACTTGTGGGTGTTGGGGCAAGTCATGAACTTTCAACTGGGTGGGGAAAACCGGGAAGCTTTCAGATTCGGGTTTTCTCAGATGTGTCGACCTGGCTCTCTTCATAAATTGGAACTTTGAGCAATGCTTTGCCTTGGATTCTGATTGACTTTTGGATGCCATTTGGAACCTTGGCATAGGACATGTCTTACTCACCCAAAGCAACTTCAGTCGTCAACGCCATGCAGACGGCATTGTCAAAGGTACATTCTTTCTTTGTACCACTGCAATCTGAGGTTTGTGAGACACAATCTTCACACAACAAGGAATTACCTGGGGAGGGGAGGAAAAAAAATGAGGAGGAGCTAAGAAAGTAAGGCAGGGACCAGGAATCAGAGGCGCTTTCGATGTGGCGGGTAGCCTTCGACTCATGACCACAGCTGAACCCCTGTCGCTAAACAGCTCTCAAGTCAATCTTGCCCCCTTTTACAATTTTTCTTGCCACGGTTGTTAAGTGAATCACTGCAGTGGTTCAGTTAGTAACCTGGTGGTTCAGTGAACCTAGCTTCCCCATTGACTTTGCTCTTCAGAAGGAAGCCAAAAGCGAGCATCACTCCCTGGGACACGGCTACTGTCATAAAGAAGAGTCAGTTGGCAAACGTCTGCATTTTGACCGCGTGGCCATGAGGTTGTAAGTGTGAAAAACTGCCATAAGTCACTTTTTTTCAGTGCTACTGCACTGAACCAGGACTCACAGCAGCCTTAGCTAGGCTGGCCAGTGGAGGTGGTTGGTGAGACCCAATCTGAGCCATATTAAGGAAAACTTATTAAGGAATAATAAGAAAAAGGAGAGTACAATACAATACAATACAATACAATACAATACAATACAATACAATACAATACAATACAATACAATACAATACAATACCAGAGTTGGAAGGGACCTTGGAGGTCTTCTAGTCCACCACCCTGCCTATACCATTTCAGACAAATGGCTATCCAGCATCTTCTTGAAGACTTCCAGAGTTGGGGCATTTACAACTTCTGGAGGCAAGTTGTCCCACTAGTTATTTGTTCTCACTGTCAGGAAATTTCTCCTTCGTTCTAGGTTGCTTCTCTCCTTGATTAGTGTCCACCCATTGCTTCTTGTTCTACCCCCAGGGGCTTTGGAGAATAGCTTGACTCCCTCTTCTTTGGGGCAACCCCTGAGATATTGTAGCACTGCTATCCTGTCTCCCCTGGTCCTTCTTTTCATTAAACTGAAGATGAGAAGATGAAGAACTCTTCCAGAGACGAAGTTCAGCAGAAGCCACCGTGAGGTGGAGGAGGTGCATGCAACTCACTTTAGGCAGGGAGGGGAAAGACTAAATAAATAAGAAGGTACAAAGATTAGACCGAATGCAAAAACAAATTGCCTTTTGCTCCATTTGGAATCCGACAAAATTCCTGGGGAAAGTAGCCAGTAAGAAACAGGAAGGACAGAAACTGGCTGCTTCCCTCAACTGACCGTTGATTGTTCCACAGGAAAGTGGATACGGTGATGTTAACAGGACAAAAGGCTGGTGTGGTAGCTTTCACTTCCCTTTCTAAGGGACACTCTGTTCCTACACAATGAAGAGGGCACCAAGGCTCTCTTGGCCTATTTGTTTATTGCCATTAAATTGGATTTGGCTGGACCGTTTCCCATAAGAACATCCCTGAGAAAGGCGACGATGATAAAGCAATTCTAGAAGACTGCCAAAAAATAAACTGGTGGAGGAGGAGGAGGAGAGGAGGAGAAGGAGGAGGAGGAGGTGGAGGAGGAGGAGGAGGTGGAGGAGGAGGAGGAGGAGGAGGAGGAGGAGGAGGAGGAGGAGAGGAGGAGGAGGAGGAGGAGGAGGTGGAGGAGGAGGAGGAGGAGGAGGAGGAGAGGAGGAGGAGGTGGAGGAGGAGAAGGAGGAGGAGGAGGAGGAGGAGGAGGAGGTGGAGGAGGAGGAGAGGAGGAGAAGGAGGTGGAGGAGGAGAAGGAGGTGGAGGAGGAGAAGGAGGTGGAGGAGGAGAAGGAGGAGGAGGAGGTGGAGGAGGAGGAGAGGAGGAGGAGGAGGTGGAGGAGGAGAAGGAGGAGGAGGAGGAGGTGGAGGAGAAGGAGGAGAGGAGGAGAAGGAGGTGGAGGAGGAGAAGGAGGTGGAGGAGGAGAAGGAGGAGGTGGAGGAGGAGGAGAGGAGGAGGAGGAGGTGGAGGAGGAGAAGGAGGAGGAGGAGGAGGAGGAGGAGGTGGAGGAGGAGAGGAGGAGAAGGAGGTGGAGGAGGAGAAGGAGGTGGAGGAGGAGAAGGAGGAGGAGGAGGTGGAGGAGGAGGAGAGGAGGAGGAGGAGGTGGAGGAGGAGAAGGAGGAGGAGGAGGAGGAGGAGGAGGTGGAGGAGGAGGTGGAGGAGGAGGAGAGGAGGAGAAGGAGGTGGAGGAGGAGAAGGAGGTGGAGGAGGAGAAGAAGGAGGAGGAGGAGGAGGAGGAGGAGGAGGAGGAGGAGGAGGAAAAAGCAGGAGGCATCTATAACATACAGTGTAATGGCTGCAACAATCACTATGTTGAACAAAGAAGAACAGAAGGTTGGCAGAATGCATCCCCAAACACCGACTAACACCCAGAAGAAGGGTAAAAACCCTCATTTCACAACTCACGGACAGACTTAACCATCGTTTAGGAAACATAGCAGATGAAGACCAGGAGGGCGTGGGGAGAATTGTATCAAATGCCACCAGGGTCGAAAGTTTTGGCTTGGACAATCTGGAAGTGCGCTGCCTGCAGTATGATCTAAGCACAGGACCCAAAATTGCCTGTTGCGACGTCTTGCAACGTCAACGACTTCTTCAGCTTCAACCACAAATAATACACGGGCTAACAATCGCTACAAAATCAAAGCAAACTGTTCTAGACTTCATTGTAGAAAATACGACGTCAGCCACAGAGGGGTCAACGCCTGGAATGCTCTACTCAACTCCGTTGTTACATCCGCCACCCCCCATCGCTTCAACCTTCAACGGTCTACCGTGGACCTCACCCCATTCCTAAGAGGTCTATAAAGGGAGCATGCATAAGCGCACCAGCATGCTGTCCATCCCTGCCCTGCTTTCCCCGTTTATTTATATTTATTTCTTTCATTCATCTCCATGTTTACACCAGCTGTCTTGCACATGTTTGACAAACTAACAAATAATACCAATGCAGCCTGGCGATGAAATAGTTATTGATATATATAATTAAGGGGGGGGGGGATATAATAATAATAATAATAATAATAATAATAATAATAATAATAATAATAATAATAATAATAATAATAATAATAATAATAATAATAATAATAATAATAATAATAAATAATTTAATTTATAGACTGCTCCCTCTCCCCGAAGGGACTCGGGGCGGTGCACAGGGGAATTAAAAAACGTACAAACATAAATACACAATAAATATATAAAATCAGATTAAACCATTTATCCCTGCGCTAAAAAACCTAAAATCCTAAAAGCTAAATCCCTTAAAAGCCAATTGAAACAATTTATATATTCAGACTAAAAAGGCTGGAGGTGGTTAGGCACCTCCTTTTCCTTCCTGTCCTAAGCTAGTGTTTACTTTACTTTTTCCCCATACATCCTCACGGCCGATTCGCTCCCACAGAGAGGGACTTCTCCGGGTGCCGTCCACTAGACTTTGTCAGCGGGCGACGCCCAGGGGAAGGGCCTTCTCTGTGGCGGGCCCGGCCCTCTGGAACGACCTTCCCCCCGAT
The DNA here is from genome assembly GCA_039707465.1 of Rhabdophis nuchalis. Classification (NCBI taxonomy): domain Eukaryota; kingdom Metazoa; phylum Chordata; class Lepidosauria; order Squamata; family Natricidae; genus Rhabdophis; species Rhabdophis nuchalis. The sequence goes on from CM077654.1 coordinate 7,391,911, forward strand.
ATCAGGACAACCACGGACCTCCGCTCCTTCCGCTTAAAATTAAAGACGCACTTTTTTCGTCTGGCCGGCCTTGGGTAGTCTCTTTTTAGGTTAGGGGTTTTTAGGGGTAATTTTTAGTTTAGTTTATGGGTTTTAGCGCAGGATCTATTTAATCTATTTTTAACTATGTATTTTGTATCTGTTTGTGGTTTATTTGTATTTTTAATTGCCTGTGCCCCGCCTCGAGTCCCCTTGGGGAGAGAGAGCGGGATATAAATTAAATTATTATTATTATTATTATTACTTAATGGTTAATGCAGAGCAAACCTGGTCATGCGGAAGGACCATGAGTGGGCTGAGTTCTCCCTTGACTTGACCACATTTCAATCAACTTTGTTGTAGTCTAGTCTGACTCTACAACCAGGGTTTTTTGGGTTTTTTTTAAGCAAATGCTCTCCCTCTTTGGGAAGTTCTCAAGGCTTTCCGCAATTCCATAGGAAATGCCCCCACCCCAAGGGGCCGGTATGGAGGATCTCCTTAGATAACACACACCCCGTCCAACACACACACACCAAGGAAACGCCTGATCCTACCTGCAGTCAGAAGGACGGAGAAGAAGAAAAGTCCCAGTAGAAGCTGCATGGCGATGAGTCAGGCGCGGTGGTTTCAGAAGGAAAAAATCTTGCCTTGAAGGAAAAGGCTTATCTACGCCCAACCTGTTAAAAATGCCAACTTGTTATAAGGGCCAGCCATTCTCTTTATATTTCCCACTTCCAAAGTACAATTTATTTATTTTTTCCTGGGCGGTGCACAGGGAAAATAAACATATAAATATACAGCAATACATAAAAACGAATTAAATCAATTCCTGTGCTAAAATCCCAATTATAACTAAAACACCCCATAATAAATAAAACCCTATAGCAGAGAGACTATCCAAGGCCGGCCAGGCAGAAAAGATGTGTCTTTAGTTTCAGGCGGAAGGAGCGGAGGTCCATGGTCGTTCTAATGTCGGGGGGAAGGTCGTTCCAGAGGGCTGGGCCCGCCACAGAGAGCGCCCTTCCCCTGGGCGTCGCCCGCTGACAGAGTCTAGTGGACGGCACCCGGAGAAGCCCCACTCTGTGGGAGCGGATCGGCCGTGAGGATGTATGAGGCAGGATCCGAACAATACAATACAATAGCAGAGTTGGAAGGGACCTTGTAGGTCTTCTAGTCCAACCCCCTGCGTAGGCAGGAAGCCCTATATGGCTATCCAACATCTTCTTGAACACTTGCAGTGTTGGGGCATTCACAACTTCTGGTGGCAAGCTGTTCCACTGATTAATTGATCTGATCAATTGATCCACTGATTAATTGATCCACTGATTAATTGATCAAAGTAAGACAAATGTAAGTGGTAGCCATTCAAATTGGTGTGCTTTGCTTCATAAATAAATAATATTGAAGAAATGATGCTCACTTTGTAAAGCCCAGCAGTTCAATAGCAAAATTCAATTTTTGTATAGGGTGACATGAAAACATGGGGAGAAATATCTGCCCAGTGCTATGCCAAACTCTGACTTGCAATTAACTAAAAGTTTATTATCTCATTCTCTCTCTCCCTCTCTCTCTGTTTCTCTCTCCCTCCTTCCCTCCTTCTCTCTCCCCTTTCCTCTCGTTTACCAAAATAAGCTTCTCTTTCTCACAACCCTCTTGTGGGAAAGCTTTATAAGTTTTTGCGGTTACAAATTGACACAATACATTAGACATTTTTCCTCCTTTTGCTACGTTGTGGGTAGCTAGATATATATATTTTCTTATTAGCCTAAGATTCCCCAGCGGGTTCATTGTATTGAGGTTATCCTCAGGAAAAATTAACTGAAAAGCTGGAAAGCAAGAAAATGGGCGATTGTCTCGGAAACGTGCAAAATCCCCTTACACATCCATTTCCTACTTGATTAGAAGACACCAAGGTGGTACCCATGGGCACCTTGATAAACTGTCTTGAAATTTTGCAGTCTCCTTTGAGAGAGAGAGAGAAAACAAAGACACTGCCCTACCCCACCCAACTGCAGAATATGCCACTTCAATCTTCGTAGTATACTAACATAGCTCTTGGGGATAAATAGGAAGCTCCGGGTCCATTATCGGGTGGAAATTCTCATCTCAAAGGAGCCAAAATACTTACCACCTGCCGTGAAATAAATCCAGGCAAAGAGGATGAAGAACCTGGTGTTGTTTGAGATCCAAGCTCAGGAACAGTCGTGACCAGTCCTTGCCTATATCTGGTCAAGAATTTCAGAGGGGGAAAAACATCTTTATAAAGGGAGGAGCTGAGACCAAAGCACCCCACCCTTCTTCTCGAAATCACGAGGGCCAGCAAAAAAAAAAAAGAGGAAAAGAAAAAAGAAAGAGGTTGCAGTTTTGCAGATCAGCACCCCACCCACCCACCCCCACCCCCAGCCCTTCCTCACCGGATGAGGCACCTTTGCTTTTCTCTAAACAGCTGTGATGTCACATAAATCCTTGACAAAAGGGGTGGATGGCACTGGGGAGGGGGGTGTTAAAAAGCTGGTTGCAGAGAGAGATGCAAAGCAGAAGGAATGGCTGCATTTCCATGCATCTAGAATGGTGAGTCACTGCACACCGAAAGCAGAGGTGTGTTGTTGTTTTTTGCTTTAAGGCTTGTTGGGAAATAGGGAGCAGAGTCCCAGTTTGCTACACAGATATTGCGGTCAGTTGTGACATATCCCTGCAGCTCACGGGAGGCCAGCTGGAGTGAGTACTTCCCCTCGCAACCCCTTCCTCAGTTATTATTAGCAATCGCTCCTCCTGTTTACGGAACAATGCTGCACCATGCCTGGCAAAATCCTGCTTCTAATTTTGCTCCAGCACGTAAGTGCTTGGCCTTTCCTATAAAAGGGGTTTCAGCCAGAAGAGTTCTCCTTTTTCCTTCTTCTGTTTTTTTAAAGTATCTGCTGCTTTAGACCCCGCTGGGAGCCATTCAATGCCCGCCATGAATGCCCAATGGGGCTTGAGAAGTTTCTTAAAAAAAATGTTTTGGAGAAATCCATGCCCTGTGACCTCCTGTGAAAGACAGTCCACAAAGTTTGACAACGCAGAGAGCCAGGAGTTTGGAACCAAGCTTGAAAGCACACTGAATATTTTATTGAACAAACATTCGGCGTTACAGAAAAAGGAAGATGGATCCATTTACTTTTCTTCAGCTTGCCAGGAACTCGTAACGACAGCAAACAGACCTACTAATTTTGTGAAGCTTCTTCTCTGGTAACATTGTACTGCCAACTAGGGCATACAAAACTTTTTTCTCGAAGGCAGCTCATCTGCCTGGAATCCACATTGTTTATCAGACAACTGAGCGAGTCCAGGGGTAGTTCACGAAAGAGGACTCCACTCTCTGCTCACAATAGAATCGTGATGGCGAACCTATGGCATGGGTGCCACAGGTGGCAAGCGGAACCATTTCTTAGGGCACGCGAGGCGTTGCCCTGTCAGCTGGACTGGACTACTGCAATGCTCTCTACATGGGGCTCCCCTTGAGGTGCACCTGAAGGCTTCAGCTTGTCCAGAATGCAGCCGTGCGGGCGGTTATGGGAACCTCCAGGTTTTCCCATATAACACCGCTCCTGCGCGAGCTGCATTGGCTGCCTGTCATCTTTCGGGTGCGCTTCAAGGTGTTAGTTATCATCTTCAAAGCGCTCCATGGCACGGGACCTAGCTATCTGCGGGATCGCATCCTGCCCCATACATCCCTGCAGCCGATTCGCTCCCACAGAGAGGGACTTCTCCGGGTGCCGTCCACTAGGCTGTGCCAGCGGGCAACGCCCAGGGGAAGGGCCTTCTCTGTGGCGGGCCCAACCCTCTGGAACGACCTTCCCCCCGATATTAGACCAACTACGGACCTCCGCTCCTTCCGTCAAAAATTAAAAACACACTTTTTCTGCTTGGCTGGCCTGGGGTAATTAAACTGTTTTTAGGGTTTTTAACGACTAATTTTTAGTTTTAATGTGGGATTTTAGCGCAGGGTTAGTTTAATTTTAATTAGTTTAATTTTATTTTAATATTGTACTATGTTTGTGGTTTTATAGGTATTTTAAATTCCCTGTGCCCCGCCTCGAGTCCCTTCGGGGAGAGAGGGCGGGTTATAAATTAAATAATAATAATAATAATAATAATAATAATAATAATAATAATAATAATAATAATAATAATAATAATAATAATAATAATAATAATAATAATAATAATATTAGCTCCAGAGCGCCTGTGTGCGCTGGCCAGCTGATTTAGGCCTTCTTTTGAGGCCGTTTTTCACCCTCTAGAGGCTTCAGGGTATCTCCTGAAGCTTCTGGAGGTGGGGAGGGGAGGCTGTTTTCACCCTCCCCAGGCTCCTCGAAAGCCTCTGGAGCCTGGGGAGGGTGAAAAAAGTGTGCCAAAAGCAGGGGGTCGCGCACATAGCATTATGGGTGTGGCATGCCCACGCACGACCCCCGCTGTGCTCCCCCTGCTTTTGGCACACAAGCCAAAAAAGGTTGGCCGTCACTGACCTAGAACGATGCTGACTAAGGTCTGACCTGAGCGTAGTACACAAAACTGCTACAACATCCTACCTCTCAATGACTACTTCAGCTTCAACTTCAATAATACACGGGCAAATAATAGATACAATACAATACAATACAATAGCAGAGTTGGAAGGGACCATGTAGGTCTTCTAGTCCAACCCCCTGCGTGGGCAGGAACCTTATACCATTTCAGACAAATGGCTATCTAACATCTTCTTAAAGACTTCCAGGGTTGGGGCATTCACAACTTCTGGAGGCAAGCTGTTCCAGAGGTTAATTGTTCTAACTGTCAGGAAAACTCGGTTGCAGAAAATATGACTTCAGCAACAGAGTGATCAACGCCTGGAACGCTCTACCTGACTCTGTTGTTGCATCCTCAAACCCCTGTAGCTTTAACCTTCAACTGTCTACTGTGGACCTCACCCCTTTCCTAAGAGGTCTCTGAAGGGGGCGTGCATAAACGCACCAGTGTGCCTACCGTCCCTGTCCTACTGCCCCCATTTATTTTCCTGTGTTCATGGCCACGTTTATACTTATACCCGTTGTCTCGTACATGTTTGACAAACTAAATAAATAAAATACATAAATGCTAGCGGGGGCAGTTATGTAGCCCTTGTCTTCCGGTCTACATCAAGATTTAATAGCCCCCCTTTTTGATACTTTTCTTGAGGGGCAAGGAGAAGAAACAGGAAAGGCTTGGTGGAATATTCAGATATTATAACAGCCACAGCAGTGGTGGGTTTCAAATTTTTTAGAACCTACTCTGTAGGTGTGGTCTATTTTGTGGGCGTGGCTTGGCAGTCATGTGACAGGGTGGGAGTGGCCACCTTTTAAAATGTGGTGAAACTCATTCAACAACGCTCTTGCTTAGCAACCAAAATTTTGGACTCAATTGTGATGATAAATTCTTTCTTTCTTTCTTTCTTTCTTTCTTTCTTTCTTTCTTTCTTTCTTTCTTTCTTTCTTTCTTTCTTTCCTTTGTTTCCTTTCTTCCTTCCTTTCCTTTCCTTTCCTTTCCTTCCTGTTGGGTCACTGGCAGCGGCGGGCCAGATTTACTTCCAGGTACGCCGGTGGAACCCCCTCTCACCTGTTCTCTAAATTTCACCAACCGGCTCTCGCGAGTAGGTGCGAGCCTGCAGAAACCCACCACTGAGCCACAGCCGTTAGACTTTTATAAAGCTTTAAAAACCTGGCTGCACATTCAGCCCTGGGGCTCAGAATCTATTACGGGGCTCGTTGGTCAGCTTTACTATATGTTGCTTAACTATTTTGGCTGGTGCACGTATGTCTTTTGGGGGGTGGAGGATGTTTCTAGTGTTTTACAGGGAGTGCTCAACTCAGGACCACCATTTAAAATTTAAGTGGGACATTTGTTAAGCTGAGATTTGGCCCATTTTACGAACGTTCTTGCCAGTGTTGTTAAAGGACTCACCGCAGCTCTTAAGGTATAGTCACTCAGAGGTGGCTTTAATGAACGCAACTTCCCCATTGCTCATCCGGAGGTTGCGAAAGGGGAATCGCGTGACTCCAGGGTTGGAAGGAAAATATCCATCTGTTTCAGTTCAAGAGCTGGGAGAAAAGACAGTGGGAGCAACACGGAGACTGATTGGAAAGAAAGTTTACTGATGAAGCAGAACCACTCCTAAGGGTCGCAGGAAGTTCTGGGTCCGCTGAACAATTAGCTGAGTGAGAGGAAGGGTTCTTAGGTGTTTTTCAACTTGGGGATTTGTGCAATATGGACTATGTGTTTCGAAGAGGATGTTGCGCAGTTCCCATTGTGGCTGACGGCTTATGTCCTGTGCTGGATTTTGGGTGAGGGGCTGCTTGCTCTCATCCGACCCTGTTTCCCTGAAAATAAGACCTCCCAGGATAATAAGCCCCATTGGGCTTTTGAGCGCATGTGCTAAAACAAGCCCTCCCCCCCCCAAAATAAGCCCTCCGCTGAAAACATTGCAACACAGCAGCAGCCATGAGGTGACCGCACTCAGCGCCTCCTGCACCTCCTAAATAATAAGACCTCCCCAAAAATAAGGCCAAGCGCTTATTTTTTTGCCGGGGGGGGAGGAGGGGGGGTTCAGAAGAAAATATGATCCTGTCTTATTTTCGGGAAAACACGGTATTACTCTGCTTTAGTTAGCTGTCAAAATTGCTGCAAGTGGTTTCGAAAGATCCCGACTTGAATGGACTTCGGCGGGCAGCTGCGGGCAGCATTTGCTTTGCTTATGGGTGGAGCCATCTAGATAGTTGGCTTCCTCATCTCTCCTTGAGTGCCGGCATCGGGAGTTAGCTTCTTGTTACAATGTTTTCTTTAGGCGACTGGCTCAGAGGTGGGTTCAGAACAGTTCGGACAGGTTCCAGGCCTGCCACGCCCCCAAACCGGTTCTCTTGGCAGCTCCATAAGCGCTGCCATCTTGTTTTCCTACCAGTTCGGACCGGTTCGGCCAGGCAGCGAACCAGGCAGGTTTTTTTTATTAGCGTCTTGGTCTTTTAGCTGTCCAGAGACTTTTCCTCATGGCTAATATTTCTAAGGCATTTCCTTATGGTTAATTTTTTTGATTTGGGATAACCGGTGTGTGTGTGTGTGTTTAATTTCTTCTTACACCAGGACGCTGCAATTGTCATAAATGTGAATGAGTTGCCAAGCCTCCGAATTTTAGTCTCTCGTTACTCCCACGTAACACCTCTCCTGCGCGAGCTGCACTGGCTGCCTGTGGTCTTCTGGGTGCGCTTCAAGGTGCTAGTTACCATCTTCAAAGCGCTCCATGGCACGGGTCCTGGTTACTTGAGAGACCGCCTCCTATCACATTCCTCCCTTCGACCTGTCCGCTCTCACAGAGTGGGCCTCCTCAGGGTGCCGTCAGCCGGCCAATGCCGGCTGGCGACTCCCAGGGGAAGAGCCTTCTCTGTGGCGGGTCTGACACTCTGGAACAACCTGCCCCCCGATATCCATACCATCACTGACCTACGACTCTTCCGTCGGATGTTAAAAGCACATTTCTTCCATCTAGCCGGCCTGATATAGATTAGGGAATAATTTTAAATTTGATATTTATTGGTTTTAATTCTATTTATCCAAATTTTAGCACAGATTTAATTAATTTAATTATTTTTTTATACTTTGTATATTGTTGGGTTTTTATCTTCTGTGCACCATCCTGAGTCCCTTTTAGGTGAAATAGGGCGGTATATAAATCGAATAAATAAATAAATAAAAATAAATAAAAAATAATCACTTGACCCTGGGGGAGACTGCGATGGTCGTAAGTGTGAAAAACAAAAGTCACTTTTTTTTCAATGCCATTGTAACTTCGGTCACTAATTATATGGGTGTCAATGGAGGACCATCTGCCTTGGTTTTAATTGTTTTAAATGTTTTGTATGTTTGAGAAATGCCAGGTGCCCAGAGAATCACTCGTCTATGCGGAAATCTGCAGAAGGAGACGTGTTGGTGTCTCCTTCTTCTAACACGCAAGCAGGTCTCCCTCGCCAGGCGACTGTGAGTTCTAGTCCCACCTCAGGCACGAAAGGAAAGCGAGTTTCCCGGGGCCAATCGCTCTCAGCCCAATTCACCTCACCGACTTCTCATGGTAGGGGGAAGTAGGAGGAGGAAGATGCGGTGGAAACGTCGGTGGCCTTGAGTTAGTCATAAAACAGAAATAAAAATAAAGGCAGGGTAACAATGAGAGAAATTTAACACATTACAAGGCGCCGCAGGAGCTACGCTCGAAGAAACGGCGGAATAGAATCATTCAAGAAAGGAGGCCAAAAAGAAAAAAAGAAAAAGTGGAGGGGGTGACACAAAATGAAATAATAATAATAATAATAATAATAATAATAATAATAATAATAATAATAATAATAATAATAATAATAATAATAATAATAATAATAATAATAAATTTGTAGACCGCTCCCTCTCCCCGAAGGGACTCGGAGCGGTGCACAGGGGAATTAAAAACATACAAACATAAATACATCATAAATATATATAAAATCAGATTAAACAATTTATCCCTGCGCTAAAACCCAAAATACTAAAAACTAAACCCCTTAAAAACCCAACAATAAACAGATGACTAACCTAGGCCGGCCAAGCAGAAGAAGTGCGTTTTTAATTTTTGACGGAAGGAGCGGAGGTCCGTAATTGTTCTAATTTCGGGGGACAGGTCGTTCCAGAGGGTTGGGCCCGCCACAGAGAAGGCCCTTCCCCTGGGCGCCGCCCGCTGGCATAGCCTAGTGGACGGCACCCGGAGAAGTCCCTCTCTGTGGGAGCGAATCGGCCGCAGGGATGTATGGGGCAGGATGCGATCCTGCAGATAGCTAGGTCCCGTGCCATGGAGCGCTTTAAAGATGATGACCAACAGCTTGAAGCGCACCCGAAAGACGACAGGCAGCCAATGCAGCTCACGCAGGAGCGGTGTTACATGGGAAAACCTAGAGGTTCCCATAACTGCCCGCGCGGCTGCATTCTGGACAAGCTGAAGTCTTCGGGTGCACCTCAAGGGGAGCCCCATGTAGAGAGCATTGCAGTAGTCCAGCATGACAACAATGGGAATGACAACAATTAAAATATTTTCTAAAACCTATTTTAAATCATTGAAGGGTTGAATTGGCCCCGGGGTTGAGCTGGCCACGGAAGATGAACTGTGGTAAGTTGGCTGTGGTGACTCCTTCCATTTCATTGAAAGGAATGCCTGCTCAGGATAGAAATGAAAGAGTGTGTTTGTGTGCGTGTGTGTAAAATTAGTATTTTACCAACTTCAGGGAGCAGTGCAAGTTGGCAAAGGTGCTACCCTATTTTTCGGCGTATAAGACGCCCTTTTTCCTCCCTAAAAGAGGTTGAAAATTTGGGTGCGTCATATACACCGAATGTAGCCCTTCTCTTCACTAGACTAGCCAGGCCCAGTTCCTGCAACCGTTCATCATATGTTTTAGCCTCCAGTCCCTTAATCCTCTTGGTTGATCTTCTCGGCACTCTTTCTAGAGTCTCCACATCTTTTTCATAGTGTGGTGACCAAAACTGGATGCAGTACTCTAGGTGTGGCCTTACTAAGGCTTTGTAGAGTGGTATTACTATGTCTCTTGATTGTATATTATATATTTATATTTATATTTATATTTATTATATTTATACCCCGCCCTTCTCCAAACGGACCCAGGGCGGCGCACAGGAATGTTAAAATACATACAAAACATAATAAAAAATTTTAAAAATTATTCTTATAAAATCCTGTGCTAAAACCGAATTAAAAATCCCAAATTTAAAACTATCTAGGAGTCAGTAATGGAGGTTACGCTAGGCTGGCTAAATGGAATAGATGTATCTTCTTGTTTCTCTCTGTTAATGCAATTTTAGGATTGCACTGGCTTCTTTGGCTGCCACCACACACTCTTGACTCATCTTTAGCTGGTTGACCACTAAGACTGCAAGATCCTCTCACAGTTACTGCTATTAAGCCTGGTTTCACCAGTCTATAGGTGTACTTTTAGTTTTTCTTGCCTAAGTGTAAGATTAACTGGACAACCATTTAAATATGAGCCAGCAGTGTGCAGCAGCTGCCAAAAAAGCCAACACAGTTCTAGGCTGCATCAACAGAGGGATAGAATCTAAATCGCGTGAAGTGTTAATGCCACTGTATAGTGCCTTGGTAAGGCCACACTTGGAATACTGCATACAGTTTTGGTCGCCACGATGTAGAAAAGACGTGGAGACTCTGGAAAGAGTGCAAAGAAGAGCAACCAAGATGATTAGAGGACTGGAGACTAAGACATATGAAGAACGGCTGCAGGAGCTGGGTATGTCTAGTTTGATGAAGAGAAGGACCAGGGGAGACATGATAGCAGTGTTCCGATATCTCAGAGGGTGCCACAAAGAAGAGGGAGTCAAACTTTTCTCCAAGGCACCTGGGGGCAGAACAAGGAGCAATGGGTGGAAACTAACCAAGGAGAGAAGCAACTTAGAACTAAGGAGAAATTTCCTAACAGTAAGAACAATTAACCTCTGGAACAGCTTGCCTCCAGCAGTTGTGAATGCCCCAACCCTGGAAGTCTTTAAAAAGATGTTAGACAGCCATTTGTCTGAAATGGTATAAGATTCCTGCCCATGCAGGGGGTTGGACTAGAAGACCTACAAGGTCCCTTCCAACTCTGCTATTGTATTGTATAACTAGAAAGAAGACATTGTTTCAGGAACCAGCAAGCTAGAGCTAAAGGGCTTTTAAAGATAGAGTCCCTTCCGAGTTCAGATGCAGACTCTTCCTTGCAAAATTGTTATTGTGAAAAGGGCCTTACTCATATGTAGGGCTTAACCAGGGGTGAAATTCAGCAGGTTCTGACAGGTTCTGGAGAACCAGTAGCGGATATTTTGAGTTGTTCGGAAGAAATGGCAAATAGGAGGGAATAGATATTTTGCAGTATCCTTCCCCTGGAGTAGAGAGGGAAGGGAGATTTTGCAGTATCCTTCCCCTGGAGTTGGGTTGGAACCAGTGGTGGGTTTCAAAAATTTTTAGAACCTTTTCTGTAGGTGTGGCCTGCTTTGTGGGAGTGACTTGTCAGCCATGTGACCGAGTGGAGTGGCTTGCCAGCCATGTGACTGGGTGGGACTGGCTTGGCAATCATGTGACTAGGTGGGAGTGGCCAACTTGTAAAATGTGGTGAAACTCACTTAACAACGCTCTTGCTTAGCAACCAAAATGTCGGCTCAGAAACTCTGCCATTTGAAGCACTCAAGTCTTAAAGCTGTCAAGTTAGAAGACCCTTGCGCCCCTAACCCTTTAGAGAGAAAAAAAACCCCAGGGATGTTCAAACTTGACAGCTTTAAGACTTGTGGACTTCAACTCCCAGAATTCCTCCTCTCGCTCTTCCTCTTGATGATGGGCAGACGGGGGAAGCGGGGGGAGGGAGCTGGAACCGGTTCTAAACGGCCCTGGAGATTTGTGGAACCTTTTCTATAGAAGAGCTTAGAACTGGCAGGAAGCCATCCCTGGATGGCTGTACACCGCCCTGAGTCCCGAAAGGGAGAAGGGTGGTATAGAAACTAACTAACTAACTAACTAACTAACTAACTAACTAACTAGGGGGAAGAACCTTCTTCCAGGGGGAGAGCCTTCTCTGTGGCGGGCCCTGCCCTCTGGAACAACCTTCCCCCCGATCTACGCACCATCGTGGACCTCCGCCTTTTCTGCCAACCTCTTAAAACCTATTTATTCCAACAAGCCGGCCTAGCATAACCCCGTTTCTGATTTTTATAGGGATAATTTTTAAATTTTAGAGTTTTATTAATTTTAGCACAGGGAATATTTAATTAGTTTTTTAATAATTTTGGTTTTTTGTATTTTGTATGATTTTAATGATGCCTGTGCGCCGCCCTGGGTCCTTTTTTAGGAGAAAGGCGGGGTATAAATTTAAATAAATAAATAAATAAATAAATACATACATACATACATACATAAAAAATAAAATAAAATAAAATAAAATAAAAATAGAGATCTTGCAGTATCCTTCCCCCTGCCATGCCCACCAAGCCACGGCCACAGAACCGATAGTAAAAAAAAATAAAAAATGAATTTCCCCACTGGGCTTAACTCTCTGAAAGTCAGCGAGTGCACTTTGCTAAATTCTTCCATTCCCGTTGAAAGGAATGGAGTGGAGGAAAGCTGACGTAAACCATAAGATGCATGACTTTTCTGAAAGCTCATTTAATTTTCTAATTCCCTTCAATGAATCACTGAAGTTGGTTGAGGTTGTGGTCTCTAGGCAATGAGGGGTGTGTGTGTGTGTGTGTGTATCTTTCTCCCAACCCAAATTCTATTTTAAAAACAAAAAGACAGCAAAACGTTCAAATCCTATTTGTGTTTTTTTAAACCTGGAGTTTATTTTTACCGAACTGCACAGGTTCGGTAAACTACAAAGCCGAGAAGCTACAGACCGTAGGGAGGCCGTGGAATATGGACTATGGAATGCAAGGGAGGCAATACGTCGGAGGGGAACTGACCCACTCCTGTCCTGTGCTTATTTCACTTAGACAAGTAACTTCAGGATCCAAAGGCTGGAAAATGTCGTCAGGAAGGATGCCAGAATTTGAGGTACCCCGGAGATCATACACTGGTTGCGGACTGTCGTTTTGTTGTTCTTCGTTTCGAGTAGTGCCCATAAATCACATACATTTCTGGAACCGCATCCTTGCAGGATGTGTTTGGTGAGTTTTTTGTCTGAATGGGAAGAAGAGAATGGGATCATCAAATAGCTGAAGAGAGAAAGATTCCTCAGAACTTTCACCGTTGACCGAGGCTTCCCAACAACATGAGTCAAACTCCTGGTCCCGACAAAAACCCCTTTTATCAATTGAGTGTGAATTCTGCTCATTCACATCCAGTCTTTCAAGGGAGGATTTCTGGTCACAGACCTTATCGGGCTTGGAGAGCTGACAGCCCGATATCTGCAAAACTTGGCAAGGAATCTCGGAGAGTCATGAACTAATTCAGCGAACTAATTGTCTCCTGCAAACTCCACTTCCCTTTCGCCCCTCTTTTATTCCCTCTGGGCCATAGTCCATCTGTGGCCTTACTCAGGGGTGGGTTCCAGCGTATATTACTGCTGGTTCACTCATGTGCATGCTTTGCGCAGTTCAATAGAAACCTCCCACTTATTGTGTCACCCTTTGCCTCACTCGTTCTTTCTTTCTTTTTTCTATCACTTGTTCTCTCGCTCACTCTTTGTCTCACTCTTTTTCTCGTTCTCCCTCTTTCTTTCTGTTTCTTTCTCTCTCTCACTTATTCTCTGACTCTTTCTCTCTGTCTCTTTCTTTCTCTCACTTATTCTCATCCTTTGACTCACTCTTTCTTTCTTTCTTTCTCTTTTTCTCTCACTTGTTCTCTCACTGTCTCTCTTTCTTTCTCTTTCTCTCTGTCTCTTTCCCTCTTTCTCCCTCTTTCTGTTTCTTTCTCTCTCTCACTTATTCTCTCACTCTTTCTCTCTGTCTCTTTCTTTCTCTTGCTTATTCTCACCCTTTGACTCACTCTTTCTTTCTTTCTTTCTTTCTCTTTTTCTCTCACTTGTTCTCTTTCTCTTTGTCTCTCTTTCTCTTTCTCTCTGTCTCTCTTTCCCTCTTTCTCCCTCTTTCTGTTTCTTTCTCTCTCTCACTTATTCTCTCACTCTTTCTCTCTGTCTCTTTCTTTCTCTCGCTTATTCTCACCCTTTGACTCACCTTTCTTTCTTTCTCTTTTTCTCTCACTTGTTCTCTCACTCTTTGTCTATCTTTCTTTCTCTTTCTCTCTGTCTCTCTTTCCCTCTTTCTCCCTCTTTCTGTTTCTCTCTCTCTCTCACTTATTCTCTCACTCTTTCTCTCTGTCTCTTTCTTTCTCTCACTTATTCTCACCCTTGTAATCACTCTTTCTTTCTTTCTTTCTTTCTCTTTTTCTCTCACTTGTTCTCTCAGTCTTTGTCTCTCTTTCTTTCTCTTTCTCTCTGTCTCTCTTTCCCTCTTTCTCTCTCTTTCTGTTTCTCTCTCACACCTGTTCTCTTTCTCTCTGTCACTCTTTCTCTCACTTGTTCTCTCACTCTTTCTCTCTCTCTCTCTCTCTCTTTCATCCTGTCTCTCCCATGCTCTCTTTCTTTCTGTTCCTTTCTCTCTCTCACTTATTCTCTCACTCTTTCTCTCTGTCTCTTTCTTTCTCTCGCTTATTCTCACCTTTTGACTCACTCTTTCTTTCTTTCTTTCTTTCTTTCTTTCTCTTTTTCTCTCACTTGTTCTCTCACTCTTTGTCTCTCTTTCTTTCTCTTTCTCTCTGTCTCTCTTTCCCTCTTTCTCCCTCTTTCTGTTTCTTTCTCTCTCTCACTTATTCTCTTTCTCTCTGTCACACTCTCTCTCTCTCTCTCTCTCTTTCATCCTGTCTCTCCCATGCTCTCTTTCTTTCTGTTCCTTTCTCTCTCTCACTTATTCTCTCACCCTTTCTCTCTGTCTCTTTCTTTCTCTTGCTTATTCTCACCCTTTGACTCTTTCTTTCTTTCTTTCTCTTTTTCTATCACTTGTTCGCTCACTCTTTGTCTCTCTTTCTTTCTCTTTCTCTCTGTCTCTCTGTCTCTCTTTCCCTCTTTCTCCCTCTTTCTGTTTCTTTCTCTCTCTCACTTATTCTCTTTCTCTCTGTCACTCTTTCTCTCACTTGTTCTCTCACTCTTTCTCTCTCTCTCTCTCTCATCCTGTCTCTCCCACGCTCTCTTTCTTTCTGTTCCTTTCTCTCTCACATTTGTTCTCTCACACTTTACATCTTCCTCCCTCATTCATTCATGGCTGGCTGGGGAATTCTGGGAGTTGGAGACTGCACATCTTTATTTATTTTATTTTTATTTATTAAATTTCTATCCCACCCAAAAAGTGACTCAGGGTGGTGCACAGGAACTTAAAATCCAACAATACAAATAGTACAAATTCTACAAAATTTAAAGCTACTATTAAACAATTTAACCCGTGCTAAAAAGAAGACAGTTAATTTAAAACCCAGATCTAATAAAACATGGTTGTAGCAGCTGTGCCAGGCCTTTAAGTTGCCAAGATGGAGAAATAGCAAACCAGAGTTTGTTCCTGGGTGCCCATTTATTTCAGGGGGGGGGCATTGAGTGACCCCTTAAAGTAGCCCAGATTTACCCCAGCTTCCACCATAGTTCAGCTAGGGTGCCTTGCCAAATTCTTCATTCCCTCACAAGATATGGGCCCCAGACTAGTTACTTCCTGCTTAATGTCATAAGTCTATTTCTTCTAATACTCAAGAAAGACCACTCTTAGACATTGTTTGAAATGAATAAGGCTACTTTTACTGAGTACCGGAGATCAACAGACCATAGTGAAGCAGGAAGTAACTAGTCTAGGCGCGAACAATGAGTATTAAAGCTTAAGCCCATCCCAAGAACCCTAACCCCCTTTTGCAGTGTCCAATATACGTTCTTCTCCGACATCAGGTGGGCAGGTCATCACCAGCATGGAATGTGAGACCGTTAGTCCAGAGATAACACAAGCCGGCATCGTCTTCCACCAATCCACCACCAGCATAACAATTGAATCCCAGCGCCCCACCCTCCCCGTTTCCATGGCAGCTAAGCAGTCTATGCGAAGGCTGACATCGGGAAATTCTAATGAAATGAAAGCATGTGATGCTTACCCTTAGTTACGTTCATAATTACAATAAAGCATTCAGTATTCTTTCCAGAACATTCCACGGTGTCTGGTTTACAGGATTCCCCAGTGCTGTAGCAAGCGGAGCACCGTTTCCCATTTGGGTTTTTCTCTAACGATGGCACTGAAAGAAGAGGATTCTTGGTTAATTTACAGTCAAAATTGGGCTAAGCTTCATTCAGAGACAAGCATACAGGTAGTGTTCTGACCCAGGCTTCCTTAACAAGCAAGAAGCAGAGTCTTGGTCCTGGCAACACCCCTTTTATTTACATGACTGTGGATTCCTTTCATTCACAGTCTGCAAGTCTTAAGGAACAGTCTTTCAGAGGAATGTTTATCAACACGAACCTTATCTTGCTTGGAGAACTGCCAGATAACTAGTTTCCAAATGCAGGGCAAGGCAAAACTTGGCACAGAGTCTCTGGCAGTCACAAACAGAACTTTCCACTCTTGAAATGACAGAAGGAACAAATTGTTTCCTGCAAAAGCCCCCTCCCCATTCGCTCCTCTTTTTTTTCCTATGGGAGGGGCCAATCACCTCCAGGGTGTGGTTTTACTCCCAAGTCGACCCTGCTTTCTTAGTTGTTCTTGTCCTGTGGCAGCTCTGTGCATGCGCACACTGGGAACAGGCTCCAGCTGTTCCTCTGCCTCGCTGCTGTCTAACTCCCTCTCTGCCACCGACGACGCAGAGCCCTCTTCTGAGCTTTCCTCAACCCCCAGGACTGGCCCATGTTCCTCCCCAACCTCCTCACTGTCTGACTCTGCTGCCAGCTCCGCAGGCCACTGGTGGACCACAATAAGTAGTCCTTGACTTACAACAGTTCACTCAGTGACAGTTTCAAAGTTACAACGGCACTGGGGAAAAAGCAACTTGTCATTGTTTTTCACGCTTTACGACCATCGAAGCATCCCTGTGGCCACTTCACAGAGTTGTTGTAAAGGGGGGGAAAATAGGAGAAGGAAGGAGTATTGGACATATTGGCCACCCTGAGTTGTTTAAAGAAGGAATAGATGTGGGATATAAATTAAATGAGTAACGTACTAACTTGGAGATTAAAGCAGGGCCACCTGAACAGCATTATGGGCCCCAGGCAAAGCAGTGCACTGGGCCCCCTACGACAGCTACCCACAGGAATACGGTGGTTAGACGGTCGTTAAAACGAAAGAGACATTTATTTGATTGGCACTTCCAAGAAAACCAGTGCTGGTATGGGGCCCCTCTGCTCACGGGGTCCATGGGCCAGTGCCCATCAGGCCTATGTATTAAGACAGCCCTGGGTTAAAGACCTAGCTATCTGCGGGATCGCATCCTGCCGCATACATCCCTGCAGCCGATTCGCTCCCACCGAGACTTCTCCGGGTGCCGTCCACTAGGCTATGCCAGCGGGTGACGCCCAGGGGAAGGGCCTTCTCTGTGGCGGGCCCGACCCTCTGGAACAACCTTCCCCCCGATATTAGAACAACCACGGACCTTCGCTCCTTCCGGCAGAAATTAAAAACACACTTCTTCTGCTTGGCCGGCCTAGGGTAATTAAATTGTTTTTAAACTGTTTTAGGGGTTTTTAGGGTTAGTTTTAGTTTTATATGGGTTTTTAGCACAGGGTTAGTTTAATTCGTTTTAATTTTGTACTTTGTTTGTGGTTTTAATTGCATTTTTAATTCCCTGTGCCCCGCCTCGAGTCCCTTCGGGGAGAGAGAGCGGATTATAAATTAAATTATCATTATTATTAAAGGATAGATTTAAAAGAACAGCCTCAGTTAGTTGGTCGCTGACCGTTTTTCAAATTAAGCTGCATAAAATTAAACCAAGAGCCACTTCATGGCCCAAAGCTTGGTGTGTGTGTGTGCGTGTGTGTGCGTGTGTGTGTGTGTGTGTGTTTTCCTTTCCTTTTCATGCCTTTGAGGCATTCTTGACTCCTGTCTGTTAAGTCCTCAGGTCTACGACAGTGCCAGCAAGTCTGGTGAACTCTGAATCACCACATTCCAGAACGGAGCCGGCAGCCGTGTCTGATTGACTAAGACGCAGCTGGCAGGAGACTGTCTAGAAAATAGATACAATGTTGCAGCTAGCTTGCTGCAAGGGTTCCTGTCTGAAAGCCTATATAAAGGGCTGTCAGACAGGGAAGCCTTGCCAGTAGTGATTCTTGTGTATTGTAAATAGTTGCTGAATAAATGTTCCTGTTAATTGACCATGCCTGAGTCGGACTCCTTTGTCTAATCCAACACTGTCGATTGCCTGGACAAGGCCCTGAGGTTATCTTTGGCAAGGTTTTTCAGAAGTGGTATGCCATTGTCTCCTTCCCAGGGCTAAGATAGAGGAACTGGCCCAGGCCACAGTTGCTTTGGTGCCTGGGAGGAATTCCTTGTGTTGTGCCTGGTTTCCTGGCGCCTTAACCGCTGCATTAAATGTATATTGGATCGTCCATGTATTAGAATGCAAAGAAATGAACAGATTAACATTAGCAGTTGAGGATAAAGAGCAACCTGAATACTGTATGATTTGGGAAGTATCTTACAAATGGTTGGAGGGGAAAAAAGGAGTTTGGAAATGAGGAAAGCTAAAAAAGTAAGGAGGTTATATACTTAGATAAGAGATAAAACTGCCGGTAGGTGTACGATGAGAATCATGATGTTTAATGTTGATATGATATTATTACTAGAAGAGATTAAGGAGAAAAATTGAGAGTTCTATAATGTCCAAATACTCCATATATTATAATACTAAACTTAGAGAAATAATGTTAATATGATAATATGTTAATATGAATGTGACAGATGTGGCAAAAGGGGAACGATGTTTGTACCCAGACGACATGCTGCATAAGGGAAGATGGAATCAGTGGTGGGTTTCAGTCGGTACACCCCGGTACAGGCGTACCGGCCTGCCCGGAGCACCGGGTAACGTTCTGGTACAGTGCTCCAGAGGGCCCACCCGTCTGCCCGAGCCTGACCTTTAAAGCCCCAGACAGCACCTGCGCAATGCTCCACCGAGCAGCTGGAGTGTCATGGAGTTGGAATACCAGTTGGAACGAGATCCGGAACCCACCACTGGACGGAATGTTTATTTTTGTAATTCAGAAATAATAAAACAATAAAAGCCACTGTGTTAAAGATTACCTATCCATGATCTAGTGTGAAAGTTGATACAGATACAGATTAACAGAGTTGGAATGGGACCCGGTGGGCCAGAGGTGGTATCCGGCTGGTTTGCACTGGTTTCGGGTGAACTGGGAGTGGCGGCGTGGCAAGACTCCGCCCACCCAGCCTGACATCATCAGGCATGCTCTGTGCATGCGCAGAAGGTTCTGTGCATGTCCAGATGTGCCGCGTGCAAACGCAGCGAGCGCCTGGGTGCGCATGCTCCCACTACCGAACCGGTAGCGAAGATAAGAGGGTTCACATGCCTGCTGTAGATCATCTAGTCTAACCCCACTCCCAAGTAGAAGACCTTACACCATTTCTGACCGAAGGCAGACCTGTCTCTTCTTGAAAGCTTCCAGTGACAAAGCTCCCATAACATACTTTAACTAGCTAAGCCCAACTAACTAAACTAAAGTTGTTGTAGCTGATCAGTGGGGTTAAAGTCCTTGGTGTAAAAGCATCTCTTACCTGTGGGTGAAATTTCGGGGCAATCGTCCTCCTTGCAGCAGTGATGGCTCATATAGTACTTGCTTCCCTTCCCCAGATCAAAGTGAAGCAGGGGCCAATTGCACTCAGAAGGATTGCCACAGTTTTTCTCATATCTGAACTCAGAGGTGGCACCTACAGCGGAAGCCAAGGAAGAAAATTGAAAGAGTGTTTTGGAGGATTGGAAAAAACGCTTTCCCCAAGGTTAGGACAGATGGGCAATGTGTTTCGTGGACCTCCTCTCTCTGCATTCCCACCTTGTTCCCACAACCTATTCAATTACTGAATCCTGAATGTTACATTGGGTTGACAAATTGAAACACACATTTATCTAATGGGCTTGGAGAGGGAGAGGGAGAAGGAGAGAGACTGAGGGGGAGGGGGGAGGAAGAAGGAGAGGGAGAGAGGGAGGGAGAAGAGGAGGGAGGGAGAAGGAAAGGAAAGAGGAGAGGATGGGAAAAGGAGGAAGGGGAGAGTGGGGAAGGGAGAAGGAGAGGGAGGGAATGGGAGGGGGAGAAGGAGGGAGGGAGGGAGGAAGAAGGAGACGGAGAAGGAGTGGAAGGGGGAGAGAGGGGAAGGGAGGGAGGAAGAAGGAGAGACGGAAAAGGAGGGAGGGAGGGAGAAGGAGAGGAAGGGAGAAGGAGAGGAAGGGGGAGAGGATGGGAAAGAGGGAGGGGAGAGCGGGGGAGGGAGGGGAGAGCGGGGGAGGGAGAAGGAGAGGGAGGGAGGGGGAGGAAGGGAGGGAGGGAGAAGGAGAGGGAGAGAGGGGGGCCCTTTGATAAGCAGCTTTGAAACTGTCCTTTGCATGAATTTTCTCAGGAATACAGCAAAGACTTTTCCAACCACACACCACCAGTCAAGACTGCCTTGTTTTCAGTTGGGAATTTCCATCTGTCCAGCGACACGCCCTTTCCCCACAGACCACATTCTTTCCTTGGGTCCTAGATCCTCGCACACCCACCCATAATAGATTGCGCAACCGAGGTGATGCAGGTGCTTTCTTCAGAGCAGTTCTGCTTGGCCCCCTTACAGGAAGTGGTGTTGCTGTGGCAGACTTCACATTGCAAGCAACTGCCTTGGAACGAGAAAGCAAAGACAATTACGATTAGTATTTGCGGGATCGGATCCTGCCCCATACATCCTCACGGCCGATCCGCTCCCATAGAGAGGGACTTCTCCGGGTGCCGTCTACTAGACTTTGTCAGCAGGCGACGCCCAGGGGAAGGGCCTTCTCTGTGGCGGGCCCTGCCCTCTGGAACGACCTTCCCCCCGACATTAGAACAATCACGGATCTCCGCTCCTTCCGCCTAAAATTAAAAACACATCTTTTTCGCTTAGCCGGTCTAGGTTAGTCTCTTTTATGGTTAGGGTGAATTTTTAGTAATTAATTGGGAGATTTTAGCGCAGGATTAACTGTTTAATTTGTTTTTATCTTATATTTATTGTTCTTATTTTTGTATTTTGTTGTTTTTATTGTTTTAATTTCCCTGTGCCCTGCCTCGAGTCCCTTCGGGGGGGGAGAGCGGGTTAGAAATAAAATAATAATAATAATAATAATAATAATAATAATAATAATAATAATAATAATAATAATAATAATAATAATAATTATTATTATTATTATTATTATTATTATTATTATTATTATTATTATTATTATTATTATTATTATTATTATTATTATTATTATTATTATTATTATTATTATTATTATTATTATTATTATAGTTGGTTTGAGCAACTATAAGAGCTGAAGAAGCTTCTTGGGTGAGAAGCGAAAGGTCTTCAGAGAAAGAAAACCAGAGAGTCCTGTTGTTTCTTGGAAAATCACCTTTGGGTCTCTACCCCAAGGTTTCCCAACCTTCACTATTTTAAGACCTATAGACTACAACTCCCAGAAGTCCTCAGCCAGCATGAATTCTGGGAGTTGAAGTCTACACGTCTTAAATAATTGGGAAGCGAGGCTCTACACCCTTTCCAGCTTGGATCCGATTCCGTTTATTATTATTATTTAATTGTATTTATTTATTGATGTATTTATTTGTCAAGCGTGTATAAGATTGCAGATGTAAGTATAAACATGATTATGAAAACATGAAATGGATACAAATGAATGGCGGACAGTAGGACAGGGACATTAAGCACGCTATTGCGCTTATGCACATCAACCTTACAGACCTCTTAGGAATGCGGTGAGGTCAACACTAGACAGCCTAAGCTTAAAGTTGGGGGGGCAGGGGTGAGTTAATGCTGGCATTACTACCGGTTTGGTGCCTGAAAACATTTCCACTTAAAAAGATCTGCGCTTGAGCACACCATTGAAAAAGGGGGAAAATACATTTTTTTCAATGAAGATTGTTCCGTGCATGCGCAGAACAGAGAATAAAGATGGTGGCGCCCAGGATAGAACCGCTACGGTCACCTGTTCGGCTGAGTTACTACCTATTCAGCCGAACCGGTAGGACCCCACTTCTGGCTTGGGGAAGAAACCACAGAGTCAGGTTGCGGATTCCAGGCGTTGAGCCCTCTGTTGTCCAACTGAACACCTAAGCACTGAACTTCCTTTACCTTTAGCCAGAAGCGCAAAGCAAAAGAAAAGTTGTAGAAGACCCTGCATGTTGTCCGATCTTAAGGAGCTCATCTTCTTGTGATGAATCCTCAGAAGTCCCTGTGATGGTGTCCTGAGGAAGCAGGGAAGTCAAATAAGTATCGTAACTTAGTTAGTCGCCATCTTTAAAGCGCTCCATGGCACGGGTCCTGGTTACTTGAGAGACCGCCTCCTGCCACATACCTCCCTTCGACCTGTCCGCTCCCACAGAGTGGGCCTCCTCAGGGTGCCGACAGCCGGTCAATGCCGGCTGGCGACTCCCAGGGGAAGGGCCTTCTCTGTGGTGGGCCCGGCCCTCTGGAACGACCTGCCCCCCCCCCCAACCTCCATACTATCACGGACCTACGCCTCTTCCGTCAGATGTTAAAAGCACATTTTTTTCCATCTAGCCGGCCTGACATAGACCAAGGATATAATTTTAAATTTTAATATTTATTGGTTTTAACCTTTTATAGTATTTAAATTTTAGCACAGAGTTAATAATTTAATTGTTTTTTATATTTTGTACGCGTTGTTGGGGTTTTTAATCTTTCTGTGCACCGCCCTGAGTCCCCCCCAGGGAAAATAGGGCGGTATATAAATCGAAATAATAAATAAATAATAAATAAATAAATAAAATCGTGTGCATTAAACAACTACAGAGGGGTTGTCAAACTCAAAGCCCGCTAAGAAGTGCTTAGATTTTGCCCGCACAGCTGCCCTGGGAACAGCAAAGGACAGGCCCACTGTGCCTCTGCCAGCATAAACAGAGCTGGGAAGGGGTGGCCTTCTGGCAGAGGGCTACCCAAAAAAAAAGAAAAGGGAAAAAAGGGTTTCCCTCTTGGATTCGAGCACGCAAGAAGGGACAGGAAAGTAGAAAGGGAAAGAGGAATGACACAGAAAAAGATGGGAAGAGAGCAAGGAAGGAAAAAGAAGGGAAGAAGGGACGGAAGAAGAAAGGAGAGGGGAGAGGGAAGGAAAAAGAAGAAAAGGCAGGAAAAAGGAAGGAGAAGGAAGAAGGAAGGAAAAAGACGGGAAGGAAGGAAGGAAGAAGAGAAGGGAATGAGGAGGGAAGGAAAAAGAAGAAAAGGAAGGAAGAAGGAAGGGGAAGAGGGGAAAAAGAAGAAAAGGAAGAAAGAAGAAAGGAGAATGAGGAGGGAAGGAAAAGAAGTAAGGGAAGGAAGAAGGAAGGAGAAGGACAAAGGAAGGAAATAGAAGAAAAGGAAGGAAGAAGAAAGGTGAATGAAGAGGGGGGGGGAAGAAAAAAACAGAAGGAAAAAGGAAGGAGAAGGAAGAAGGAAGGAGAAAGAAGAAAAAGAAGGAGGGAGGGAGGGAGGGAAGAGATTATAATGAGTGCAGGAGGGTCTAAGGGAAGTCCTGCCTTAGCACCTGACCACCACAGGGCCCCCCCTGACACAGTTGGCACTGAACTGGCCACACCTGCCCCACCAATGCCCGTCACCTCTCCCCCCACCCTTCGAGATCAAACACAATTGTGATGCGGCCCTCAATGAAATCAAGTTTGGCACCCCTGAACTACAGGTAGTCCCTAACTTAGCACCATTCCTATCGCTTCTCGGCCTTTTGGCTAAGATCAAGTGTAGCACCATTCCTTTAGGGACCTTCTGAGTTACGACGACACTGAAAAAAAGGGACTTAGATCAGTTTTCACACTTATGACCATTGCACTCTTCCCACGGTCACGTAATCAAAATTTGGATGCTTGGCAACGGTGCAGAGGTCGCCCTTTGATCACGCTTTGAGACCTTCCTTCTGACAGGCATAATAATAATAATAATAATAATAATAATAATAATAATAATAATAATAATAATAATAATAATAATAATAATAATAATAATAACAACAACAACAACAACAACAACAATAATAATAATAATAATAATAATAATAATAATAATAATAATAATAATAATAATAATAATAATAATTTTAATTTGTAGACCGCTCCCTCTCCCCGAAGGGACTCGGAGCGGTGCACAGGGGAATTAAAACATACAAACATAAATACATCATAAATATATATAAAATCAGATTAAACAATTTATCCCTGCGCTAAAAACCCAAAATACTAAAAACGAAACCCCTTAAAAACCCAATTAAAACAATAAACAGATGACTAACCTAGGCCGGCCAAGCAGAAAAAGTGCGTTTTTAATTTTTGACGGAAGGAGCAGAGGTCCGTGGTTGTTCTGATTTTGGGGGGTAGGTCGTTCCAGAGGGTCGGGCCCGCCACAGAGAAGGCCCTTCTCCTGGGCGTCGCCCACTGGCATAGCCTAGTGGACGGCACCCGGAGAAGTCCCTCTCTGTGGGAGCGAATCGGCCGCAGGGATGTATGTCAATGGAGAGCCCCGATTCACTTAACCACAGTTATTATTTTAACAACTGCCGTGATTCACTTAACAACCGCGGCCACTCACTGAACAGCTGTATTGCTTAGCAACGGAAACGTTGGGCATCCCGAGTGCTTGTACTGTATCTCCGTTCTTATTTCCTGTAGGTCTTTGCTGCCACCTAGTGGTAGGCTTGCAACCTGAGGGCCGTTTCTAGCTACTTCATTACTACAGGCAGTACGACCACAACGGAGCCCAACGTTTATGTTGCTAAGTGAGAAATTCGTTACGCGAGTCTTGCCCCATTTTACGCCTTTTCTGGTTACCTTTGTTAAGTGAATCACGGCAGTTGTTAAGCTGGTCATACGGTTGTTAAGTGAACCTGGATTCTCCATTGTCTCTGCTTGTCAGACGGTCGCAAAAGGGGAATGTGGGAGCCTGGGACATCATGACCGTTATAAAAGTGAGCTACTCGTCAAGCACCCAAATTTTGATCACGTGACCGTGGGAAGACTGCAGTGGTCGTAAGTGTGAAAACTGATCTAAGTCCATTTTTTTCAGTGTCGTCGTAACTCAGAAGGTCCCTAAAGGAAGGGTGCTAAGTCAGGGACTACCTGTAGTTCAGGGGTGTCAAACTTGATTTCATTGAGGGCCGCATCACAATTGTGTTTGTTCTCAAGGGGGGCGGAGGTGACAGGCATGGGCGGGGCAGGTGTGGCCAGTTTGGTGCCAACCGTGTCAAGGGGGCACCTGTGGTGGTCAGGTGCCAAGGCAGACTTCCCTTAGACCCTCCCTCCCGCTCATTATAATCTTCTTCCCTGATGGTGATCAGTGACGAGAAATGATCATAAGCCACTTTTTTCCACTGGAGTCGTAACTTTGAACAGTCACTAAGTGAACTGTTGTAAGTTGAGGACGCCCTGTACAAATGTCTCCTCATTAACTTGGGTAGTGAAAGAAGTTCAGTGGGTCTGCATATTGGCCAAACTGTCAGAAAAGGAGCCAAATCCTTGGATGCTCGAGATTATACCCTGTTTCCCCGAAAATAAGGCCTCCCGGGATAATCAGCCCAATCGGGCTTTTGAGTGCATGCGCTAAAATAAGCCCTCCCCTGAAAAGTAGCCCTCCCTAAAAAATATTGCACCACAGCAGTAGCCATGAGGTGACCACACTCATCCCCTCCTGCACCTCAAAAATAATAAGACCTCTCCGAAAATAAGGCCAAGCACTTATTTCGGGGGTCAAAAGAAAATAAGACCCTGTCTTATTTTGGGGAAAACATGGTATGTGGTGGGTTTTCCGTGTTATAATCTTTACTAGACAAATGACCATAGGGACGTGGTGGCTCAGGGGCTAAGACGCTGAGCTTGTCGATCAGAAAGGTCAGCAGTTGGCAGTTCAAATCCCTAGTCCTGCATAACAGAGTGAGCACCTGTTACTTGTCCCAGCTTCTGCCAACTTAGCAGTTCGAAAGCACGTAAAAATGCAAGTAGAAAAATAGGAGCCACCTGTGGTGGGAAGGTTAACAGCGTTCTGTGAACCTTTGGCATTTAGTCATGCTGGCCACGTGACCATAGAGGCGTCTTCGGACAGCGCTGGCTCTTTGGCTTTGATATGGAGATGAGCACCACCCCCTAGAGTCAGGAACGACTAGTACATAGATGTGAGGGGAACCTTTACCTTTAGTAGACAAATGACCCAAAGCAGGGAAATAAAGAGAGGGAGCAGGAAGAACATCTGACTTGCTCATGGCTTCCTCCTTGAATTTCCTTATCTGACAAGGAGCATCAGAAATCTTCCTTCCTTCCTTCCTTCCTTCCTTCCTTCCTTCCTTCCTTCCTTCCTTCCTTCCTTCCTTCCTTCCTCCCGCCCTCCCTCTCTTAGTGGGGGAAGCAGCAAACCTTATCACCATTTTTAATAAAAGTTTTGCAACTTTCTAGCCTCTCAGCTAGTTTCTAACCAAAAACCCCCACCCATTGATCTGTTTAACGACTGCCACATTCCCTTAATGACTGCTGCATTCCCTTAATAATCACTGCAACAAGTCATAAAATCAGATCTCTGGGTGCCTCGACTTAGGATGGTAATTCTGGCCTCCATTACAGCCATAACTCAAGGACTACCTGTAGAAGGGAAAGTCAATTAAAACCCTACATGCCGTTGGTTATGATCAGGAGTGTTAAAGAAAGAAACTGAAGGCTTTCTTTTAGCAGCTCGAGAACAAGACAAGATTCAGCAGGTAACAAACAACAGTCATTTCACCCCTCTGATAAAATGGATGGAACAATGGACCATTTGCTGAATGGCTACAGCAAAATTTCACCAACCGATGAGTAGCAATGCCGTATCTGCCAGAATTATTCATTGGAAAACGTAAAGGTCAAAGGTTTGGAATTATTGGGGCCATCAAATTGAGAAGGTTTTGCGAAATGGGCAGCTGAAGCCAGGCGTGTCCAAACTTGGGAACTTTAAGACTTGTGGACTTCAAGTTCCCTAGTTTAGACACCCCTGGCTTAAGATCTTATGGGACTTTGGCTCCATAAGTGACAGGCATCATGTTCATAACATACCTGTTACAATGATCAATGAATTGAGTTCAGTTTCTGGATGTTTCTATGCCAGATGGTTCTAGGATTGAAGAAAAGCAATTTCAATAAATCATGAAACACCAGAAGTATTTAAGTTGAATACTTCTGGGGGGGGATCCATTGTTGCACCAATTGGGATTGGAGCCCATGGAACAATACCTGAAACGCTCCCCGCAATATCTGGATATTTCAAACTGATCAGATCTGAACGCCCTGATTTTATTAAAAAAAACATACCCGGCTTGGAACTGCCTATATTCTCAGAAACCACCTTAATAATAATTCTTTAGGTCCTTATCCTGTCTCCCTGAAAATAAGACCTCCCCAGATAATAAGCCCAATTGAGCTTTTGAGCGCATGCACTGAAATAAGCCCTCCCCCCAAAATAAGCCCTCCCCGAAAATATTCAAACACATGCGCAGCCGGTTCCCACCGGAGAGGGGGGAAGCTGCCCCCCACATGAACCTGCCATCCACATGGAACAGCCTCACGGAGGCTGCTCTTGCAAACCCCAGCTACTGCACCCCCCTTCTCTTAGGGGCGGCCGCAAAAAAAGCGGCAGGCCCAGAGACGCGAAGGCTGGCCAGCGTGTGCCAGAGACAGAGACAGAACGCCTGGCCCTCTCTGGATCAGCTGATCTGCGGACTGAGGTTAAGGGTTCTGCACCTCAAAAATAATAAGACCTCCCCGAAAATAAGGCCAAGCGCTTATTTCAGGGGTCAAAAGAAAATAAGACCCTGTCTTATTTTCGGGAAAACATGGTAGTTAAGGACTTGAACTATCCGTCTTAGTTTGTGAACCTCGTCGTATATTACCTGTATAATTCTTTAAAATTAAAAATAAATAAATAATAATCTAGCCAGCTGGCGATTTGGCGATTGTGGAGAATTGTATTTGGGGAGAACAGCCTAGTAGGAATTAATGTATCTTACCATTATTAAGAGATGGTTTTCGGCATCTCTCCTTGTTCCGTCCTCAGCACAGGGCTTTCTGGGTTTTTAACTGATGTTAACTGTCATCTGTCATCCATTCCATTTGACTTAAAGGGACAGTGCTTTTATTTGTAAGTAGCCCCCAGGTTCCTAAGTCTGCGTGGGCATGAGAGAGAGAGAGAGAAGTGGGTGGGTGGGTGGGAGAGAGGGGGGGTAGATGGAGAGATCTAATAGAGATAGTGGATAGATAGACAGGCAGGATAGAGATAGATAGATGATGGATGGATGGATGGATGGATGGATGGATGGATGGATGGATGGATGGATGGATGGATAAGTGGTGGGTGTGTTGTGTGCAGGCCAGGTGGGGTTGTGTTGATTCTTGGAGATTTGGAGCCCACTCAGATAGATAGATAGATAGATAGATAGATAGATAGATAGATGGATGGATGGATGGATGGATGGATGGATGGATGGATGGATGGATGGATGGAGAGAGAGAGAGAGAGAGAGAGAGAGAGAGAGAGAGAGAGAGAGAGAGAGAGAGAGAGAGAGAGAGATGATAGATAGATCTATATTGTATCTAAAAGAGAAAACCAATTATGAACAGGATACAGAGCTAGTGATAGGTAGGTAGGTAGGTGAGAGAGAGAGAGAGAGAGAGAGAGAGAGAGAGAGAGAGAGAGAGAGAGAGAGAGAGAGAGAGACCAGAAAGAGAGACAGACAGACAGATATATATTGTATCTAAAGAGAAAATCAATTACGTACAGGAGATAGACATAAAGAGATGGATGGATGGACGGACGAATGATGGATGGATAGAGCGTGATAGAGGTAGTGGATAGATAGATCATAGACAGACAGAAGATCGAGAGAGGGAAAGAAGATTTGAGGTGAAGTGGATTGATTCATTCATTCATTCATTCATTCACCAGGGCTCTGGGCAGCCTTCCTGAGCTCTGTTTTCACTGGCAGAGCGCTCAGACCACCACAGGTGCCCCCAACATTAGTGATGTTGAGCTGGCCACACCCATCCTGGCCACAGCTACTCTGTCCCACCCAGGTCAAACACAACCGTGATGTGGCCCTCGAGTGAAATCGAGTTGAAAACCCTTGCCCTAGAACTATGGTTTCTATAAAGAACTTACAATATTTGACCAAATAATATTAGGAGCACATTGCATGTTTTCTTAAACGTGTCATTTATTTTTTGCAGAAGAAAGCAGAGACCCAATGCCGAAGACCCAAGACCCAATGCCATTCATTGTCCTGGGAGGCACTTACAGGGGCAAGAAGGAAGCCTTCATAAATAATAACTCCTTCAATTGCAGAACTGATGCAGCCCTCCCCCCTAGCAAATGTCTTTTAGAGGAAGACCCCGAGAAATAGGAGACTAGCAAAATTCAGGGGATGGAAGTCCCAGGAGCAAAGCCCCTTTGAGATGGCCGGTGAACATATGGATGTTATAATCACTGTGGCACGACGTTCCAGAACAGCCAGATGCCCATCATTGACAGAATTGCATGTTGACTTGGTGGTACAGCCTTCCATGACCGTGTCCCAGAGCTCCCCTTCTGGATGTGGAAGACAAAATAAACAATCCGATGGAATCACATGATGGAATCTACCAGTAGTTGATCTTCAACCCGTTTTCTCTCCCTTAAGTCAAAATAAGCTATGCAAAGTATGAAGTACAGGTGGATAGATGAGATCTTTCCTACTCCAATAGCTACCTCATGTTAGACTGCAGTCCAGATGTAGGACTTGACCAGACTGAGCCCAAAGGAGGGGTCAAGCAGGTCATCAGTCTCGAGTCCCTTTGTGCCCACCAGAGATCTCAGTCCAGCTCTCCTTGAATTCTTAATCTACCGCCTACTGGCTTTGCCTGTTAGTAGCTCAGATTCTTGTAGAGAATTTAAGCTCGCAATCATCATCATTTAACAACCCCATAATCCCTTGTGGGGTGGAATCTGGGCAACTGAATGGAGCTAGCAGAGTTTTACTGACTGGATGTCCTTCCTGACACCAATGCAGGGGGGGCGGTGTTTCAGCAGATATATTCGCACAGTCACTCATGCACTCGTCACATCCCATCTAGACTATTGTAATGCTCTCTACATGGGGCTTCCCTTGAGGTGCACCCGAAGACTACAGCTAGTTCAGAACGCGGCCGTGCGGGCAGTCCTGGGAGCCTCCAGGTTCTCCCACGTAACACCACTCCTGCGTGAGCTGCACTGGCTGCCTGTGGTCTTTCGGGTGCACTTCAAGGTGTTGATTAATTACCATCTTTAAAGCTCTCCATGGCACGGGACCTAGTTATTTGTGGGATCGCATTCTGCCTCATACATCCCTGCGGCCAATTCGCTCCCACAGAGAGGGACTTCTCCGGGTGCTGTCCACTAGGCAGTGCCAGCGGGCGATGCCCAGGGGAAGGGCCTTCTCTGTGGTGGGCCCGACCCTCTGGAACGACCTACCCCCTGAACTGAGAACAACCACGGACCTCCGCTCCTTCAGCCAAAAGCTAAAAACTTACTTTTTTCATCTGGCCGGCCAGGCCTAATCTATCCTTCCTAGGTTTGTAATATAAATTTAAATTGTTTTAATAGGGATTGCTGGGATTAGTATAAAGGATTTTAAGATTTTAAACTTTTAGTGCAGGTAAATTATTTAATTCTATTTTAAATATTGTATTGTTGTATTTATATATGTTTTTAAAGTCCTGTGCACCGCCCCGAGTCCCTTTGGGGAGAGGGTACGGTCTACAAATCAAATAAATTGAATTGAATTGTGCCCAGAGAGAGAAATATCTGCCTCTACCTAGGACTGAAGTCAAGGCCTCCGGTTTGTGGGGCGAGAGCTCCACCTCTAGGTCACCGCACCACTCCTAGACAACTTAAGCTTGCAATAAGCCAGGGGTCTGCAAAGTCGGCTCTTTTAAGACTGGTGGACTTCAACTCCCAGAGTTCCCCAGCCAGCTATGCTGGCTGGGGAACTCTGGGAGTTGAAGTCCACCAGTCTTAAAAGAGCCGACTTTGCAGACCCCTGCAATAAGCCAATATATTCATTTGACCTGCCTGGAATCCTGATTTCCCACGCTTGTCACCAGTCATCTCCCAGCCACCTTAGCACGGGAAATGGAACTCACCTCCGTAGGTACGCGTAAACACGTGGAAGCAGTACTGTTCATCCCCGGTACAATTCATCAATTGTTTTTCACATGTGCCTGTCTCAGAATAGCAAGCGGGACATTGCCGTCCATTGGCGTTAGTCGCTACTGATGGTACTGAAAACGGAAGTGGGAAGGGTGAGACGATTCCAGATAGCAATAGCAACAGCCCTTAGACTTATATACTGCTTCACACTGCTTTACAGCCCTCCCTAAGCGGTTTATTGCCCCCAACAGTCTGGCTCCTCATTTTACCCACCTTGGAAGGATGGAAGGCTGAGTCAACCTTGAGCCTAGTGAGATTTGAAGTGCCAAATTGCAGACAATCAGCAGAAGTAGCCTGCAGTTCTACACTCTAACCACTGCGCCACCGTGGCTCAGAGTTTAACAGTCAGAGAGGGAGGGATGAATGACTGGGCCAAATTCTCCCATGCTTTTGGAAAGGATCGCCTCTTGCTCCTTTCAGTTCTGCCCCCCTCCTGGGGTTGTTGTTGTTGTTGTTGTTGTTGTTGTTGTTGTTATTATTCTGTGGTTAATCTTTGGTGAGATTCACAGCCTTTGGGGCTGGTTGGTAGCTCAACAGCTCGAGTCCCAACCAGGGGTGGGTTTCAAATATTTTAGAACCTACTCTGTAGGTGTGGCCTATTTTGTGGGCGTGGCTTGACAGTCATGTGACAGGTGGGAGTGGCCACCTTTTAAAGTGTGGTGAAACTCATTTAACAACGCTCTTGCTTAGCAACCAAAATTTTGGACTCAATTGTGATGATAAATTCTTTCTTTCTTCTTTCCTTTCTTCCTTCCTTTTTTCCTTCCTTTCCTTCCCATTGGGTCACTGGCAGCGGTGTGCCAGATTTACTTCCAGGTACGCTGGTGGAACCCCCTCTCACCGGTTCTCTAAATTTCACCAACCGGTTCTCGCGAGTAGGTGCGAACCTACAGAAACCCACCCCTGGTCCCAACCAAGGACCTAGGAACTGTTAAGGTAATGTCGGAGGATATAAGCTGTTCCAAGTAGGGAGGTTTTTTGTAGAATCAGAGTGTTCAAGTCCGGTAAATTTAGAATTTCTCAATAGCGAGGTAGCCCTTTAGGTATTGCTCCAAGGGCTCCAATTACAATCAGGACAACACACAATTTCTTTTTCCACAGTCGCTCAACTTCAATTTGCAAGTCCTGGTATTTTGTGATTGCAATGTCAATGAACCATACTTTTTTCTTTTCAACTACTGTTATGTCAGGTGTGTTGTAGGCCAAGTGCCTGTCAGTCTGGATTCTGAAGTCCCACAAGATCTTGACTTTCTCATTCTCTAAAACTTTCTCAACCTGATGTTCCCAGTGGTTTTTGCGGTACTCAAATCCAAACTTTTAGCACAATTTCCAGTGAATGATCTTAGCAACATGGTCATGGCGTTGTAGGTAGTCAGTTTGTGAAATTTTGCTGCACCCACTGATGATGATGATGACGACGATGATAATGATGATTTACTTATTATTATTATTAGTCTTTGTTTTTCCAAAATGATGTAACCTTTGTAAACCTTCCAGAGTTGGGTAACATATAAATGTAATGTAGCCTGAATTATTACAGGTACTCCTCGACTTACAACAGTTCATTTAGTGACCGTTCACAGTTACAATGGCACTGAAAAAAGTGACTTGTGACCATTTTTCCACGCTTATGGCCACTGCATCACCCAATGGTCACAGGATCAATATTCGAATGCTTGGCAACTTTATTCTTATTTATGACGGTCACAGCATCCCGGGGTCATGTGACACCCCCCCTCCCATTGCAACGTTCCGACAAGCAAAGTCAATGGGTAAGCCGGATTCACTTAACAACGGTGCAGTGATTCGCTTGATGAACCTGGCAATAAAAGTCGAAAAATGGGGCAAAACTCACCTAATAAAGTTTCTCGCTTAGCAACAGAACTTTTGGGCTCAATTGTGGTCATAAGTTGAGGACTGCCTGTATCATGGTTCATCGTACAGTCTGCCAGATGTTTAGGCTGGATTGGGCATGAACCTGGGTGGCTCTTTGATGGTGTTATAGATATCATCGCAGGATGTTAGCTGTTCTATGTGAAGCTGCCTTTTGCAATTGGCTGGTGGTAAATTGATCAGTATTAGGTTATTTATTTAATTTATAACCCACCTTTACTTTTTTTTTTTAAACAACTCAGGGAGGCAAGTACATCTAATACTCCTTCCTTCTCCTATTTTCTCCACAATAACCTTTTCAGGTGAGTTGGCTACCTTAGAGCAGGGATCCCCAACCTTTGCAACTTTAAATCTGAAGTCCTTCAGACTTAAAGTTGCAAAGGTTGGGGACCCCTGCCTTAGAGGACTGGACAACAAAACATATGAAGAATGGTTGGAGGAACTGGGCATGGCTAGTCTAGTGGAAAGAAGGACTAGGAGTGACAGGACATCAGCCATCCAATATCTCAGGGGTTGCTGCAAAGAAGACGGAGTCAACCTATTCTCCAAAGCACCAGAAGGCAGGAGAAGAAGCAATGGATGGAAGTTCATCAAGGAAAAAACCAACCTAGAATTAAGGAGAAATTTCCTGACAGTGAGAACAATTCATCAATGGAACGACTTGCCTCCAGAAGTTGTGGGTGCTCCAACACTGGAGGTTTTTAAGAAGAGATTGGCCAGCCATTGGTCCAAAATAGATGGGGACAGTAGGACAGGGACATTAGGCACGCTGGTGGGCTGGTGCACCCCTCCCACCTTGACGGACCTCTTAGGAATGGGGTGAGGTCCATGGTAGACAATTGAAAGTCGAAGCTGTGAAGGCTTGAGGATGTAACAACAGAGTCAGATAGAGCATTCCAGGCATTGACCACTCTGTTGCTGAAGTCGTATTTTCTGCAAACAAATTGGGAGCAATTTTACCTTGAGTTTGTATCAATTGTTTGCTCGTGTATTATTGAGGTTGCTGAAGAAGTCATTGACAGGTTGTTGTAGCAGACAATTTTGTGTACTGTGCTTAAATCATTCTGCAGACAGCACAGTTTCAGATTGTCCAAGCTCAAAATTTTGAGCCTGGTGGCATCAGGGATTCTATTGTGAGCAGAGGAGTGGAGGCCCCTTCTCGTGAAATACCTCTAGACCCGCTCTATTGTCTTAATGACCGATGTACAGTGTGGATTCCAGGCAGATGAACTGTATTCGAGGATTGGTCTGGCAAAGGTTTTGTATGCCCTAGTTAGTGATACAATGTTATCAGAGAAGCAGCTTCGCAAGATTAGTTTTAAAAATGGTATAGGCTTTCCTGCTTGAGGAGAGGGTTGTACTAGAGGACCTCTAAGGTCCTTTCCAACTCTGTTATTCTGCTATCTTTTGCAACTCTGGGGGTTTTGTCAATGCTGAAGGCGTGTCTTCCAGATTCTCCAAAGTTTTCTTCCCCTCTGGGAGAGATGGGTGTTTTTTCTACCAGGTTCTAAGGAGGGAGTCAGTTTTCATTAGCACTTTAGTTCTGTAAAGCATTGGGTGGTAATGAGGGTGATTGTTTGGCTTGTACATTAAAAAGCAAACAAGCACATATTGAAAGGGATGTCAAGAAAAAATACTCACTTACATTGAGGGCTGTTTTTTTTACAATCATTGTCTGTGCAACAAATCAAACTTCCTTGAAGGGTTTTCCCGAGCCCCATATGCAGGTGGGTTGTTGGAGCATCACAGACCCTAATGGATTCACAGCCCTTGATCATTGTTTGGACCACATTTTCCCCTACGGTGGAAAGAAAGAAGAAGGCATTTCCTGAAGCTCCTAAGATTAGCCAGCAGCTGCATTCCATAATTTAGGCAGGAAGGAGGACACTATTGATCTTGGGGTTTGGCCGAAAAGTAACTACAACTTCTGGAAGTCTACTGTGGCAGCAGGGAGCCAGTGTCACAGAGAAGAGAATCCATAATTGAAGATGTTCATTAGCAGTTTTTAGTCTACCACAAACCTGGGGTGCGCCAAGAGTTGGTAGCTGCTTCCAAAATTTATTATAATCCAGCAGAGAGGATTGCCTCTGGGATGGATGGATGGATGGATGGATGGATAGAAGAGATGAGATAGATGATAGATAAGATGGATGGATGGATGGATGGATGGATGGATGGATGATAGGATGGTGCGGTAGATAGATAGGGTAGATAGATAGAGTAGATAGATAGAGTAGATAGATATCTAGTTGATAGAGATAGATGATAGGTATTTGAAATAAACTATTTCTGTTGCATTCATTGGGCTGTGTCCAATCTGTTGAGCATGGCACATGGGATCCCCCTTTCTGCCTTCTGTGATAATAGACTTGAAGAAGTGTCAACGTCAACTCCAGGAATTCCTCTGCCAGCATGACTGACTGAAGAATTGTAGGAATTGAAGCCCAGACTCCCAAGATTGGAAATGATTTCAAAAAGACCATGCTAGGATCTCCTTCGGATCATAGCCCACCATTGTTACCTTTGCGAGCTACCTAGGCCAGATTAGATGTCTCCATGTCATGATGCTATGTCATCTTTCTTGTTGTGGCCTAGAGGTGGAGCTCTCACCTCCCAATCAGGAAGTTGTGAGTTCGATCCTAGGTAGAGGCAGATGTAGGGTCTCCTGCTTGGGCAGGGGGTTGGACTAGATGACCCGCAAGGTCCCTTCTCACTCGGTTAATCTGTTATCCAGGCTAAACTCCTTAAACATGGTCTAGATGGGGTGTGCATTCGTCACTAACCTACAGTGCTGTGAATTAAAATGACAGCACACGTTTCTTGTTCAGGCTCACAGGTCTTCAGGTGGCCCGTACAGTTGGTGCCAAAATCCGAACATACTTCACACTCCAGTGGGACAACTGGGGGGAGAGAGAGAGAGAGTTTTCTGAGAACGCATATAATTGCCTCACCCTTCCTGAATACCTTAGCCAGGGATGTCCAAACTTGGGAACTTTAAGACTTGTGGACTTCAACTCCCAGAATTCCCCAGCCAGCATAGCTGGCTGGGGAATTCTGGGAGTTGAAGTCCACAAGTCTTAAAGTTCCCAAGTTTGGACATCCCTGACCTTAGCCATTTCCTTTGGGGGTATTGTCCATGGATTATAGCAAACCCATAAAATAATTGCTTGGGAAAGATTGCGCTGTGGAGATTCTGAAACAAAGTCAGGAACAAACAGGGGACTTTGGATCTTCTCTAGTCCTGCTCAAATCATCAATTCGATTCAGGTAATCAGGTCTATCAAGGAGACCTGATGGCGCAGTGGTTAGAGTGCAGTACTGCGGGCTACTTCTGCCGGCTGCCGGCTGACTGCAATTGGGCAGTTTGAATCTCACCAGGCTCAAGGTTGACTCAGCTTTCCATCCTTCAAAGGTGGGTAAAATGAGGAGCTGAATTGTTGGGGGCAAGAGGCTGACTATGTCAAAACCGCTTAGAGAGGGCTGTAAAGCACTGTAAAATGGTATATAAGTCTAAGTCAGGGGTTAGCAACCTGTCGCTTTGGAGCCAAATGTGGCTCTTTCCCTCTGCTGCGGCTCCCTGTCGCTGGTCACACTAGGAGGAACCTCGGTGATGGGGGAACTGGACTTCCGGTCGGCTCCAGAATTGAACGGAGGTGGGCTTCCGTTTAGGACCTTTGTGGCTCTTTAAGTGTTTAAGATTGCTGACCCCTGGTCTAAGTGTTACTGCTATCAAAACTGAAAATTCAAAACATTAGCCTGAACTGAATCTCCAGATCAAATTGGTATTACACAATCCTAGCAGGTGTCGTGGTCCTTGACTTAGGAGCCCAGTTGGGACCAGAATTTGGGTGGCCAAGCAAGGCAGTTATTAATGAGTTAGCCCTGATTTTTAAACACCTTTTCCTCCTCCTTCTCTGAAGCTTCCTTACCTGTCTTCAGAAATTCAAAAAACAAGAAGATTTGCAGCAAAGATGGGACAGCCATGGTTATTCCACCATGAGAATGCATGTCCAGAAACTTTCTCTGCATTGTAGTAAATTCTCCAAAGGAACCTTGAATGGCGAAGGAAGAACAAGGGTGAAGGAGCACCTCCTTGCTACAGTTGCTCTTGAATTACCCTGTAGTCTACAATGGACCTGAGCAGGGGTTAGGGTTAGTTGCAGTTACTTAGTTACTTGCAGTGCAATTAAAATTGTTCTGTGCATGCGCGGAACTGAAAAACAAGATGGCGGCGCTGCCAGCACAGCCCTGGAAACTGGTTTGGGGGCATGGCAGGACTGGCTCGCTGCCAGTTCCAGCCACCCAGGCCACCAAAACCACTACCGGTTCAGCCAAACCAGTCCGAACCGGTAGGAACCCACCACCGGGGGCCTGAAATGCATTCAGTCTGCATTTACTGAATTTACACGGAATTCTTGACTTACAATCAAAACCTGAATTTTCATTGCTAGAGGCTGTTAAGTGAACCGTACCTGATTTTGGGACCCCGCCCTTTTTTTTGCCCTGGTTGTTACATGAATTGTTGCAGGCTTTAAGTGAATCCAACTTCCCCCCATTTGACTTTGGGAGTTGTTGGGAGCCCTCTGGGACGGTGGCCAATGGGAATCGTGTGATATTGAGAGGCTTCAACCCTCATGAACAACATGCCTGTTGCTAAGCGCCTGAATTGCAACCGCGTGACTGTGGGGATGCTGCAGCGGTGGCAAGTGCGAGGACAGGCCGTACCGTTGTAACTTTAAACTGTCACTAAACGGATGGGGGTATGCCAAGGAGTACCTGTATCTAACTTCTCCTTTTCTTTTTTATTTCAATTAAAATAAATATTTTTTCAACACAAATAATAAAAACAGTACATATACAACTAATTTTTTTTTTTAAAAGACAAAAGGGAAAGGGGAAAAAAACCACATATAACAGTGTCCCCCCAGCCCCACCCCCTGGAGCAAAGGTGGATTCTGGCAGTCACTACTATCAGTTTGTTCATGGGCTCACCGTGGGTGCATGCACACAGCAATGCAATACAATACAATACAATAGCAGACTTTGAAGGGACCTTGGAGGTCTTCTAGTCCAACCCCCTGCCTAGGGAGGAAACCCTACACCACGTCAGACAAATGGCTATCCAACATCTTCTTAAAAACTTCCAGTGTTGGGGCATTCACAACTTCTGGAGGCAAGTTGTTC
Source organism: Rhabdophis nuchalis (assembly GCA_039707465.1). Classification (NCBI taxonomy): domain Eukaryota; kingdom Metazoa; phylum Chordata; class Lepidosauria; order Squamata; family Natricidae; genus Rhabdophis; species Rhabdophis nuchalis. The sequence continues at coordinate 7,429,999 of CM077654.1, forward strand.
CACGGATTAATTGTTCTGTCAGGAAATTGCTCCTCAGTTCTAAGTTGCTTCTCTCCTTGATGAGTTTTCACCCATTGCTTCTTGTTCTACCCTCAGGTGCCTTGGAGAATAGCTTGGCTCCCTCTTCTTTGGGGCAACCCCTGAGATATTGGAAGACTGCTATCATGTCTCCCCTCGTCCTTCTTTTCATTCAACTAGACATACCCAGTTCCTGCAACAGTTCCTCGTATGTTTTAGTCTCCAGTCCCCTAATCATCTCCCTAATCAGCAATTAAATAAAGGCCTAAGGTGGGTCAAATTCACTCCAGGAGTTCGAATGGGTGAAAGGAATTGGAGCTCATTTTTTGGGGCCCCTATTGAAAACCACATTCTAGATCCAGAGTCTGGACAATTTTATACCTCACCAAAATCGTTCTAGCTTGAGAAAGACAGTTCCTGTAATGGGTTTCTTTTCCGTATTCCCAGCAGTTCAATGAACCTAAATTAATGGTATCGGTTTAAGCTCCCACTCCCAGTAACTGCCACGCTGGATGCTAAGATTCTGTTTTTTTCTTAAAGTGAAATTACCTCCATCATCAAGATTGGAGTCCTTGTGCTAGAACCCAGAGGAAACTGTGAGAGGGAAGAGATTTGGCTCAATTATTTTTGCAAGAGTAAAAGAACATTTTTTTTTACTCTTGCAACAAGTAGTAAGGGCCCGCTCTCTCTCTCTTTCTCCCTCTCCCTCTCCCCCCTCTCTCGCTCTTAAGTTTTATACTCCTCTTTCTCACATGTTTTTAAAATCCCACTCTGTGGGTGGAGCAGTGTATGGCTTAGGTTAGTGGTAGTCAACCTGGTCCCTACCGCCCACGAGTGGGCGGTCCAGCTTTCATGGTGGGCGGTAGGGGTTTTGTCCGATACTGAAGCACTTTCCTTTTTTTAATTTAATTGACTTCCCTACTTTACAAATCTCCATTCCTGTGGAACTGGTGGGTGGTTTGAAAATTTTACTACTAACAGAGATACAAAAGTGGGCTGTAGGTATAAAAAGGTTGACCACCCCTGGTTTAGGTGTTTCCAACTGCCATCGCAGGAATGGCAGAAACTGGAAAAAAGTTCCCCCATATTCTTCTGGCAATTGAGGGGAGCAGGGAACATCACCAAAACAGAGGGAAGAAGGAAAAAGAAAGAGGGGAAAAGATTAAGCTCCCCTGTTCACCAAAATTACATCGTTGCTCATTGAACTGACACAAACATTACTTTTTATTCAAAAATAATGAGGCAGAAACTAAACAGCGTATGTGTTTATGTATATATTTGACGTTTCAAAGACTTGTCTGGGCTGATATTCAAGAAGCAGGAAGTTTGCATCTTGAACTCATGGAAAAGAGTCGAAGTCAGTTGTTGAGAGGGGGAGAAAAATCAAAATATTTTCTTCCTTGTAGCAGAAGATGCAGCTTGGGATCCAGAGGCTGGTGGCTTCTGCTGCTTCTCAGCCAAAGGGCCTGAACGGAGGACTTAGCTGACTAGGGATAAGAGGTGAAAGTGTCTCAGTAGGACATCTAGATGGGTTACTGTGACCATCGGACCTTCAACCGTGAAAGGAAAGCTTGAGTTTCTACCACCCTATTGAGGTGCCGGGAAGACTGTAGAACAGAGACACATGATCCTAAAGAATTGACATCCTGGCGAGGAGATCAAACAAAGGGGAAAGAGAGCCGGAATGAAATATTTTCCATGTCATTTGAAAGAGGTGAGCTTTGTGTCAACATTTAAGGCAGCCTTGAGGCCCAACTTCATCGGATGGGACCGTAAATCGATGCCAGGTCGTGTTTCAATCTCGCAGGTCTTTGACTTATTCAAATAAAAATAAAAATATCTCCAAATGGTCAAACTGGGGAAAGGAAATGGAGTGACTATCAGTGGAATAGTCACAAATGTGTTGCTGTTTTTCAGTAGCCACTAAAGAGGAAAAGCTTCATTGGCAAAAGAGCCAGTAGGAAACCTTTGAGAGAGGAAACGCTGCTACCAGCGTTAGACTCGAAGCAGGTTACATCTGTGACCCTAGAATCTCCAATAATTGGCCCCTGGTAGGTTTTTAATATATTACAGGAAGATTCTGTGGTGCACCCTTTTATGGGTCTCTCTGTGTCATCTAGAAAAGAAAATCAAAAGGCAGACGATTAGAGAAATAGGACACAAAGGCCATCTGACTATTTTGCATTGTTAATCCAAACGTTTGCATCCAAAATCGTTTACCCATGGTGGCCAACTTAGAGGTGGAGAAATGCAGGAAGGGAAGGGAGAAAAAAGAGGAAGGAAGGAGGGTGGAAAGGAGGGAGGGAAGAAGGAAGAGGAGGGGAGGGAGAGAGGGAGGGAGGAATGAAGGAAGGACAGAAGGAAGAGGAGGAAGATTGGAAGGGAGGGAGGGAGGGTGGAAGGAAGGGCAGGGGAGTGGGAAGAAGGAAGAGGAGGAGGGGAGGGAGAGAGGGAGGAACGAAGGAAGGAGGGAAGGAATAGGAGGAGGAGGAGGAAGGTTGGAAAGCAGGGAGGGAGGGAGGAAGAGGAGGAGGAAGGGAGGGAGGGTGGAAGGAAGGGATGAGGAGGGGGAGTGGGAAGAAGGAAGAGGAGGAGGGGAGGGAGAGAGGGAGGAAGGAAGGAAGGAAGGGAGGGAGGAAGGAAGGAAGGCAGGCATTTACATTCCAAAAAGATGTGTCATTGTCCATTTTTCTAATATTTAACATCAACACATCAAATTTAAGGAGACCTAATGATTCATCATGTAAAAAATCTGTCATAATGAACACCATGTTTTAGTTATCTCTGAGCTCTGGTCATTCCCAGTCTCTGTGGTTTAAAGCCAAGAATAACTTCAGAGCAGAGGAAAAAGAGGGGGGGGGTGTTCCCTATCAGAATTACAAATACCTTTAAGAATAGCTTCAAAACAATGAGTTGCGGATCCGGTGCATCTCAGATGAACAAAAATGGAGCAGCGTTCGGTGTCTAAAGAGCAGTACGGACAACGCCTGCCATTGGAGGTGGTATTTAGCGGAGGCACTGCAAAGCAAAACAGAGGCAGGAGGCTGAGACGGGCAAGGTTTGTAGAGTTCACACAAACAGCCGCACCATTCAGAGGCCACATATTAATGAATGAATGTTAATTAATTAACAAACTAGTCAAGTAGGTTGGCCCGTACTGGTAGTCAAAAGTGCTACCAGTTCTGTTCTAGGCCTCCTAGGCCTCCTGATGCCGTCAAAAGCAGACGCTTAGTCCCCCCAAAACCCTCTTTTCATTTCAAAGGCTGTGAATGATGTTCGTTCGCAGGCCGTAATGAGTCCGACAGCGCTCTGCCAAAGTCTTTCGGCATAAGGCTGATAAGCATCCACCTTCCTTGAAACGCTGCCAAAGACCTTAATTGGCAATTAGCTTGGCTAGGCCACAGGGAGCAAAGAGTCAAAACGGAGCTTCAGAATTAAACCAGCACGAACAAAGTGGCTCATGTGCCTTTGCTCCCCCCTCTCTCTCTCTCTTCCCACACTTGCAAAGGAAGTCCTGGAAGGCGTGCTCACTTTCTTCCAGCAGCACACATGCACGCGCGCACACACACGCACACACACACACACACACACAGAAGGTGCTGCAGATTCCAAGAAGAATTCTGATATCTTCCAGACAGGATTCATAAGTGCAAGCTAACAAGTCTGTCTGGCAGGGGAGATGAAGAGCTGTCTGCCACACCTATTCATCTCCATCCCCTTCCCTTTATCTCCAGAGCTAGGGTGGAGCTTCGCTGACTGCGGTGGCTCTTCAGTCTCCAGGACCGGCCCATAGATTTCCACTGCTCTCCTCTCCTCTGCCTTCTGCACATCCGTGAATCACACACTGGACCCAGCTGTTCCTCCTCTTCCTCATCAGACACTCCAGACCTGGGGGCTGTTGACTCTCCATCTGAGGACTGACGGACGGCCCAGGCTCCGCCTCTGACAGCTCCATCCCCTCTTCCCCCTTGAAGTTCTGGCCCCGACTCCTCATCGGATTCAGCCACCGGAGGGGCCGACAGGCAACAACACATAACAAGTGCGGTGATTCACTTGACAACAATGGTGCCAAGAAAGGTCATGCCTCAACTTAATAACCACCTCACTCAGCAACTGAAACATTGGGCTCAATTGTGGTCGTAAGTCGAGGACTACCTGTAATCGTGGCCCAGAATGTTTTTTAACATGTGTGTTCCAGATCCACCTCCCACTCTCTTGGGAGCACAGCCAGGGTCGCTGAAGTTGACCTACCAACCAAAGGATCTCTAACACCACCCCTACCCGCACAGAAAGGCAAGTCAGCACAATATAAACTGACAGCAAACAGCTCTCGGTCCTAGCCCTGATGATGTTACCTAGTTGGGTCATAAAACATCTGCAAGAAAACGAGCAAGCTCAGGAGAGCACCAGGAGACTCCTCAGAAAATACTTCCCAATGATTAGTCCCATCCAAGTCTGAACCAGGCCCAACTCTGCTTAGCTTCACACCCAAATGAGGTTACCCAGGTGTTGCCTCTCTTGAGAGAGCACAGCCAGGGTCGCTGAAGTTGACCTACTTTTTGTAGAGGGAGGGGTGCAGCCGTCAGTTTCGCAGCAATCGTACTGTCTTCTTATGTAAGATCCCTTTTGGTAGGACAGCTCAATAAACTGAGTGGTGCAGTGGTTACGGATTGCGCAATCCATGATGACCTCCGTTTGTATTTCCACCCCTGCAACAGTGGAAGGAGGATGCATTGAGATGAGTATCCGCCCAGCAAGGCGGGTCAGACCAAGAAACCAACTATCGTGCAAGACTTCGCCTTAAAGAGCTGAGGTGGCGCAGTGGTTAGAGTGCAGTACTGCAGGCTATTTCTGCTGACTGCCAGCTGCCTACAATTTAGCAGTTCAAATCTCACCAGGCTCCAGGTGGACTCAGCCTTCTTCCCTCCTTCCGAGGTGGGTCAAATGAGGACCCAGATTGTTGGGGGCAAGAGGCTGACTCTGTAAACCGCTTAGAGTGGGCTGTAAAAGCCCTGTGAAGCGGTATATGTCTAAATACTATTGCTAGATCCATCCTCAGATGTTGGGGATCCTATTTTATCAACAGCCATACGAAAAAGTGCTGCTGAGTTTTGTCCAAACCAGTCCCTTAAATTTTGAAGCCGTGATGTTCTTATTTATTTATTTTATTTTTATTTTATTAAATTTATATCCCGCCCTTCTCCAAACGGACCCAGGGCGGCGCACAGGAATGTTAAAATACATACAAAACATATAAAATTTAAAAAACTTATTCTAGTAAAACCTGTGCTAAAAACCGAATTAAAATCCCAAATTTAAAACTGTCTAATGGTCAATACAGGGGGTTACGCTAGGCCGGCTAGATGGAATAAATGTGTCTTCAGACACTTGCGGAAGAGGCGGAGGTCAGAGATGGTGCGGAGTTCAGGGGGTAGGTCGTTCCAGAGGGCTGGCCCAGCCACAGAGAAGGCTCTTCCCCTGGGTGTCGCCAGTCGGCATTGTCCAGCCGACGGCACCCTGAGGAGGCCCTCTCTGTGGGAGCGTATCGGTCTGAGGGATGTATGGGGCAGGAGGCGGTCTCGCATATAACTAGGCCCCGAGCCATGGAGCGCTTTAAAGATGGTCGTCAAGACCTTGAAGCGCACCCGAAAGACCACAGGGAGCCAGTGTTTCGCCCCCAATGGCCAGTGTTGGAATAATCTGGCTGAACCGGGGCGCCGGAAGCCACAGCCACTCAGTCTTGGACGGGTTGAGCTTGAGTTTGTTACCACCCATCCAGATCCGTACGGCCTCCAAACACCGGGACATAACCTCGACGGCATCGTTGGGGTGGTCTGGGGTGGATATGTACAACTGAGTATCATCAGCGTACAGATGATATCCCACCCCAAAACCACGGATGATCTCACCCAGCGGCTTCATATATGTGTTGAATAGTAGGGGCGAGAGGACCGACCCCTGAGGAACCCCACATATGAGGGGCCTCGAGGCCGACCTCTGCCCCCCTGTCAACACATATTGCGACCGACCAGAGAGGTAGGATGAGAACCACCGCAAAACGGTGCCTCCCAACCCCAACCCCCCCAGTCGGCGCAATAGGATACCATGGTCGATGGTATCAAAAGCCGCTGAGAGGTCTAATAGGACTAGGATAGAGGAATGTCCTCTATCCCGCGCCCTCCAGAGATCATCAACCAACGCGACCAATGCCGTCTCGGTGCTGTGCCCGGGTCGGTAGCCGGACTGGCGCGGGTCTAGATAATCAACTTCCTCCAAGTGTCGCGGAAACTGTTGGGCCACCACACTCTCAACAACCTTCACTAGAAAGTGGAGGTTGGAGACAGGACGATAGTTCTCTAATAATGCTGGATCCAGGGACGGCTTCTTCTCTTCTTCTGCTTTGACCTCATTTGCCTTCAATCTTTCCCTGGGGGATTAAGTGAGGTGTCCTGTATCTTTTGGGGTGTTGCATCACCTGTCTAAACTATTCTAACTTTGTTTTTTTTGATGGTTTGGATGATCTCCCTTGGCTTTCCCAGTTGGCTTATCACCTCCTCATTTCTGATTTTGTCAACCCAGCTTATGCGTAACGTCCGTCTGCAAAATCCACATTTCAAATGCTCATGCAAGACTATAAACGTTACTTTTATTTAGATTGGCTACAGTGCCTTTTTTTTTTTTTTACAAGCCTGTTTGTGTTTCAGGCGGTTCACCCAAATCGGTGGTAAAAATGCTACTGTGAACCATCCGAACCGGTAGTAAGAAAAAATGCTTTAAAAAGTTTTTTTTTAAGTTTCCACAATTGTGTGGCACAGCTAATTGTCGCACAGCTGATTGTTAGAACTTTTTTAAAAAACTTTTAACATTTTTTAACTACCGGTTCTGGTAGTTCTTCAGGAGAACTGCTAGTTAAAAAAAAATGCTAAAATAACATAAAAAAGAAGTTGGCCACACCCACCCAGTCACATGCACCCCACCAAGCCACGCCCACAGAACCGGTAGGGAAAGCTTATATTAATTAATGGGCAATGACCAATCCTCTCTTTAAAAAGGTTTGTACTGCTTAAATTCCACCAGGGGGATAGGTTCATGAAACCCACATTTAAAAGATACAAAACAACGATATTCTTCTTATTTTTTAAATCTTGCCAAAGTTATGATTACGGATGCCGTCAAAACATCCATTAAAGAAAATAAAACTTTTAGTGCATTGTTCATTCTGGGAACATTGACTACCCTTGGAGCATACAATGGTGAACAAAGTGCCTTAATAGCAACTGGCACTAGATGAAAATCACGGTCTCCATTAAGGGAATTTAAAAATTAACCACAATTTTTGTCCTGCCTTCATTACTTTATAAGTAACTCATGATGACCAACATGCATAAGACTCCTTCATCCTCCTTTCTCCCCTCCCCATAACATCTCTATAAGGTGGGTTGGGATGAGAGAGGGACTGGTCTAATCACCCTGCCAGCTTTCGTGCCTAAGGCAGGACTAGAACTCACAGTCTCCTGGTAACTGGCCCCAAATCACCTAGCCAGCTTTCATGGCTAAGACAGGACTAGAACTCACAATTTCCCAGTGATTGGCCCATAGTCATCTATCCAGTTTTCATAGCTAGGGTGGGACTAGAACTCACAGTCTCCTGGTGATTGACCGAAAATCACCCAGCCAGCTTTCATGGCTAAGACAGGACTAGAACTCACAATCACCTGGTGAATTGCCCATAATCATATCTCCAGTTTTCATAGCTTAGAATTTACAATCTCCTGGTGACTGGCCCAAAGTTATCCAGCCAGCTTTCATAGCTAAGGCAGGACTAGAACCCACAGTCTCCTGGTTTCTAGCCTGATGCTTGAACCACTACACCAATCTAGCTGTTCAATTTTAATTAACATCTTCAATATCCGATCATAAATCTGAGCAATAGTTTACTGTGAGAATCAGAGCTAAAATGGCCATTCATGTTTTCTGGATATCTGCCTCTGGGCAACCCAATTCAATGAGAATGTTTCTGATCATCTCCAGGGGCTCTGTCAAGTTAACAGCGCTCTTCATCCACCTTTGACGACTTCGGTCAGGCTCTTCAGGCAGAAATGTTCTTTTTCGTTACAAGCCTGAAATGGTCTTGTGCAATTTGAAACACCCTCCTTCCGACAGGTTATACATTTGAAAGTTGCACCTGGAAGAGGAAAACACAGGGTAGATCAGGGGTGTCAAACTCAATTGCATTGCGTGGGGCATCAGGGTTGTGTTTAACCTCAGGGGGCTGGGGTGGGCGTGGCTGGGGTGGGTGTGGCCAGCTCATCTCTTGTGTCGGGGGGGGGGGGAGGGGGAACCTATGGTGGCCAAGTGCTAAGGCAGGACTTCTTCCCTCCCTCCCTTTCATTATAACCTTCCTTCCTTCCTTTTCTTCTTTGCCCTTCCCTCTTCATCCTCCTTTCTTCTTCTTTCCCCTCTTTCCTTCTTTTCCCTTCCTAGCTCTCTTCCCATCTTTCCTTCTTTTTCTTTCTCTTTCCTCTTTCCCTTTCTCCTTTCCTGTCCCTTCTTGTGTGCTCAAATGCGAAAAAGGAAGCATTTCTCCTTTTGCTTTGTTTTTAGTTTGTTTTGCAAGCCCTCGGCCAGAAAAAACGGAGCTGGGGACTGCCGTGTGCGACCCCCTCAAGCTCCATTTTCCCTGCCAAAGGCATCACAGGCTAGTCGTTTGCCGTTTCCAGGGCAGCCCCGCAGGCCAGATCTAAGCAACCCATGGGCCAGATCCAGCCTGTAGGCCTCAACTTTGACACCCTTGGTGTAGACGATGGACCAGAGAAGGTCCGCTGAAGGCCACAAGCTTGCTAACCAAAATGGCACCAGACAGAAATTTATCTGCTTATTCTACCCACGCTGCTTCCAATTTAATGAATTAGTTTTTGGGAAAGCAAGTAGTAAAGGAAAGGGAGGGGGACATATCAGGAATGGAGAAGAGTGTGACTAGCTAACTAACTAACTAACTAACTAACTAACTAACTAACTAACTAACTAACTAACTAACTAACTAACAAACTAACTTTGTACCTGTTCTCAGAAGCACAAAGAACAGGAAATATCCCAGAAGAATTTGCATGACGAAACAGGTGCCTTGGGCAAATATTTTTCTCTCGCTGTGCTGAAGAACCTGAAAATATTTTTTTTAAAAAAAGGATTAGGACTCCTGCTATGAGGTGTCAGGCCTTTTCTTGCCAAGGGATGGGTCAGGGGTCAGCAACCTTAAACATTCAAAGAGCTACAAAGGTCTTAACCGGAAGCCCCCCGTTCAATTCTGGAGCCGACCGGAAGTCCAGTTCCCCCACCATAGAGTCTTTTTCCTCTACCTGTCCTAACTGAATGCCCTATCAATTGTGGCGCTGACTGGCGACAGGGAGCCACAGCAGAAGGATGAAAGAGCCACATGCGGCTCCAGAGCCACAGGTTGTTGACCCCTGGGATGGTTTAAATGACCTCACTAAAACACTATCGCTTTGCTTGGTGTCTATGGACCTTCTCAACCATCCAGATCATGGTTGTCCCAAAAGTGTTTTTCTTTTTCCCAAAAGCCAACTGTACTTCCTTGGTTTACTTCCTTTCAAAACGCTTTGCTTCTCCAAGAAGCTTCTTCGATGCAAAGTCATTGGTGGGGAACTGAAGGACTTACAAAGACTGTAAATCCTTCCATTCCTCACCATTTAGTTAGAATTAGGGTGGGGGGGAAACCTTCTGAAGATAACCAGTTTCAAGGCCTACAGTGGGTCAAACTCACTCCAGGAGTTCGAATTGGTGAAAGCTTTTTTTAGCCCCTATTGAAAACCACATTCTACATACACAGTCTGGACGATTTTAGACCTCACCAAAATCGTTCTAGCTTGAGAAAGACAGGAGAAGTTCCTGTAATGGGTTTCTTTTCCGTATTCCCAGCAGTTCAATGAACCTAAATTAATGGTATCGCTTTAAGCTCCCACTCCCAGTAACTGCCACCCTGGATTGCTAAGATTCTCTTTTTTTCTTAAAGTGAAATTACCTCCATCATCAAGATTGGAGTCCTTGTGCTAGAACCCAGAGGAAGCTGTGAGAGGGAAGAGATTTGGCTCAATTATTTTTGCAAGAGTAAAAGAACATTTTTTTCTACTCTTTCATAAAGTAGTAAGGCCCCTACCCCCCACTTTCTCTTTCTCCCTCTCCCTCTCCCCCCTCTCTCGCTCTTATGTTTTATACTCCTCCTTCTCACGTTTTTTTTTAATATTGCAAAAGTTTTATTGGTTTTTACAAATTTTTTCAGGTAGGATAGGGTAAGGTAAGGTACAGAAATATTTTGAGAACTTTCACGTCGAGATCGTTGGCCCCTCCAGGGCTTCTTAATAAGACATTGGTAATACATTTTTCAATAATACTACAAGGTGAAAATAAATGCATACATCATAAATTCTAAATTCTATGCTGGCAGTCGTGTACAAACATCCAGATAAAAGTTATACTGTATTAATAAAAAGAAAAGTCATTTTTTAGATCTAAGTCTCTTGGCAATTGTGTCTTCTTGTTCTCCTTCCTGGCCCCCAGTGGGCGGGGCCGTGGCCCCCTCTGCCCCTCCTGGATCTTCCCCCAGGGTAGAGGAATGTTTTTTAAGAAAGGCTTCCGCCTCAGCAACTGTTTTAATCCTTACTCTTCCTCCTTCCCAGAACACCAACATCCCTTCTGGCATCGCCCACTTAAACCAAATCCCGTATTTAAACAATTTTTTAGATAAGAAGGAATACTTCCTTCTCACCTCTCTAATCTTTTTTGGGATCTGCTTCAAGATAGCGATTTCCTTTTGTTGATAAATTAACGGACCCTCTCTCTGCGCCTTCAAGATTCCCTCCCTAGTCGACCTTCTGACAAATTTAATATGTATCTCTCTGGGTACTTCATTTATCCTGGCATATGTTGAATTTATTCTGTAGACTAGGTTTCTCACATGGTTTTAAAACCCCAGTCTGTTGGAGGGACAGCGTATGAACATCTGGCTTATGTGTTTCCAACTGCCATCAATGGGAGGAATGGCAGGAACTGAAAAAAATTCCCCCATATTCTTCTGGCAATTGAGGGGAGCAGGGAACATCACCAAAACAGAGGGAAGAAGGAAAAAGAAAGAGGGGGAAAGGTTAAGCTCCCCTGTTCACCAAAATTACATCGTTGCTCATTGAACTGACACAAACATTACTTTTTATTCAAAAATAATGAGGCAGAAACTAAACAGCGTATGTGTTTATGTATATATTTGACGTTTCAAAGACTTGTCTGGGCTGATATTCAAGAAGCAGGAAGTTTGCATCTTGAACTGATGGAAAAGAGTCGAAGTCAGTTGTTGAGTGGGGGGGAGAAAAATCAAAATATTTTCTTCCTTGTAGCAGAAGATGCAGCTTGGGATCCAGAGGCTGGTGGCTTCTGCTGCTTCTCAGCCAAAGGGCCTGAACGGAGGACTTAGCTGACTAGGGATAAGAGGTGAAAGTGTCTCAGTAGGACATCTAGATGGGTTGCTGTGACCATCGGACCTTCAACCTTGAAAGGAAAGCTTGAGTTTCTACCACCCTATTGAGGTGCCGGGAAGACTGTAGAACAGATGATCTAAAGAATTGACATCCTGGGGAGGAGATGAAACAAAGGAGAAAGAGAGCCAGAATGAAATATTTCCCATGTCATTTGAAAGAGGTGAGCTTTGTGTCAACATTTAGAGCAGCCTTGAGGTCCAACTTCATCGGATGGGACCGTAAATCGATGCCAGGTCTTGTTTCAATCTTGCAGGTCTTTGACTTATTCAAATAAAAATAAAAATATCTCCAAATGGTCAAATTGGGGAATGGAAATGGAGTGGATTTCCTTTTCCTATCAGTGGATAGTCAGAAATGTGTTTTTTTTTTCAGTAGGCCCTAAAGAGGAAAAACTTCATTGGCAGAAGAGGCAGGAGGAAACCTTTGAGTGAGGAACCGCTGCTACCACTCTTGGGTTTGGAGCACGTTACATCCATGATCCCGGAATCTCCAATAATTGGCCCCTGGTAGGTTTTTAGTATATTACAGGAAGATTCTGTGGTGCACCCTTTTATGGGTCTCTCTGTGTCATCTAGAAAAGAAAATCAAAAGGCAGACGGTTAGAGAAATGGGACACAAAGGCCATCTGACTATTTTGCATTGTTAATCCAAATGTTTGCATCCAAAATCGTTTACCCATGGTAGCCAACTTAGAGGTGGAGAAATACAGAAAGGGAAGGGAGGAAAAAGAGGAAGGAAGGAGAGAGAGAGGGAGAGCGGGAAGAAGAAAGAGGAGGGAAGGAGGGAGGAACGATGGAAGGAGGAAAGGAAGGAAAGAACAGGAGGAGGAGGAGGAGGAAGGTTGGGAGGGAGGGAAGAAGAGGAGGAGAAGGGAGGGAGAAAGAAAGAGGAGGAGGAAGGGAGGGGAGGGAGGGAAGAAGAAAGAGGTGGTGGAAGGTTGGGAGGGAGGAAGCAAGAGGAGGAGGGAGGGAGGGAGGAAGAGGAGGAGAAGGGAGGGAGGAAGAAAGAGGAGGAAGAAGGGAGGGGAGGGAGGGAAGAAGGAAGAGGTGGAGGAAGGTTGGGAGGGAGGAAGAGGAGGAGTAGGAGGGGAGGGAGGGGGGAGAAAGGAAGGAAGGAGTGTGGGAGGGAGGAAGGAAGAGGAGGAGTAGGAGAAGGAAGGTTGGGAGGGAAGGAGGAAGGGAGGAAGAGGAGGAGGGAGGGAGGGAGGCATTTACATTCCAAAAGGATGTGTCATTGTCCATTTTTCTAATATTTAACATCAACACATCAAATTTAAGGAGACCTAATGATTCATCATGTAAAAATATCTGCCGTAATGAACACCATGTTTGACTTATCTCTGAACTCTGGTCATTCCCAGTCTCTGTGGTTAAAGCCAAGAATAACTTCAGAGCAGAGGAAAAAGAAGGGGGGTGTTTCCCTATCAGAATTACCTTTAATAAAACCTTCAAAACAATGTGTTGCAGATCCAGTACAATCCATCGCAAGAACTGAACAGAAACCTGTGTCTAAACAGCAGACTGGACAGCACTTCCCATTGTCCGTGGTGTTTAGTGGAGGCACTGCAAAGCGAAACAGAGGTCAGGAATTTTATACAGTTCACACAAACAGCTCCATCATTCAGAGAGCACATCTTAATGAATAAACGTTAATTAATTAGCAACCTGGTCAAATCATGTTTGGGACCGGAAATGTTATTTGGGCGAGAAACAGCCAAGAAATCCCAGGATTTATAGGATTGACTTTCGGGAAGTCGAAACAGATCCAAGGAGATGGAAATCGCAAAGCATGTCTACATTTATTTAAAAAAAAAAGACTGGCAGAGCGTATCCACAAACACCAGCGGGCAGTCAGAAGGCATAATGGACATTGGGGAATTTCACAACCGATAGACAGATTTAACACTAGTTTCAATGGGGAAAAAATGTGAGAATCTTAAATCAGGCCCAGAATGCCAGGGGATTTCTAGAAGCCTGGCAACTTTGACAAATTAGCCATCAACAGGCACACAGACATAAACAACATCTACATCAGTGGTGGGTTGCAGCCGGTATGCACCGGTATGGGTTAACCAGTGCCTGGTGGGAGCAGCAGGCACCGTTCCAGTACGGGGCTGTGGAGGGCCCACCCGCCTGTCCACGCTCCTTACCACTATTTGACCCTACCGGGCCATTTGTGCATGCACACGCAGCATACAGTGCCTGTGCGATGCTCCACCGAGCAACTGGAACATCGTAGGGGGGTGGTGCACATGAGTGCGCGTGCATGTGGTGGACATCCGGCCCCATCGCAGGGTACCGGTTGCGATGGGAGACGGAACCCACCACTGATCTACATACAGTGCAAAAGGGACAATCAACTAGCCCAAAAGAGAAGAAGAAGGCTCCAGCACCCCTCCACTCATAATCAAGAACCAGATCAGCATAGATTAACTCCAAGGTTAACTTCAGACCAACTCTCAAGTAAACCATACCCCAATCAAGGAACTACCAAATAGCCATCAGTAAGCAGCCCAACCAAAGGATCTCTAACACCACCCCTACCCGCACAGAAAGGCAAGTCAGCACAATATAAACTGACAGCAACAAACAGCTCTCCCTCCTAGCCCTGATGATGTTACCTAGTTGGGTCATAAAACATCTGCAAGAAAACGAGCAAGCTCAGGAGAGCACCAGGAGACTCCTCGGAAAATACTTCCCAATGATTAGTCCCATCCAGGTCTGAACCAGGCCCAACTCTGCTTAGCTTCACACCCAAATGAGGTTACCCAGGTGTTGCCTCTCTTGAGAGAGAGCACAGCCAGGGTCGCTGAAGTTGACCTACTTTCTGTAGAGGGAGGGGTGCAGCCGTCAGTTTCGCAGCAATCGTACTGTTTTCTTATGTAAGATCCCTTTTGGTAGGACAGCTCAATAAACTGAGTCTTGCAGCTGTCACGAGTTGAGCAAGCCAGGATTACCTTAGTTTGTGTCTTATTACCTGCAAAAGTGGAAGGAGGATGCATTGAGATGAGTATCTGCCCGGCAGGGGGGATCAGACCAAGAAACAGACTTTCATGCAAGACTTCTTCATAATACAATAATACAATAATACAATAATACAATAATACAATAATACAATAATACAATAATACAATAATACAATAATACAATAATACAATAATACAATAATACAATAATACAATAATACAATAATACAATAATACAATAATACAATAATACAATAATACAATAATACAATAATACAATAATACAATAATACAATAATACAATAATACAATAATACAATAATACAATAATACAATAATACAATAATACAATAATACAATAGCAGAGTTGGAAGGGACCTTGGAGGTCTTCTAGTCCAACCCCCTGCGTGGGCAGGAACCTTATACCATTTCAGACAAATGGCTATCTAACATCTTTTTAAAGACTTCCAGAGTTGGGGCATTCACAACTTCTGGAGGCAAGCTGTTCCAGAGGTTAATTGTTCAGACTGTCAGGAAATTTCTCCTTAGTTCTAAGTTGCTTCTCTCCTTGATTAGTTTCCACCCATTGCTTCTTGTCCTGCCCCCAGGTGCCTTGGAGAATAGTTTGACTCCCTCTTCTTTGTGGCACCCTCTGAGATATCGGAACACTGCTATCATATCTCCCCTGGTCCTTCTCTTCATCAAACTAGACATACCCAGTTCCTTCATATGTTTTAGCCTCCAGTTCCCTAATCATCTTGGTTGCTCTTCTCTGCACTCTTTCCAGAGTCTCCACGTCTTTTCTATATCATGGCGTCTTCTTCTTCTTGTGTCATATCCATCATCGGACATTGGTGATCATGTTGCCGATCCTATTTTTATCAACAGCCGCACGAAAAAGGACAGATCCGTTTTGTCTAAACCCAACCCTTATATTTTGAAGCCATGATGTTCTTCTTCTGCCTGGACCTTGTTTGCCTTCAATCTTTCCCTGGGCGATTAAGTGAAGTTTCCCGTGTTTTTCTGGCCATCGCATCGCATGTCCACAAATATTCTACCTTTCGCTTTTTGATGGTTTGAATGATCTCCCTTGGCTTTCCCAGGCGGCTTATCCCCTCCTCATTTCTGATTTTGTCAACCCAGCTTATACATAACAGCCAGTGGTGGGATTCAGCATTTTTACTACCGGTTTTATGGGTGTGGTTTGCCTTGGTAGGTGTGGCATAGGTTGGTGGGAGTGGCTCGGTGGGAGTGGCTCAGTGGGAATTGCAGGGGAAGGATACTGTAAAATCTCCATTTCCACCCCATCCCACTAACCTGCTTTCCAGCTCCGTTCTCCTGTGCAGGGCAACAGAAGAAGATCCAGCCGATCAGCTGGGACTCGGGAGGCAGCGAATAGATGGGGGCAGGGCCAGCCAGAGGTGGTATTTGCCAGTTCTCTGAACTACTCAAAATTTCCACCACCAATTTGCCAGAACCGATCCGAACTGTCTGAATACCACCTCTGGAAACAGCCGCCTGTAAATCCACATTTCAAATGCTCATGCAAGACTATAAACATTTATTTAGATTGGCTACAATGACTTTTTTTTTTTTACAAGCCTGTTTGTGTTCCTTTCCTCCCTCTGTTATATTTCCCTGACTTGGAGGATTGTTTGAGATCTTTTCATAATCTTACATGGATTCTAGCATTGCTTCTCTTTTTGCTACCTGGGGGGCCAAAACATTCTTGTCTCCATCAGGGTCGTTCTCTTTGTTCTGCATTTGCTCCCATGGGGGGGGGGGGTGTGAAGGGACTTGGAGAGCCACACCTTGAGTACATAGAATAATAGTGATCTTCTAGATCTAATCCAACCCCCTGATCAAGCAGGAGACTCTGGATACAGAGCTGTCCACCCACCACTCTCAGAGCCAAGCGATTCGACTACTTTCTATTGAACCTTTGCACGACAAAACAAGAGGAAACCACATTGCAAAAATTGGGTGGGCCATAAACAAAGGAAGAAGGCGGGGAACTGAATTTAATTTGGTTCAAGTGCAAGAATGGAACTAGAGGAAGTCAATTCCATTCATGCAATCCCTCCCAGGGCATTTAATGGCTTTCCTGGTTAAAACCTGCCATCCGGAGCATCTTTAGAGAAAGCATTTGTGAGCAATGAGTTCCTTATTTGTTCACATTATGCATCTTGGATTTACGATATGACTTTAGAATCCAGAACGTATTCATTTTTCCTGTCTCCATTGAACCCCAAATTCCTTTTGATTTCTGGTAAAAAGAATATCTAGTTAATAGTCTGTATTAATTAATGGACAATGAACAATCCTCTCTTTAAAAAATTTTTTACTGCCATGCTTAAATTCCACCATGGGGCTAAGTTCATAAAATCCATATTTAAAACAAACTAAAAAAATGGAATTCTTTAATATATATATATATATTAAACCTTGCCATCGTTATGATTGCTGATGTAGTCAAAATATTCATTAAAGGAAATCAAGCTTTTAGTGCATTGTTCATTCTGGGAACACTGATTACCCTTGGAACATACAATGTTGTGTTGGAATAACTTGGCTTTGAAAAGGCTCGAACAAAGTGCCTTAATAGCAATTGGCACTAAGCAACAATCACGGTCTCCATTAAGAAAATTTAAAAATTAATCACAATTTTTGTCCTGCCTTTATTACTTTATAAGTAAAACTCAAGGTGGCCAACATGCACAATAGTCTTTCCTTCTCCTCCCCCCGCCTCCCGCAGTCCATAACCAGTGGTGGGATTCAAAAATCTTTACTACCGGTTCTATGGGCATGGCTTAGTGGGCATGGTATGGCTTGGTGGGTGTGGCATGGAAAGGATACTGCAAAATTCTCTTTCCCTCCCAATCAGCTGGGACTTGGGAGGCGGAGAATAGATGGGGCGGGGCCAGCCAGAGATGGTATTTACCAGTTCTCTGAATTACTCAAAATTTCCACTACTGGCCCTCCAGAACTGGTCAGAACATGCTGAATACCACCTCTGCTCATAACATCCCTGTAAAGTGAATTGAGCTGAGAGAGGGACTGGACTCATTTCCCTGCCAGGTTTCAGGCCTAAGGAGGTACTAGAATTCACCATATCCTGGTGATTGCCCCAAAGGCACCTCGCCAGCTTTCATGGCTAAGGCAGGACTAGAACTCACAATCTCCCAGTGATTGGCCCATCATCATCTATCCAGTTTTCATTGCTGAGGCAGGACTAGAATTTACAATCTCCTGGTGACTGGCCCAAAGTCATCTAGCCAACTTTCATAGCTAAGGCAGAACTAGAACTCACAGTCTCCTGGTTTCTAGCCTGATGCCTTAACCGCAACACCAATCTAGCTGTTCAATCTTAATTAACACCTTCAATATTCGATCTTAAATCTGAGCAATAGTTTATTGTAAGAAACAAAGCTAAAATGGCCATTCATGTATTCCTGATATCTACCTTGGGTCAACCCAATTCAATGAGAATGTTTCTGATCATCTCCATGGCCTCTATCAAGTTAACAGCGCTCTTCACCCACCTTTGACGACTTCGGTCAGGCTTCTCAGGCAGGTATTTTCACTTGAGTTACAGTCCTTTAATGGGCTTGTGCAGTTTGAATCACCCTCCTTCTCACAGGTCATACACTGGAAGGTTGCACCTAGAAGAGAAAATCAGGAGTGTCAAACTCGATTTCATGGAGGGTAGCATCAGGTTTGTGTTTAACATCAGGAGGCTGGGGTGGGCGTGGCTGGAGTGGAGTGGGTGTGCCCAGCTCAGCATCACTGGTGTCCGGGTGGGGGGCTGTGGTGGCCAAGTGGTAGGCCAGGACTTCCCTCAGACCCTCCCTCCCTCTCATTATAACTTTCCTCCCTCTCTCCCTCCCTTCCTTCCTTCCTTCCTCCCTTCCTTTTCTTCTTTGCCCTTCCCTCTTCCTTCCCCTTCCTTCTTCCTTCCCCTCTTTCCTTCTTTTTCCTTCCTTTCTCTCTTCCCATCTTCCCTTCTTTTTCTTTGTCTTTCCTCTTTCCCTTTCTCCTTTCCTGTCCCTTCTTGGATGCTCAAATGTGTCTCCCCCACCCCAAGCTCCATTTTTGCTGGCAGGTGGCTGCAGGAAGCCATGGCGACTGAAAACAGAACTGGGGAGGGCAGTGTGCAACTCTCCCAAGCTCCATTGGCAGAGGCACTGCAGGCCAGTCCTTTGCTGTTTCCAGGGCAACCCCACTGGCCAGAGCTAAGCACCCCATGGGCCAGATCCAGCCTGTGGGCCTTAACGTTGACACTCTTGGCTTAAACTATGAACCAGGGAAGATCTGCTGAAGGCCACAAATTTGCTAACCGAAATGGCGCCAGACAGAGATTTTATCTGCTTATTCTACCCACGCGGCTTCCGATTTAATGAATGAAAATGTGCTTTGTAAATGCAAGTAGTAAAGGAAAGGGGGGAAAATATATATCAGGAATGGAGAAAGGTGGGACCAACTGACTTTGTACCTGTTCTCAAAAGCACAGAGAAGAGGAAATATCCCAGAAGAGTTTGCATGATGAAACAGGTGCCATGGACAAATATTTTTCTCTCGTTAGGCTGAAGAACCTGAAAATATTTTTTTTTAAAAAGGATTAGGACTCCTGCTACGAGGTGTCAGGCCTTTTCTTGCCAAGGGATGGGTCAGGAGTCGGCAACTTTAAACATTCAAAGAGTTACAAAGGTCTTAACCGGAAGCCCCCCCGTTCAATTCTGGAGCCAGCTGGAAATCCAGTTCCCTCACCATAGAGTCTTTTTCCTCTACCTGTCCTAACTGAAAGCCCTATCAATTGTGGCGCCGACTGGCGACAGGGAGCCACAGCAGGAGGATGAAAGAGCCACATGCGGCTCCAGAGCCACAGGTACTGCTGACCCCTGGGATGGGTTAAATGGCCTCATTAAAAGCTATCGCTTTGCTTGTTGTCTATGGACCAAGTTAGTTAGAATTGGGGTTGGGAGGAAAACTTCTTGGATGGGAAGCTGAACATTTTCCACGGAAGAAACCGAGAGAGTCCAGCGGCCTTTTGCAAAAAGCACTTTTGTGGGTTGCGTCCCATAGAAGTTAAGTTACCTGGAGTTTTGGGATCTCCCACTCTGGGAGAAAATCTTTTTGTGCAGCCCAAAGATTTCTAATCTCCCTTCCCCTTTCTTACATGTGCGGTAGAGAGTGAGGCACTTCAATCCCATTCTACATACAGAGTCTCTTTGACCCATTGAGTGCTGGGCTGCTTCAGGATTTCCTTTGCCTGGTTGAAGAAAGATGCATCCACAGAAACTAGCGTCCACAGCACTGGATGGGCAGGGGTCCCCAATCTCCAGGCCATGGGCCACTACCAGGCTGTGAGCTGTTCAGAACTGGGCTGTGGAAGCCGCACTCGCGTGTCCATGTGCCCACCACTCGCACGAAACCCTCCCTTCTCCCCCTCCTTGCCAGCCCGCAACGCCGAAAAGATTGAAGGAACTTTGCCCTACCATAAACGTTTGCCAGCAACTATTCTCATTTTAGCCCTTTCTTAGTCAATCCATTCTCTCCGGCTACTCTGCAGTTTAACTGTCACTTAGTTAGCTCAGAGTTCTCCCTTCTCCCATGAGCTGCTGCCTGGGGAATTCTGGGAGTTGAAGTCCACGCCACTCTAAGTGGCCAAGGTCAAAACCCGTTGGCATTTATTCTTTGGTAGAGCCACAGAAGCCTCTTTTAAAAGGAAAGAAACACTCTTGTCCTTGGGCAAGTTTCAAGGCAATGCCCTGACCCTGTGCAACTTCTGCTGTGGGTAGGGGATATTTCAGCCATGCGGAGAGCCAGTGGTGATGAGTTTTGAGCTTGCTGTGAATTTCGCCCATGCCACCTCATCCGCCTCTCCTTGCCATCTATTACACCAGTGTGTTTCTCAATCTTGAGAAACTTCGAGTGTGCCTTAGGAAACCCACTCTTCAAGTTGTCAAGGTTGAGAAACGTTGTTTGACGTGCAGTCTGAATCTGACATTCATGTGAAAAATGTGGATAGATTATGGATGGTAGGTAGGTAGGCAGGCAGACAGACAGACACAGAAAACATGTATAGAGTTAGAGACAGATAGAAACACAGATAGAAACATAGACACAGATAAATAATAGATACAGGATATAGATAGATGATAGATAGATAGATAGATAGATAGATAGATAGATAGATAGATAGATAGATAGATAGATAGATAGATAGATAGATAGATAGATAGATAGATAGATGATAGGTAGGTAGGTAGGCAGGCAGGCAGGCACAGAAAACAGATATATATAGAGAGACTGAGATAGAAACATAGACAGATAAATAATAGATAGAGGATATAGATAGATGATAGATAGATAGATAGATAGATAGATAGATAGATAGATAGATAGATAGACAGACAGACAGACAGACAGACAGACAGACAGACAGACAGACAGACAGACAGACAGACAGACAGACAGACAGACAGACAGACAGACAGACAGACAGGAAAAATAGATAGTTGATACAGAAAGACAAAGAGAAAGAGGAGAGAGAGAGGGAGGACAGATGAGAGAGTTAGAAGGAGAGGGTGCAAGAGAGGGAAGGAATGAGGGAGTAAGAGAGACATAGAAAGATTAGAGGGAGGGAAGGGAAGAGAGGGAGGGATAGAGGGAGAGACGGATTAAACAGAAAGAGACAGACAGACATCTGGCTGGGGAGAGAGAGAAGCTTCATAATTTTGGCAGCAAATAGAGCTGGCAACCACTTGCCTCACCAGAAATAAAAAAGGAAGGAAAGGAAAAGCGATGGTCCCACCCAGGCGAAGCCTTGCCGTGTTTGGAAATAATCCCAGGATTTGCCCAATGGAAAGATGGGCGATTGTCCACATCGAAAGCGACTCCTACCTGAACCCTTCCCTTTCGTTAAGGAGCGCCAGCAACCCTGCCGAAAAGTTTTCCTCTCACGGCAGGCTAACGTGTCTGTCCGGCAGGGAGATGGATAGTTGTCTGCCACATCTATTCCTCTCTGCCCCCTGCCTTTTATCCCTAGAGTTAGGGTGGGGCTTTGCTGGGAGCAATGGCTCTTCCATCCCAAGGACCAGCCCAGAGATTTCCACTGCTCTCCTCTCCTCTGCCTTCTGCGCATCGGGCACTGGACCCAGTTGTTTCTCCTCTTCCTCATCTGTCACTTCCAGACCTGGGAGCTGTCTCTCCATCTGAGGGCTGACGGACAGCCCACGCTGTGTGTGTGTGTGTGTGTGTGCGCGCGCGCGCACACGCGCACGCCAACTCCATTCCCTCTTCCCCCTTGGAGCTCTCAGGTTGCCTTGATGCTGACCCTGATTCCCACACTTCCTCCTTGCTCCTCCTCTGATTTGGCTGCAGCCAATAGGCCCCAACAAAATGACATTTCTCCAAAGTTATGACTGGCGTCTTTGCCTGCTACGAGCGACAGTTCTGTAACACGTACCAGTAAGAGCTAGCTCGATCGATCATGAACACTTAGTGTCACTTAGGGTAATTAGTTATTTTTAGGGGTTTTTAGGGTTTAGTTTTAGTTTTTTACATGGCATTTTAGCGCAGGGTTAGTTTAATTTCATTTTAACACTGTATTTATTTGTGATTTGTATTAGTATTTTTAATTCCCTGTGCCCCGCTTCGAGTCCCTTCGGGGAGAGAGAGCGGGTTATAAATTAAACATTATTTATTTATTTATTTATTTATTTATTTATTTATTTATTTATTTATTTATTTTGGAACAAGATGGACGGCAAATGGATTGTAAAAATAAGCAAACAAACATTAAGCCACCCTGCTCTGATTTTGTTACGTTTTATGACTAACAAGCCTATCTACAAGCCATTTGAATGTTTTTTTCCTCTGCCTATCTGCCAAAATTGTGCACCCGGCAATGAAACTAAGGAAAAATAAACTCTGCCCTTGTCATTTGCACACATCAGTTTTCTTCTCCTCGGGCAGTTCATCCTTTTACACATCCCTTCCGTTCCTGTCAAAGGCACCGGGTCCCATTTCTCCCACTTCTAACTCAAACCTGCTTTTCTTATGCTGGGCCTTCTTCTGTTCTTCAGAGCATGAACTGAATCAACTGAATCAAGCCAGCGTTGTGGGCGACCAGGAACGAGTTTTTCAGCCTTGGCAACTTGAAGACAGAGACTTCGACTCCCAGAATTCCCCAGTCAGCGTGTGAGGACTTCAACAACCAGGGTTCTGGCTGAGGAATTCTGGGGGGTTCTTCATTATTATAATAACGAATACAATATCCCAAGCAGAATTCATTGAGTATTTTAATGATATTTCAAAAACAATTTGTGAATTTTTGAGCTTAAGAGCAAAACCACCATTTTATTTATAATTGTTAAAATAGAAAGAAAAAAGAGGACAAAGTAAGAAAGAGGAAAAGAAAGGGGAGGTCTTATTTTTGGGAAAACAGGATACTTCAGTTGGAGAAGAATTAAAACAAGCAGGACAATAGGTGATTGGAGAAAAGGTTTCTAACTAGACATTGAAGTATATTATGTTCTAATTGGGAAGAAAGGCTCTGTTCTCATTGGGAAGAAAGGCTCTCCCTCAATGGGGGCTGGATGGCTGATTGGATCTTCCACTGGGACTTTCACCACTTAAGAAACTTTGCTCGAACCTTTTGGCCATCCTCCACTGCATTGTCAAGAAATTTGTTCAGGAAATAATACGTAAAAGCAAATGAACTCCCTCCACCAAACACCATCCCCAGATATTTCACAGGCAATGGCATTACCCAGAGAACAGACTTCAGCAGGAGAGAAAGTACCAGCTGTGCATTGACTGTACTGACTAATGGCCTTTTCTGGATCTCCGATCTCAGCTCTTCACACCTTTTTCCCGTCTGAAGTGCCAGGAAACGGAGGGAGCTCTGGTCTAAGCCAAACACCTTCCTGAAACATCTCAGTGCAACCATCAGGATTCCCAGATCACACGCTAGAGAGAGACCCACAACAGGAACTGCTCCGCAAATGCAAGATACCATCGCAAACTTCTTTATATACGGTTTCATTTT
Organism: Rhabdophis nuchalis; assembly: GCA_039707465.1. Taxonomy (NCBI): domain Eukaryota; kingdom Metazoa; phylum Chordata; class Lepidosauria; order Squamata; family Natricidae; genus Rhabdophis; species Rhabdophis nuchalis. The sequence continues at coordinate 7,453,580 of CM077654.1, forward strand.
AATCTTTTTGTCCATCAAATTATTTTCTGAGAAAAGCTGCCCAGTCAGGGTTAAAATGTGTTTCTTGTAGTCAGGAAGTTCAGCGGCCATTGTCTCTCGCAGGCGAGGGAATTCATACATGTGTGTATGCAGGTTGGATACCAGAAAGACTCTCGTGGGGAGCCCAGCTGCCTCTTTCAAATTATCTTCACAATAATTCCTGATGGTCTCCAGGGTTTTCTCCATGTTGAAATTCCTTTTCCTCCTTTCACCTTCGATGCTGATATCCATTTTGCTACGTACATAGTAAAACTTCTTTCTCATTCTTTGTATTTCCTTTGCCAGGAAAGCATCGTTTTCAGTAAAGCGGTCGGTGACAATCATGACAAAGACATCATATCTTTCAAACTGCACCTTCTCGAAATATTCAGCTGCCTTCGAATTACGCTCTCTGATCTCTGGTAGCTCCCATAATGTTATATTGGGAAAAGAGCGGTGGGGATATGGCTTTAGCACTTTGGTTTCCTCTACTCTCCCAACCTCGGCTGCTTCTTCATCATCATCATTTATGCCCCGGAAAGCATTAATGAAGGAGGATTTACCAGCACCTGCTTTTCCAACAACCGCAATATTGAGTGGCAGGTTTTGAACTTCATTTAGATACCCTTGGTATTCAGCTGCTGCTTCGGGGATTTTGCCCCGATTCAAATCACTCTTTAAATCTTCAAATTTTCTCCTTACATCATATTTTGGAAATATATTGCCCATAGTGCTTTTGGTTGTGTGCTGGTTATCTGGAAATGAAGAGAGAGATTGTGAGTCTTCTCAGTTGTGTCATGACTCCCTTCACATTCCTTATAGTCCCTAGTAATGCCACCTCACCTTCTGAGGTCATTCTGTCCATAGGCAATGAAGCCTAAATGTATCATGGAAGAATACATTTGTGCCCCATCTCCAAATCATTGACTTTGCCAAGTGCAGGAAATCAGGAGTCCAGGCGGTATAGATAAATATATAGGTTTATTGTATGTTAAAGCTCTCTACAAGGATTTGAACTGCTATTTCAATATGACCTGTGGGGGACAATTTCAAACATTTGCTTTTACTGGGTGTAAATCCGGAGCACAGTCAGAGCCGGATTTACAGTACACCAACACCTGGCCAATTTGATATATCCCTAATAAAATGATGTTTGAGAAATATGGCTGCATTGGACTTTTCGTTACTGGAAGCTTGACCCTACATGGCATGGCCTTAGGTTCCCTACAGAACCATCTTCATCTTATCCCATCAGCCCATCCCACCCAATCAGGTCTGCCAGCTAAAGATCAGCCCAAAGGTTATTTTAGAAAGGCAATGGGACTTCCTTCTTTTTCCCTGAAGACATTTCACCTCCCATCCAAGAAGCTTCTCCACTTCTGACTGATTGGGGAGGAATGGAAGGATGGATATCCTTTGCAGCCATCTGGTTGTTAGCACTCTGAAGGTCTTGTTAAGTGAGACTCTTTGAGACCACTTGGAGGTTTATCTGTGCCCTCAGGGTCACCTGAAGTGTGCCAATGGGTGTGGAATCTTCTTGTGACTGCTGAAAGGATGGTGTGGTAGGCAGGAGATAGGTGATGTCACAACCCTCCTCTTCTGTTGACTGACTTACATAAACATCCAAATTGTGGTCGGCTGGCAAGCGCTGTTAGGGAACAAACACCCAACCTCCATCTCCCATGGTTTTCAAAGGCCTGACTAGCATGTCTGGAGCAGAAACATATCAGCCAACCTGTAATTGGGTTGATGTACCTGGCCACATTTCCCTGCTCGATTTGAACAGGAACATTGGCAACTCAAGAGAGAGGACCATGCTTCCTACCCATAAACCCTCCCACCCACCCCTCTGGCACCTGCAATGTCAAAAGTCCCATATGAGCTGTGAAAGTGGTAACCTGAGAAGGAGGTCAATCACACTGCCCAGCGTGGGACTCGAATGACTACTCCAGTTGCCTCCTGCACTGGCAGTGGAAATCTTCCCATTGTAAGTTGCAGTTGCTATCCTGGCAAACCCTTTGCACATCACTGGGTCCTTTGATCGGCAACTTTCCAGGTCAGCTGGAAGGATTCTTAAAGACTTGGCTGAAGCCCCCCAACAGCAGAATCTTCTCAAGCTCGGGAGTCAGCTGAGTCCCCAGATGCATGCAAATCCACCTCTTGCTTCATTGGGAGATTATTTGGGGGTTATTTTGTCAAAAGAATAACTCATCTGAGAGATGAAAAATGGGGAGGGGAGCAGGCTGGACTTTCACCCACCTGTGCACCCCACTCTTCATTGTACCTGGGCAATATTGGGCTGGGTGAGTCCAGTTGGTCAGACCAGAAAACAGGTTTGGCAAGACTGCTGGGAACTCTGCTTGGTTTAGTTACTGAATCTTGGCAGCCTGGTGGAAGCTTCCCTCCCTCCCTCTTGCACCCAGGACAGTGGAAGCAAAATTATGTTCTCTGCTGCTTCAATAATCCCTCCTCCCTCCCCTCTCCAACCTGTGACTCCCGTTAAAGCAACCCTGAGAAATGTAACCGCATTCACAAGAACCTTTGGGATGCGAGCTTATTTCCTCCCTGCCTGAAGGGATCTCTTCCTGTTCTCATCCAAGGAACATTCAACCCCTTTTGTCTCAGTTTCACAAAGTATTTGTTCTTCAGTTTGTAAATGAATTGACATATGTTGCAGTGGATAAATTGCAATTTAGTCCAGTGGCTGTTAGCAGCTTCTCTAGCCTTCCCCCTTCAGTTTCATTAACCAAAACCTGCATTCAAAGCTTTATTTAAAATTCTTTTTATTTAAAGGAGAGATGGAACTCCAAAAACAATTGGTGGATAGACAGATAATAACTGAAGTTATGGAATTAATGGTTATAACATTAATGAGACATCTCAAGCAGAGCATATATTTTTTCCATGATATTTTTCAAAAACCGTTATGAAATGCGGTAGGCAGCTTCAAATTCTCATCAAAATCTCTATTGTTTTGGTATATTTAGAATTATTACAAATAGAACAAAAGAAAGAGAGAAAAAGCAGGAGATCACTATATTGAAGCAGATTCCCAAAAAAAATTCGAGAGATTAGAAGGAAATATTCCTTCCTATCTAAAAAGCAATTTAAAAAAGGAATCTGGTTTAAATGGTTGATGCCTGAGGGACTGCTGGTATACTGGGAAGGGGGTAGAGTCAGAATTAAAACAGTAGGAGAGGCGGAGGCTTTTCTTAGAAAGCACCCCCCACTCCTAGAAGAAAAAGAGGGAGCAGGGTGGGCCGCAGCTCCACCTATTGAAGAGAAGGAGCAAGAAGACACTATTGCTAAGAGACTCAGATCTCAAAAGTAGGTATGTTTTGAAATTCACTGTAACTAAGATGGATGTTTTTAAAAAAAATGATTGAATGTATGAAATGTAATATGATATATATAATTCTCACCACTATATAATTTTTAAAAAAATGTATTTTTATGAACTCCCGGAAGCGACCACCGACCCCGACACAGAAGTCCTAAAATGTTATCATTGAACCCTACCATTTCCCCTTTTCCTATATAATTGTAAAACCAATAAAATTGTTTGAAACGAAAAGAAAGAGAGAAAAAGCAACCATCCCCCAAACAATATAGATCAGTGTTTCATTTCTGAGTTCCCATGGAGATACCTGCAGATAGGGGTACTCCTTTGCCCTCTGCACGATCAAGCACGTATTCCAATCAGAGAATTATTAAACACAAGAATTCTCCTAAAAGGGCATTGAAACATTATTATTTTCTTCCACCTGTTTAATTTGGAGGAAATGCTGGACAATTTCCTTCAGAGGAGGTTTTGGGAGGTTTCTTTAAACTTTCCCTGGGATTCTGGCTGCTGAAGAAGTTTTGCTCTAACATTTCGGGCGTCTTCCACAGCATCATCAAGAAAGCTGTTCAGAAAATAATACGTGACAATGTATGAACTCGCGCCACCAAACACAGACCCGATAAGAGGTATAATATCAAGAGCCATTTCCACCAACGATACGGCGACCCAGAGAGATGACTTCGCTAAGAGAGAAAATACCACTTCTGCATCAATTTTGTTGGCTAACGGGGTTTTCTTGATAGCCGATCTTAGCTCTTCAAATTCTTTTCCCGTCTGAAGTGCCAGAAAGCGAAGGGACCGGTCATCTAAGCCAAACACTCTGCAGAAACGTCTCAGGACATCAATCAAAATTCCAACATCACAAGCCATAGAGAGACCCGGGACAGGCAGCGCTCCACAAGCACAGGATATCAACGCTACCTTCTTTATGTAGGACTTCATTACCTCTTTTTTCCTCATCAGTTCGTTTTCTGAGAAAATCTGCACCGATAGGGTTAAAATATCTTTCTTGTGGTCAGGAAGTTCAGCGGCGATTTTCCCTTGCAGGAGAGGGAAATCATACATGTGTACTTCCCGACTGGATACCAGAAACACATCTGAGGAAACCCCAACTGCCTCTCCCAACCTATCTTCACAATATCTCCTGATGGACGCCAAGGTGTCTTCCTCATTGAAATTCCTTTTCCTCATTTCACTGCTGATGTCGACATCAATTCTGCTACGTACGTAGTAAGACTTCTTCTTCATCCTTTGGATTTCCTTTGCCAGCATAGCATCGTTTTCGGTAAAACGGTCAGAAATAACCATAATAAAGACATCGTATGTTTCAAATTGGACCGTCTTCAGATATTTCGCTGCCTTAACCTTCAAGGTTCCGATCCCTGGGAGGTCCCATATTTTTATATTAGGGAACGAAGGGTGAGGATATGCCTTTCGCTCCAAGGTTTCTTTTCCTACTTCAGCTGCCTCCTCATCATCATCACTTACACCTCGGAAAGCATTGACAAAAGAGGATTTCCCAACACCGGCATTTCCAGTAATTGCGATATTAAGGGGCAGATTCATCATTTCATTCAATTGTTTTTGGTATTGTGCTGCCACTTTGGGGACATTGCCTTGATTCAAATCGCTCTTTAAATCTTCGAATTCTCTCCTTACAACATCCTTTAGAACTAGATTGCCCATAGCTACTCTTTGTTCTGTGCTGATTATCTGGAAAGGAAAAGAGACAATGGGATGTTTCTTTTTTTTTTTGAAGAAATTTTATTGGTTTTCAAAATATACATAGGAAAAGGGATAGGGTATATAAAAATTTTTGGTAGCTCCCATGTCGGTGTTGGTAGCCCTCCCAAACTTCACAAGTTTACAATTTAAAAAATAAAGGACAAATATAAACAGAGTTATTGCATTGCCCCATACATCCCTTCAGCCCATTCGCTCCCACAGAGAGGGACTTCTCCGGGTGCCGTCCACTAGGCTATGCCAGTGGGCGACGCCCAGGGGAAGGGCCTTCTCTGTGGCAGGCCCAACCCTCTGGAACAACCTTCCCCCCGAAATTAGAACAACTATGGATTTCCACTCCTTCCGTCAAAAACTAAAAACTCACTTCTTCTGCCTGGCCGGCTTGGCTTAATCGACCCATTTACCTCAAGCTGAATATTCATATTGTTTTATTAGGGATTTTTAGGGGTATTAGTTTTTAGATAATCGGGGATTTTAGCGCAGGGTCTAGGTTTAATTCATTTTAAATTTGTATTACAATGTCTGTTGGTTTTATATATGTATTTTTAATTCCCTGTGCACCGCCTCGAGTCCCTTCGGGGAGAGAGAGCGGTTTACAGATTAAATTATTATTATTAGTATTATTAGTATTGTGTACCATGTGTTTAATCATCTCTTTCTTTGCCATGTTCTATTATATCAACAATTACAATGACATTTCAAATAAAATCATTTTTGTGATCTGAGCCTTTTCGCTATTGTTTCTTCTCCCGTCACCAGGTGGCGCCGTAGCTCCCTTTGTTCCCATATCTTGTGTAATGCTGTCCCCCTCCTGGCCCCTGTTATCTGTGTCCTCTAAGAGGGAGGAATGTTTTTGAAAAAAGGCATCTGCCTCATTTAATGTTTTAATTCTTATCCTACCCCCCTCCCAGAAGATCAACATAATGGGATGTTTCTCAGATACTTCAGGCACTTTGCCGTTGGAGAAGACCCTTGAGAACAAACCAATGGATCGTAAAAAGAATCAACCCAGAATTCTCAACTAGGCGCAAAGATCCAGGTTCAAATTATCCTACTTTGGAAACATGATGCAAAGACCCAGCTCTCTCCTGATGGCTCTGATGCTGGGGGAAATGGAAGGGAAGATAAGGAGAGGACAGCCAGCAGCCAAAAGGTTCATTAAATTAGGGTGGAACTAAGTGCAACATTAGAACTCATGAAATAACTGATTAGGGATAGAAGGTCTTGAAGAAAATGTATGCACTACGGCAGTGATGGAGAACTTTTTCAGCACCAAGTGCTCAAATTGGACACTAGAAACATCGGTGCACTCATATGCCAAAGACCAGCTAGCCAGCACCTGCATGCTGTTTTTGGCATTTTTCTGGGCCGTATTCAGGCTGTTTTGGGGGCCATTTTCAGGTGGTTTTTCAGGCTGTTTTTGGCCTGGAAAACAGCCTGGAAAAAGGTCTAGAAGCGGCCCCCCAAAATCTGGAAAATGTCCCCAAAAATGCCCCCCAAAAGGTTTTGGTGATGTTTTGCGCCATTTTCAGGTCATTTTCCAGTGCTCCAGTGCCTGCCAAGAGCAGCTGGCAATGGTGCACATCAGTGGTGGGTTTCTGCAGGCTCGCACCTACTCGCAAGAGCCGGATGGTGAAATTTAGAGAGCCGGTGAGAGGGGGTTCCACCGACGGACCCAGAAGTAAGTCTGGCCTGCCGCTGCCAGTAACCCAATGGGAAGGAAGGAAAGAAAGAAAGAAAGAAAGAAAGAAAGAAAGAAAGAAAGAAAGAAAGAAAGAAAGAAAGAGAAAGAAAGAAAGAAAGAAAGAAAGAAAGAAAGAAAGAAAGAAAGAAAGAAAGAAAGAAAGAAAGAAAGAAAGAAAGAAAGAAAGAATTTATCATCACAATTGAGCCCAAAATTTTGGTTGCTAAGCAAGAGCGTTGTTAAATGAGTTTCACCACATTTTACAAGTTGGCCACTCCCACCCTGTCACATGACTGCCAAGCCACACCTACAAAATAGGCCACACCTAGAGAGTAGGTTCTAAAAAAATTTGAAACCCACCACTGGTGCACATGCCCACAGAGGGGGCCTGCCATAGGTTCGCCATCACACTACTACGGGATGAAAATCATTTGATGCCATAACATCTGTTTACTGGAGAGGGAGGCTGACTTTGGAAAGTAAAAGAAAGTGGAGAATTTCATAGCTCTTTTCCTGCCCTTCACATCCACACTCCTTTAGTTACCAAATCGTGGAAGCCTGATGGTGATTTCAATCCCTCCCTCCCTCTTGCACTCAAGACAGTTAAGGACGAATCGGTTTTAAGTTTCTTTCCAATGTTATCTTCCTTTCTGAAGTAATTTCAGACTTCCAAGAATACTGTATGTTAATGTAACCTTATTGTAAAGTAGCATAAGCCATCTGATCATGTTTCCTATCTGGTCTAAATCCTCAAGGTCCTAAATTTAACCACTGCCCCCTGGTGTCACAGTGGCTAAAGTGCAGCGTTGCAGGCAAATTCTGCCCACAGCCTAGAGTTGCATCCTGACTGGGTTCAAGGTTGACTCATCCTTCCATCCTTCCAAGATCAGTAAAATGAGGACCTTGTCAGGGCTCCAAGTAACATACCTATAGCATATAAAACTCCGAGGCGTGTAAATTCCTCAAAGAATAGGTTTATTGCAGGGGTCTCCAACCTTTGCAACTTTAAGTCTGAAGGACTTCAGCTCCAAGAATTCTCTAGCCAGCTTTGCTGGCTGGAGAATTCAGGGAGCTGAAGTCCTTCAGATTTAAAGTTGCAAAGGTTGGAGACCCCTGGTTTATTGGATATGCCCTATTGGCACAGGCTGGTGAAAACTGACTCTGATTATTCCCACGGTTTTCACCTAATTAAAAGTATTCCCTTCTCTCAAAACAACAGTCACATGGTCCAATCAGGTTAATGTCCAGTTGCTAAGTGACTCCAGTCCCTTCCTTTTGAGCACCTGCAGGAATATCCTTGGTTTCCAAGATAATTGTTTTGTTTTGATTACAACAACCCAATTATCTCTACTCCCCCCCCTTCCCCTCCTCTTAGAAAGCATGTCAGCACTGAAGTCCCAAAATTGCGTCAGCCAGGCCAGCTTCAGGGTTGACACACCCAGATTGCTGAGGCCGCATTGCAAATAATGCTCCTACGTTGTAAACCGCCAAGAAATCTAAACTGCTTTAAAGCTCCATGGGGGGTGATACATGAGCCTAAATGCTCTTGCTAGCGCTGGAGCTGAAATCAGTCTTGCAAATCTGGAAGTGCTTCACTTCTCACTCCCCTTTTTGCCAAAGAACTAGAGACGTTCTCTCTTGTGCCTATTGTTCCGGTAACATTCCTACTGCTAGCTATGTTGCCTTTTACCCATCTGGTCATAAGAACATAAGAACATAAGAATAGCCTTGCTGGAAGAGGCCACAGTCCATCCAGTCCAGCATTCTGTCTCACACAGTGACTCCCCATTTGCTTCAGGGTCTTCCCAAGCAGATGTCTTCACCTGCTTAGGATTCCCTGCAAATGGCATTGGGAAATATCCTGCATATCTCTCCAACCTGGAGGGTGTCCTTAGGCATCCATCATGATAGCCATGGATACCCTTGTTCTCCATGAAGTCGTCTAATCCTTTCTTAAAGGTGTCGAGGCTGACAGCTGTCACCACTTCTTCTGGCAGGGAGTTCCATAGACCAGTGATCCTCTGGGTGAAAAAGTACTTCCTCTTATTTGTTTGAGGTCTAGCTTCCAATTGTGCCTCTTTCTATTGTGCGTTAAGATCAAGTTGTAATTGTATTCTATGACCACTGGTGCCTTTCATAACTGCACCGCCAATTTGCCTGGGTGAATGCCCAAATCAGGAGGGGAGGGTATGAAAAGCCATTCAGGAGAAGGGGAAGCTTTCCAGAATGTTCTCCTTCCTAGGCAGAAACCCCCCCCCCCCTTGACACCACTGAAAACCCCTGAGCACCTCCTCCTCCTCTTCTTCTTTATACATATTCCATTGCTTTCCTCTCTTATCGATAAAATATCTGCCTGATACAAACATAACCCAATCTATTTATTACGAACGCTCAACTCCAACCCAAAATCCAGTGTCAACCCAAACCCAAAGAAGATACCATCAAATGTGGGGTAGAAAAGGCTGCTGCTTCTCCGACTGGTTCCCCAGAACCACAAAAAACGTTGGGTCAAAAAATTTCGGGTCCAGAAATGAGTGTTGAAGAAGCCTGCATGGATTTCCTTAACCCTCGAGGTTATTCTGCAATTGGATGATTCCTAGAAACAGTGTACCCATTCCTTATTAGAACAGAAATTATATTGAAGACTCCTTTAAAGGGAGATCAGCAGAAACTAAAGAGGGAATAGAATGTAAAAGCGAAGAGTACAAAATCTACCATACCTAGAGACTAGAGAAGGAACCCCAATGCTTACTTGCTTTTATCAAACGAGTAATTCTCAAAGATCTGTACACAGGCTGCGGTGGATCTCTTTTCAAAAATAGCCACACTCCTCAGGTCAGAAGGAAAGCATTCCCCTTATACACCCTTCAGTTCCTTGTGTGTTGTTTCCTCAAAGAATACAAATGTTCCTCCCATTTTTCATGCGTGAACTCCTGCCTATCAAAGTCCGAGCTTCCTACAGGCCCAGCATTAAAAGCACGTGATTTACAGGAAAGAGAAACTACCTTTGGAGGGCCATCAGTTTCGTTCTTTGCAAACATTCGGCAGACGCTGTAAAACAAACAAAGGGTTGCTGTTTTTTCAAAATTGGCAGCTTTTCAGGTGGGTGGATGGTGTAGAATTCCCCAGCCAGGCAGTTTGGAGCATCTAAATGCTTGTTTTTCTATCAGGAGTCATTCTCAGAGGTATCAAGGCAGGCCGTAGTTGATCTCTGCCCCAAATCTCCAGACTTCTCAGAGAGGACTGGATCCCATTTATACACGATCCTTTAAGTACACTTCTTGCAAATAATCAAACGTTCCCCTCATTTTGCATCACATGCAGTCCTGCTTGTCAGTCTCGCACCCAGAACCCATTTCCATAATCTGGAGCTATCCAGGAAAGAGAGGGGAGGAGGGCAGTAGAACAAGTTCCTTGAAAAAATGCAAGGGACTTTCTATCACATATGGTGGAGCTGCCCAGAAACTCAAAAATATGGGACCACAGCTAGAATAGCTTTTGCCCAATGCTGGAAACAAAATAATGCCCCCTCGGACGAATTAGTGATACAAAAAATGTTGGATTGTGCAGAGATGGATAAATTAACATTAAAATTAAAAGAAGAGTCAGAATATTATGAAATCTGCAAGAATTGGTACAAATGGTTGCAAAACAAGAATAAAATTAATTAAGCCAAAAAACTATATACTGTATATAGTTATATATCTGTGTATAAAGGTTTATAAACATAGAAGTGAAATATTATATACATGCACAGGTATGATGACATAATAATGTTGATATAATGACTGTAAGGTATTGTAGAAGGAAAAATATAATTAAAAAATCTGCTAATAAAAAAAAGAACAAGTTCCTTGATTGTAGCACCTCACTTACCGGCAGAAGAAGTTCATCCAACAAGCTCGAAGAAAGTATTGTGAAATGTGCCAAACAGAGAGAACATATAAGGAAAAGAATTCCCCCTCAAAATCTAAATGTAAAGATTTAATTTCTGATTTCCAATGGAAACAGCTGCAGACAGAGATAGTTAATTGCGCTTAGGGTAATCAAGCACATTCTTCAATCGGAGAATTATTAAAAGAAGAAGCAGGTAGATAGTTCAAATAAAGCATTGAAGCATTTTATTTTTCCTACTTTCATTTGGAGGAAATGTTTGACTGTCTCCTTCAAGAGGGGTTTGGGCTGCCTTGGATGTCTGATCCCTCGAGCTTTGCTCAAACATTTTGGGCATCTTCCACAGCATTGTTGAGAAACTTGTTCAGAAAACGATGTGTGACCCCAAATGAACTCGCTCTACCATAACTTTTGCATGACTAAAAGAGCTAAATAAATTAGGAAGATTGTTATAATATCCAATATGTTAGATATTGGCATTAAGTCAGAATAGAGAAATAATGAATTTGATTCTAAAGTTTAATTGTTATTGCACAAAACATTTCTACCCAGATGCTGTTTGTATTAAGATAAAATAAGAACTTTATTTTAAAAAATTACCCATCCGGTTGTTTGGTGTAACACGAAGCTGCAAAGCTGATTTAGATTATGGTAGGGAAGTGCAATCTGGAACGTCAGCACAATTGGAACAATACATGTCAGAGGAGAAGGGCCTTCGCTCAGGGAAGTTAGAAAGGCCCAAAATATAACAATGCCCAAATCTTGGATTTTTCCTAATGTTGAAAGTTTGGGAGGCTGGACCAGCCCCTTATTATTGATATCTGGACACTGCAGGTCATCAGATGAATATTGGGCTCTTATGAGGACAGGAAAGTAAAGCCGGACAAATTGGGAAGGATCAACCCGATTCTTTTATTAGTGATAATTGTTACACAGGAGGGGGGGGGGGGGAGCTAATGAAACAGTATGGATAAATGCTTAATTTCTAATTTTCCATGGAGACCTCTGCAGACAAAGAGACTTATTAGCCCCTTAGGCGGATAACCCAAGCACATATTGCAATCGGAGAATAGCAAGCAAGCAAATAGAAAGTTCTAATAAAGTCTTGAAGCATATTATTATTTTCTTCCCTTTCTTTGCTCATTGGGATGAAATTCTCTCCTTCGAAGAGGGGAGGTTGGCTTCTTGGATCTTTCACCGGGACTTTGATCACTTAAGAAGCTTGTCTCGAAAATTGTGGGCATCCTCCACCGCATTGTCAAGAAATTTGTTCAGAAAATAATATGTGACAGCAAATGAACTCACTCCATAGAACACAGACTCGATACTAGGCATGTAAACAAGAACCAGTTTTACAACCGGCACTATTTCACAAAGAGAAGTCCCTAGATATTTCACAAATGGGAGCATAACCCAGAGAGCAGGCTTCACCAGGAGAGAAAGTACCAGCTGTGCATTGACTGTACTGACTAATGGCCTTTTCTGGATCTCCGATTTCAGCTCTTCACACCTTTTTCCCGTCTGAAGTGCCAGGAAACGGAGGGAGCTCTTGTCTAAGCCAAACACCTTCCTGAAACATCTCAGTGCAACCATCAGGATTACAATATCACAAACTAGAGAGAGACCCACAACAGGAACTGTTGCTCCACAAATGCAAGATACCATCGCAAACTTGTTTATATACGGTTTCATTTTAATCTTTTTGTCCATCAAATTATTTTCTGAGAAAAGCTGCCCAGTCAGGGTTAAAATGTGTTTCTTGTAGTCAGGAAGTTCAGCGGCCATTGTCTCTCGCAGGCGAGGGAATTCATACATGTGTGTATGCAGGTTGGATACCAGAAAGACTCTCGCGGGGAGCCCAGCTGACTCTTTCAAATTATCTTCACAATAATTCCTGATGGTCTCCAGGGTTTTCTCCATGTTGAAATTCCTTTTCCTCTTTTCACCTTCGATGCTGAGATCCATTTTGCTACGTACATAGTAAAACTTCTTTCTCATTCTTTGTATTTCCTTTGCCAGGAGAGCATCGTTTTCAGTAAAGCGGTCAGTGACAATCATGATAAAGACATCATATCTTTCAAACTGCAGCTTCTCGAAATATTCAACTGCCTTCGAATTACGCTCTCTGATCTCTGGTAACTCCCATAATGTTATATTAGGAAAAGAGGGGAGGGGATATGCCCTTGGCACTTTGGTTTCCTCTACTGTCCAGACCTTGGCTGTTTCATCATCATCATCATTTATGCCCCGGAAAGCATTAATGAAGGAGTATTTACCAGCACCTGCTTTTCCAACAACTGCAATATTGAGTGGCAGGTTTTGCATTTCATTTAGATATCCTTGGTATTCAGCTGCCTCTTCAGGGATTTTGCCTCGATTCAAATCACTCTTTAAATCTTCAAATTCTCTCCTTACAGTATCTTTTAGAAATATATTGCCCATAGTTGATTTTTGTTCTGTGCAGGTTACCTGGAAATGAAGAGAGAGATTGTGAGTCTTCTCAGTTCTGTCATGTCTCCCTTCACATTCCCTATGCCTACGAAATCCACCATAATCCCTAGTAAGACACCTCAGCTTCTGAGGTAATTTTGATCAGTAAGTAATTAACTTAAATGTATAATGGAGGATACCTTTGTGTCCCTTCTTCAGGTCACTGGTTTCAGACTGAAGGTTCCCAGTCTGGATGAGGTGCAATGGCAACTGTTGGAAGAAAAACTACTGTCTTCATTTCCCAGCAAGGGAAATAGTCACCAACACTGAGGACAAATGGATTCAGAAGCCAGTTGCCAGAAAGCGGAATTATTTTAATGTAGGAAGGAAAGAAGCAAAATGACTCCGTTCCAGCATTCCTGGGTTGCAAGCAAGATTGGGAGTGTGATCAGAACTGAGCCTTTTATGCATAATTCACCTTTGAAGCTCCTGCAGCTTGATGGGTTTTGATGTGTTTCTGATTGCCCTGGATTTTGTTTTCCTGTTTTACTGAGTTAATCTTGGTCCAGGTTCTCTTGTTTTTTTTGTCCTAAGGGTTAATCCTGTCAGGGAGGCAGGAAAAGGGAGTTGTGGTGTGCCAGTGTTATTTTTAGCCTGATTCCACTTATCTTTATTGCTCTACTTAAGTCAGGGGTCTGCCACCTCACTTTTGACTCTCCAGATGTGTGCAAGCCCACTTCCTGCTTGGTTAGGGGATTCCCCTCAACCCACACTGAGATCATAGGCGAGCTGGGGGTGCCAGTTTGGACTCTTACCCATCTTTCTTCTCTACCCTTCATTGAACCTGGTCAATTTTGGGTTGGGCATGTCCTGTTGGCCAGGCGAGAAAACAGGTTTTACAAGAATGCTGAGAACTCTACCTGCTCTAGTTATTGAATCTTGGAAGCCTGATGGGACCATCCTTCCTTCCCTCTTTCTTGCACTCAGGACACGTAAGGCGGAGTCAGTTTAAGATTTTTTCTTTCCTGCTTCAATAATAGTGCCCTTCCCTCCCCAGTCCAATCAGGGCTCTCATATTACAGCATCCTTGAGAAATGGCTGTTTAATCACCCCCAATCTTCAGAATCTGCACAAAGTTGAGACCTTGGACAAACAGATTAAGACCATTTTTTTAAAAGTGGACAAAAGGAGAATGAGCTACAGAATAAGACAGAACAGATTCCTTTCCAATGGAAACAGGCTCGGATGAAGTTAGAAAAGTGAAGTTGGAGAAAGTGATGGGGTGGGGGTGGGGTGGGAAATCAATCATTCCAGGCTGACCATAATTCTCCCATCTAGCATCTCAACCAATTGGATACATAAAATGTGTTGCAATTTGTATGTATCAAGAATGAATCATTTCATTGTGCCTTCCAGCCATCCAACTGAATTAAAGGGAAGGGAGAGTTACAACCATCTGAGCAGACAAGTCCGAATATTTTTGCACACTTTGAAATAAACTCGGTGTGTCATACCATAAAGATGCTTTTAAAACCAGGAGTAATTATTTCACTGAAAATTATCGTCTCTGGTCAGATTTTATCAGCACAAACGGCAGGAGGGCCTGTATGCAGAGCTCAGCTTATTCTGGGGAATCCTTGATGTTCTCTGACCTTGGCTATTTGCTTGCAGAGCTGATCATGTTACCTCATGGGGTAATGAGATGTCTGCAAGCACACCACCAAGTTTAGAGAGTATCTGGGTCTCCACACTTCAACCATGAGCTACAGGGAGCCATTTGCTTTAATTTTCTCTCCATCCCTTTCTCTCCATCCCTCCCTCCCCACCTCTCTCTCTCTCTCCCTTCTTCCCTCTCTCTCTCCCCTCTCCCTCCCCTTCTTTCTCTCCCTCCCTCCCTCTCCCCCTCTCTCTCACACACACACTAGAGAGAGCCATCCCCTATCCTGTTCTCAGCCAAGGAACACTTTGTTCATTGTCCCACCAAGTATTGCAGTTTGAGTATTGAGTTTGTAAATGGGTTGAAAATTGTTACAGTGGAACAATTTGGAATTTTGTCCTTGACTTCTAGCAGCTTCTCTGGAGGTTCCCTTTCAATTTGATTTGAATTTGACTCCAGCATTCCAACTTTTGTTTAAAATTTTTATTTTTATTTCAAGAAGACATATATTTCAGTGATAATAATAATAATAATAATAATTAAGGAAGGACAGATAATTATTGAGGTTATACAAATAATGCTCATTGTGACATTAATAACATTAGAAGAGTATATTGAGTTGCTTTCCTGCTATTTTTTTTAAAAAGGATTCTAATACTTTCAGCTTCATAGCAAAGTCTCTACCGTTTTGTTATTTATAATAGTTACAAATAGAACAGGGGAAAAAAACAAAAGAAAAAAAACTTTCCGGATTCCTATGGAAACATCTGCTGACAGAGATAGCTATTTGTCCTAAGGGAAATCAAGCAGCTACTTCCACTGGAGAATAATTAAAACAAGAAAGAACGTAGGTAGTTCTAATAAGCTTTTGAAACATTATTATTTTATTTATTTTATTTATTTTATTTTATTAAATTTATACCCCGCCCTTCTCCTTGTTAGGACCCAGGGCGGCGCACAGGGATGTTAAAATACATACAAAATATATAAAATATATGAAAATTTAAAATACTTATTCTAATAAATAAACCCTGCGCTAAAAACCGAATTAAAATCCCAAGTTTAAAAACTATCTAATAGTCCGTATGGAGGTTACGCTAGGCCGGCTAGATGAAATATGTGTGCCCTTTACTCTCATCTGAATGAAATGCTTGACTGTCTCCTTCAAGAGGAAGAGAATGGCTGCTTTCCCTGGGACTCTGCTCCCTCAAGAAGCTTTGCTTGAATATTTTGGGCGTCTTCCACCACATCATCAAGAAAGCTGTTTAGAAGACAGAATGTGACCACATACAAACTCGCTCCACCAAACACAGACCCGATAACAGGTACAAAAGTAAAAGCCATTTCCACAATCGACACATTTACCCAAAGAGCTGACTTCTTCAATAGAGAAAATACCAATTCTTTGTCTATTGTGGTGACTAATTGTGTTTTCTTGACTCTTCAAATCCTTTTCCCATCTGAAGTGCAACAAGTCCAGTAGCTTCCAGCTGCTTCTGGTCGTTGGCCCTACAGTTTGATCAGCAATGCCCTGCATCAGAAGCCTTCTTTAAAATTTGCTCTATTTAAAGAGGACATATATTTCCAAGAAAAAAATATGGGACAGACATATAATCACTGAAGTTGTACAATTAATGCTGAGTATGAAATTAATTAGACAACCCAAGTAAGTAAAAGTACATAGAGTAGTTTTCATCATAGTTTTAAAAAGTACTATGAATTTTGTAGCTTTGTAGCAAAATCTCCACTACTTTATCATTTATTATTGTTAAAAATCAAACATAGCAAAATAAAATGTGTAGATTTATAGTATAATTTCCACTATTTTATTATTTTATAACCAATTTTGTTGTATTTATTTTGTACAACAACAATAAAGACTATGCTGTACTATTTTTATTACAAATAGAGCAGAAAAAAGTAAGAGAGAAAATAAGAAAAGCCCCCCCCTCAGAAACAGTGTGTGTGTGTGTGTGTGTGAATTGTCCTAAAAAGGTGAGTTCCAGGTGTAGTTATAAAAGAAACCAACATTGCGTGTGTGGAAGGCGGATGGATGGGCCTATGATGCGTGCAATGGCCAAATTGATTAAGATTGTATAAAGGCAGGGATTCCTTTTATGGCTTTTACACTCTGACGATGTTAGCAGTTGCTAACAAAAGCTCAGTGAACAATATATTTTTCTGGAGATCATTCTGCCGCAGGTCTTGTTGTATTTGGGTCTTTTCCTGTGTAAGATTTAGATTGTCTTGGCAATGTTTGGGCGAAGTCTCACTCGCCATCTTCAGGCTGGTGTTTTCAGCTTCATGCTAGTGTTTCGTGCTTTCCTCGCACAAGCACGAAGCCGAAAACACCAGCCTGAAGATGGCGAGTGAGACTTTGCCGAAACATTGCCAAGACAATCTAAATCTTACACAGGAAAAGACCCAAATACAACAAGACCTGCATATATATATATATGTATGTATGCATGTATACATACATTCATATACACATTAATTATTTAATCTCCTATTTCTCATAGAAACATCTGCAAAAAGGGATACATATTTGCCCTTATGATCAAGCACATACTTGAAGAATTATTAAAATGAGCAAGCAAATAGATAGCTCTACTATGGCTCTGAAGCATTATTTTCTCCCCCCTGCTTTCATTTATTTTATTTATTTTATTAAATTTATACCCCGCCCTTCTCCAAATGGACCCAGGGTGGCGCACATGGATGTTAAAATACATACAAAATATATAAAATATATAAAATTTTAAAAACTTATTCTAATAAATAAACCCTGCGCTAAAAACCGAATTAAAAGTCCCAAGTTTAAAACTGTCTAATAGTCAGTAATGGAGGTTACGCTAGGCCGGCTAGATGGAATAGATGTGTCTTCAGACACTTGCGGAAGAGGCGGAGGTCGGAGATGGTGTGGAGTTCAGGGGGTAGGTCGTTCCAAAGGGCAGGGCCCGCCACAGAGAAGGCCCTTCCCCTGGGTGTCGCCAGTCGGCATTGTCCAGCCGACGGCACCCTGAGGAGGCCCTCTCTGTGGGAGCGTATCGGTCTTTGGGGGAAATGCTTGACTGCCTCATTCAAAGAGGGCTTGGGGGTGTCTGGGACTTTCCCTGCGACTCTGATCACTGAAGAAGCATCATTCGAAGATTTCGGGCATCTTCCATAACATCATCAAGAAACGTGCTCAGAAAGTGATAGGTGACAGCAAATGAACTCGCTCCACCAAACACAGACCCGATAACAGGCACATAAGTTAAAGCCACTTCTACAACCGACACATGTACCCAGAGAGATGACTTCCACAATAGAGAAAATAGCAATTCTGTGTTGATTGTGTTGGCTAATGGGGTTTTCTTGATAGCCGACCTCAACTCTTCAAAGTCTTTTCCAGTGTGAATTGCCAAAACACGAAGCGAATTGTCATCTAGACCAAATGCATTGCAAATACATTTCAGAGCATCCAGCAATATTGGAATATCACAAAGCATAGAGAGGCCTGGAACTGGAATTGCTCCAAAAGCACAAGACACCAATGCCACCTTTTTGATATGTGATATTATTTCAGCTTTTTTCATTCTCAGTTCATCTTCTGAGAAGAGCTGCGCAGCCATTGTTGAAATATGCTTCTTGTAGTAAGGGAGTTCAGCAGCTATTGTCTCTCTCAGGAGAGGGAAATCATACTCGTCTGTCTTCCAGTTGGAGATGAGAAATACTCGTGTGTAAAATCTAGTTGCCCTTCTCAGATTATCCTCACAACCTTTCCTTATAAATGCCAGGGTTTCCTCCATATTGAAATTGTTTTTCATCTTTCCACTGTTGACATTGGCATCTATTTTTGTACACACGCAGTAAAATTTCTTCTTTTTTCTTTGTATTTCCTTTGTCAGGAAACAATCATTTTCAGTAAAGGGATGAGATATAACCAGAATAAAAGCATCGTATGTTTCAAATTGGACTTTCTGCATATATTCTGCTGCTTTAAAGCTAGATGTTCCGATCCCTGGAAGGTCCCATATTTGGGTATTGGGAATAGAAGGGTAGGGATATGGCTTTGGCTCTCTGGTTTGTTCTCTTATCCCAACCTCGGCTGCCTTTTCATCATCTTCCATTACCCACCGGATGGCATTGACAAAGGAGGATTTACCAACACCTGCCTGCCCAGTTACTGCAATATTAAGGGGCAAATTTTGCATTTCATGTAAACGTTGTTGGAAGTCCAATGCCATTTCATGAACTTTGCCTTGATTCAAATCTCTCCTGAATTCTTCAAATTGTCTCCAGAGAGAATCCCTTGCAATTACATTGCCCATAGTTGCTCTTTTATTTGTGCAGATTACCTGGAAAGGAAAAGAGACATTGGGATCCTTCTCAGTTTTGACTGGCACTGTAAATTTTAAGGTTGGGGAAGACCTCAGAGAATACCATGGACCCAAACACCATTAAATGAATCAACCCAGAGTTTTCATAGAGGCTCAAATTATCTTCCTTTGGACACGTGATGAGAAGACCCAGATCTTTGCAGAAGGTTCTGATGACGGGAAGAGTGGAAGGGAAGAGAAGAAGATGGGATAGGCTCACTAACAGTGGCAATGAGTGCGCCATTAAGAGTCTTGAAAAAAATAGTTTGGGTTTAGCCTGTCAAGGCGAAGATCTATCTATGTGCTCACTAGAAGATGAAAAATAGATGATAGCACCTAATCAATTTTTAAAAGAACAAAAATCGGGGGAGGTGGGAAAGGTGACTTTTGAAAGAAATTGAAAGTGAAAAATATCGTATCTCCCCACTTGTCCCTCCTGCTTACAAAGTTCTAGTTTCCAAATCGTGGAAGCCTGATTATTATTTCAACCCTTCCCTCTTTCTTGCATCTTTCAGCACTTTCTTTCTAATGTTCATTTCAGTGGTGGGATTCAAATAATTTAAGAACCGGTTCTCTGCCCTAATGACCAGCTGGGTAGGCATGGCTCGGTGGTCATGTGACTGAGTGGATGTGGCCAATTTAATGTCACTGACATTGATGGGCACTTTGGCCTGTTCCAGAAAGGCTATTCTTCTGTTCTTATGCCTTAGCTGTGACAATGTAATAAGGGTTAACTGCAGAGGCAGTTTCTGTAATCAGGGCAATAAAGATGAGGCTAGAAACAACACCAGAATGTTCTTTCCTGCCTCCCTTACAGGATTAGCCCTGTAAAGTGGGTGGGAAAACAAAATGAGATTTCTTCCAACAACCGTTTCTCCAAACTGCTTAGAAAGTTAACAACCGGTTCTCCCGAATAGGTGCAAACTGGCTGAAACCCACCACTGGTTCATTTCCTCTCTGAAGAAAACTGAAGTACTTTCAGACTTCAATATTGTGTTCACATAACCTTACAATAATGTAGAATTCGCTCTTCTGCTTCTTATCTGGTCTAAACCAGTGGTGGGATTCAGCCAGTTCGCACCACTTTGGAAGAACCGGTTGTTATGTTTCTGGGCAGTTTGGTGAACTGGCTTTTGGAAGAAATCATTAAGGCAGAGAACCGATTGTTAAATTATTTGAATCCCACCACTGGTCTAAACCCTAAAGCCAAATTTATTCTGGCAAACCTGAAAATACTTTCCTTCCTGGTCAGTTTTGGCCCAAAACTAGGGAGGGTTTCTTCTGAGTCTATTGCTCCACCCACATCCCTGCCCTGGAGTAACCTCCCTTGTATCTGACAGTTCCTTTTACTGAATGTCATTTCTGTGTCTTCCATACCATTACAGTTGGCGTCTTTAACAATTGCAGCACCCATATGCTTAGGTCAATTCTGAGGGGGGGAGAAAAACCAGCCAGGAGTGAGAGAACCTTTCCAGATGTTCTCCTCCCCAGACAGACAAAGCAAACCCCTCCTCTTAATAGCACTCTAAACTCCTGGGCTATACATCCTAGACCGATCCGCTCCCACAGAGAGGGCCTTTTCAGGGTGCCATCGGCCGGACAATGCCGACTGGCGACACCCAGGGGAAGGGCCTTCTCTGTGGCGGGCCCTGCCCTGTGGAACAACCTACCCCCAGAACTTCGTACCATCACCAACCTCCGCCTTTTCCGCCAGTGTTTAAAAACACACCTCTTCTATCAAGCCAGCCTAACATAGCCTCCGCTGGGACTAGCCATAGATAGTTTTAATTCGGGGATTTTAATTGGTTTTAGCGCAGGATGGGGATCTAATACGTTTTTAAAATTTTGTATTGAGTTTTTTGTATGTATTTTAATTTCCTGTGCGCCGCCCTGGGTCATCTTGGAGAAGGGCGGGATATAAATTTAATAAAATAAAATAAATATACTTTTTTTCCCTTTGGTGCATATTCTGTTGTCTTCCTTTCTTGTTGATAAAATCATTGGCACCAACGTAAGGCAAGCCAGTTATTAACTTTATGCCAAGGTCCAGTGTTAGCCCAAAGACAGTATCATTAAATGCTGCTTCTCCAGCTCTTCTCCCCAGAGTCACCCACAAAACCTTTGGCTCCAGAAATGAGGGGCCAAGGGTGTATTTCCCCTAACTCTAAAGCGCCTGCAGACATTCACAGATTCCTAGGCACAAGGCACACACAG
The DNA here is from genome assembly GCA_039707465.1 of Rhabdophis nuchalis. Taxonomy (NCBI): domain Eukaryota; kingdom Metazoa; phylum Chordata; class Lepidosauria; order Squamata; family Natricidae; genus Rhabdophis; species Rhabdophis nuchalis. Next base: position 7,474,927 of record CM077654.1, read on the forward strand.
AATAGCAGACTTGGAAGGGACCTTGGAGGTCTTCCAGTCCAACCCCCTGCCTAGGCAGGAAACCCTACACCACTTCAGACAAATGGTTGTCCAATATTTTCTTAGAAACTTCCAGTGTTGGAGCCTTCACAACTTCTGGAGGCAAGTTGTTCCGCTGATTAATTGTTCTGAAAGAAAATGGTATCTAAGGCTACTTTATAGGCAGATCACTAGAACCTGCAAAGATAACAGAATTTAAAACCAAGGAGCACGAACTGGACGATACCTAAACCTCGTCAGGGGAAGGGTGTGTACACAAATCCTTACTTACTTTCTTAAAAGGAGTAATTCTCAAAGTGCTCCAGGCAGGTTGGGACTGGTCTCTGTCCAGTATCTCCAGATTCCTCAGAGAGAAGGACTGGATCCCCTTTATACTGTCAACCTTTTAAGTGCCACCCCCCACATAATAAATATTCCTCCCATTTCATATCACATGCCATTCTGACTATGGGAGTCCCAGTTTTCTGCTGATGCCAATCATTTCCATTTCCTTTACAAGAAACGAAAGTAGCTTAAGTTTCGGGTTCTGGCAGAAAGAAAACCAAACTTTTGAGATGTGTGGACTTCAACTGCCACAATTCCACAGCTTTCCCCAGGACTTCAACCCACCATTCCCCAGATTTTTCAAGAACTTCAAAACCCATAGTTCCCTGGCAAGGCAGCGTGGGGGACGTCCAGAAATAGTTGCTTTTCTAATAGGAGTCCAAAATCCTGGTTCTTGCAAAATTTCAAAGACATCTTATATAAACCAATAAGAGTTCTTATTCTTATTTGTATGTCTTATTAGGGAAGGTTGTTTCACTTCCCCACCTTCTTCTCATCCCTATAATTCAGAGCTGGTATTCAGCAGGTTCTGACCAGTTCTGGAGAACCGATAGCGGAAATTTTGAGTAGTTCAGAGAACCGGTAAATACCACCTCTGATCGTCCAAGCCCCCATCTATTCTCTGCCTCCTGAGTCCCAGCTGATCAGAAGCAAATGGGGATTTTGCAGTAACCTTCCCCTGGAGTGGGGAAGGAATGGAGATTTTATAGTATCCTTCCCCTGGAGTGGGGAAGGAATGGAGATTTTATAGTATCCTTCCCCTGGAGTTGGGAGGGAATGGAGATTTTATAGTATCCTTCCCCTGGAGCGTGGAAGGAATGGAGATTTTATAGTATCCTTCCCCTGGAGTCGGGAAGGAATGGAGATTTTATAGTATCCTTCCCCTGGAGTTGGGAGGGAATGGAGATTTTATAGTATCCTTCCCCTGGAGTGGGGAGGGAATGGGAATTTTGCAGTATCCTTCCCCTGGAGCGTGGAAGGAATGGAGATTTTATAGTATCCTTCCCCTGGAGCGTGGAAGGAATGGAGATTTTATAGTATCCTTCCCCTGGAGCGTGGAAAGAATGGAGATTTTATAGTATCCTTCCCCTGGAGTTGGGAGGGAATGGAGATTTTATAGTATCCTTCCCCTGGAGCGTGGAAGGAATGGAGATTTTATAGTATCCTTCCCCTGGAGTCGGGAAGGAATGGAGATTTTATAGTATCCTTCCCCTGGAGTTGGGAGGGAATGGAGATTTTATAGTATCCTTCCCCTGGAGCGTGGAAGGAATGGAGATTTTATAGTATCCTTCCCCTGGAGTCGGGAAGGAATGGAGATTTTATAGTATCCTTCCCCTGGAGTGGGGAGGGAATGGGAATTTTGCAGTATCCTTCCCCTGGAGCGTGGAAGGAATGGAGATTTTATAGTATCCTTCCCCTGGAGCGTGGAAGGAATGGAGATTTTATAGTATCCTTCCCCTGGAGCGTGGAAAGAATGGAGATTTTATAGTATCCTTCCCCTGGAGTTGGGAGGGAATGGAGATTTTATAGTATCCTTCCCCTGGAGCGTGGAAGGAATGGAGATTTTATAGTATCCTTCCCCTGGAGTCGGGAAGGAATGGAGATTTTATAGTATCCTTCCCCTGGAGTTGGGAGGGAATGGAGATTTTATAGTATCCTTCCCCTGGAGCGTGGAAGGAATGGAGATTTTATAGTATCCTTCCCCTGGAGTCGGGAAGGAATGGAGATTTTATAGTATCCTTCCCCTGGAGTTGGGAGGGAATGGAGATTTTATAGTATCCTTCCCCTGGAGCGTGGAAGGAATGGAGATTTTATAGTATCCTTCCCCTGGAGTCGGGAAGGAATGGAGATTTTATAGTATCCTTCCCCTGGAGTTGGGAGGGAATGGAGATTTTATAGTATCCTTCCCCTGGAGTGGGGAGGGAATGGGAATTTTGCAGTATCCTTCCCCTGGAGCGTGGAAGGAATGGAGATTTTATAGTATCCTTCCCCTGGAGCGTGGAAGGAATGGAGATTTTATAGTATCCTTCCCCTGGAGCGTGGAAGGAATGGAGATTTTATAGTATCCTTCCCCTGGAGCGTGGAAGGAATGGAGATTTTATAGTATCCTTCCCCTGGAGCGTGGAAGGAATGGAGATTTTATAGTATCCTTCCCCTGGAGCGTGGAAGGAATGGAGATTTTATAGTATCCTTCCCCTGGAGTTGGGAGGGAATGGAGATTTTATAGTATCCTTCCACTGGAGTGGGGAAGGAATGGAGATTTTATAGTATCCTTCCCCTGGAGTGGGGAAGGAATGGAGATTTTATAGTATCCTTCCCCTGGAGTTGGGAGGGAATGGAGATTTTATAGTATCCTTCCCCTAGAGTGGGGAAGGAATGGAGATTTTATAGTATCCTTCCCCTGGAGTGGGGAAGGAATGGAGATTTTATAGTATCCTTCCCCTGGAGTGGGGAAGGAATGGAGATTTTATAGTATCCTTCCCCTGGAGTGGGGAAGGAATGGAGATTTTATAGTATCCTTCCCCTGGAGTGGGGAAGGAATGGAGATTTTATAGTATCCTTCCCCTGGAATGGGGAAGGAATGGAGATTTTATAGTATCCTTCCCCTGGAGTTGGGAGGGAATGGAGATTTTATAGTATCCTTCCCCTGGAGTGGGGAAGGAATGGAGATTTTATAGTATCCTTCCCCTGGAGTGGGGAAGGAATGGAGATTTTATAGTATCCTTCCCCTGGAATGGGGAAGGAATGGAGATTTTATAGTATCCTTCCCCTGGAGTGGGGAAGGAATGGAGATTTTATAGTATCCTTCCCCTGGAGTTGGGAGGGAATGGAGATTTTATAGTATCCTTCCCCTGGAGTGGGGAAGGAATGGAGATTTTATAGTATCCTTCCCCTGGAGTGGGGAAGGAATGGAGATTTTATAGTATCCTTCCCCTGGAGTTGGGAGGGAATGGAGATTTTATAGTATCCTTCCCCTGGAGTGGGGAAGGAATGGAGATTTTATAGTATCCTTCCCCTGGAGTGGGGAAGGAATGGAGATTTTATAGTATCCTTCCCTTGGAGTTGGGAGGGAATGGAGATTTTATAGTATCCTTCCCCTGGAGTGGGGAAGGAATGGAGATTTTATAGTATCCTTCCCCTGGAGTTGGGAGGGAATGGAGATTTTATAGTATCCTTCCTCTGGAGTTGGGAGGGAATGGAGATTTTATAGTATCCTTCCCCTGGAGCGGGGAAGGAATGGAGATTTTATAGTATCCTTCCCCTGGAGTGGGGAAGGAATGGAGATTTTATAGTATCCTTCCCCTGGAGTTGGGAGGGAATGGAGATTTTATAGTATCCTTCCTCTGGAGTTGGGAGGGAATGGAGATTTTATAGTATCCTTCCCCTGGAGCGGGGAAGGAATGGAGATTTTATAGTATCCTTCCCCTGGAGTGGGGAAGGAATGGAGATTTTATAGTATCCTTCCCCTGGAGTTGGGAGGGAATGCAAATTTTACAGTATCCTTCCCCTGTCATGCCCACAAAGTTGCGCCCACAAAGCCATGCCACACCCACAGAACCAGCAGTAAAAAAAATTGAATCCCACCACTGCTTTAATTGTGTTACATTTTGAGAGACCTCAATGCAACAACCTAGGTCAGGCCCCTTAACTTACAAAACAAACAAGCAAACCAGCTAAAGGCAATACAAAATTTATAACCAGAGAAAGAGGGAGACTTCAGCAAAACAAGACCAAATCCTGAACCTTACAAAACTTCAGACACAACGTCTATAAATAGATAAAGGTTTCACACCGTTCTGTACTTTTTCTTTCCACTTTGGGCAGGATGGTTGATGGAAATCTCAATGGAGGGAGGCTTATTTAATGACTCCAGAGACCGTAAAAAGAGGCAGAGGCATTAGCAGTGGGAGGTGGATAGGTGTAAAAATGAGCAGAGGAAGTGGTTAGTCTGTCCCAGTCTGTAGGTAGGGATCTCACTCCAGAGGCCATAAGAGAGGTGGCGGTAGAGCCTTCCGGACAAGAAGCAAAGGATCAGTAGTGGATTTCAAAATTTTTTAGAACCTACTCTCTGGGTGTGGCCTATTTTGTGGGCGTGGCTTGGCAGTCATGTGACATGGTGGGAGTGGCCAACTTGTAAAATGTGGTGAAACTCATTTAACAACGCTCTTGCTTAGCAACCAAAATTTTGGACTCAATTGTGATGATAAATTCTTTCTTTCTTTCTTTCTTTCTTTTCTTTCTTTCCTCTCTTTCCTTTCTTTCCTTTCTCACTTTCTGCCTTCCTTTCCTTTCCTTCCCATTGGGTTACCAGCAGCGGCAGGCCAGACTTACTTCTGGGTCTGCCGGTGGAACCCCCTCTCACCGGCTCTCTAAATTTCACCATCCGGCTCTTGCGAGTAGGTGCGAGCCTGCAGAAACCCACCACTGCAAAGGATGGGAAAGTCAAAATGATGAAATTACAAAATGAGGGGAAGAGAAAAGGAATGTCATTCAGAAAGACTTCTGATGATGCCAGGAAATAGTATAGTAGCTTGGACAAAGGACAAAAGGAGTGGAAATAAAGACACATATTTTATTGACTTATTCTCCTATTAATCACATAAAATGATGAGTCGGGTTGTTGGGGGACCTTGCAAACTGCCCCGAGAGTGCTATAAAGCATTATGGAAGTGGTATATAAGTCTAAGCGCTGTTGCTAGTCTCCTGCCCCATACATCCCTTAGACCGATACGCTCCCACAGAGAGGGCCTTCTCAGGGTACCGTCGGCTGGACAATGCCGACTGGCGACACCCAGGGGAAGAGCCTTCTCTGTGGCGGGCCCTGCCCTGTGGAACGACCTACCCCCTGAACTTCGCACCATCTCCGACCTCCGCCTCTTCCGCAAGTGCTTAAAGACACATCTGTTCCATCTAGCCGGCCTAGCGTAACCTCCATAATGACTTGTAGATAGTTTAAAATTTTGGGGATTTTAATTTGGTTTTAGCGCAGGATTTTCATTAATAAGTTTTTTAAATTTGTTATATGGTTTTGTATGTATTTTAATATGCCTGTGCGCCGCCCTGGGTCCGTTTGGAGAAGGGCGGGGTATAAATTTAATTAAAATATATATATAGGCACAGCTATATATATATATATATATATATATATATATACACACAGCTATATATATATATATATATATATATATATATATATATATATATATATATATATATATATATATATATATATATATATATATATATAGCTGTGCCTTTCACACCAGATGACCCTGGGCACCGTACAATCATGCTATAACTCTTTATATTAGCCAAAAAAGGGAAGTTGAGAAATGAAAGAAGAAAATAGTGAGGGGGAGAAGGGAAGACTTGAGTAACCAAATGTTCTATTGGGTAAAGATAATCAACCGGTGTTTTTTTTTTTTTTGTTATCAACAACTTTATGCAAGAGCTCAGGTGTCTCTCTTCTCTCTCTCTCTCTCTCTCTCTCTCTCTCACACACACACACACACACACAATCTTGCAAGATTTCATGATGATTTCAGAACAAAACATTCAGAAAACCTCCCCATACAGAGTTGAAAACTTACATCAGCCAAGACGTTAAGACCAGAGAGGATGTGTAGATGAGACCGTTCGGGACACCCAACCAGTGACCAATAACCCTGCCCTTGAGGTAGGTATTATGTAAGTGTCTGTGCGTAAATCTGGATTATGAGGAGAAACCTGGAGTATTGCTGGTGTATCACTGCAGTGGCCCTCACCCTCTCAGAACTGGTTGTAGAGGACTTCCCTCTAAGCCTTTTGGTTTTGAAGGACATTCCATCTTAGAATTGGGACCAAGTTGACATGGGATTCCATGGCCTCCATGCAACCCATGGATTTGGCCCAGGTAATTTTAGCTCTGATTCAGAACTGGTGATGCTTGGCCTAGAATGCACAAGACATGGCTGTCATTTGTTGCGTTTCTTTCAGGTTGTCGTAGGCACCCTAGATCTCTAGGTGCCTGAGGAATTGTGAGGGTTTTCTGAAGATCCTTGGAGGGGAAACAAGCGGCACACAAACACGGTCTGTTCAGATTTGATGGGATCTTGGCGAAACAAATGTTTCAGTTTTCCAATGGGCAAAGAACTGTACTTTTCTCTACTTGTACAATCTCTCATCCACAAAAAAACCTCACTCTCCTTTTATTGTCTCTGAGTATTGTTGCCCTTTTAATTTCTGCAGAAACAACGTGAACTGAAAAAGGAGAAAGAAGGAGGCACAACTTTGGATAGAGGGAAGATAAAAAAGAAAGCAAAGAAAAAGAGCAGGAGGGAGGGGGGGGGAAAGACCATGACTGAAAGTGACCCAGAAATATTTCTACCTGGAAGCAGGTAAAAGATAACTTTTGAACTGAGTTTCTTTGGCTTATTTCCAGACTTGCTTGCTTACTTATGGAGTTTCCTTAGGCCAGGTTGACAGACAGACAGACAGACAGACAGACAGACAGACAGACAGACAGACAGACAGACAGATACAATACAATACAATACAATAGCAGAGTTGGAAGGGACCCTGGAGGTCATCTAGTCCAGCCCCCTGTCTAGGCAGGAAACCCTATACCATTTCAGACAAATGGCTATCCAACATCTTCTTGAAGACTTGCAGTGTTGGGGCATTCACAACTTCTGGAGGCAAGCTGTTCCACTGATTAATTGTCCTAACTGTCAGGAAATTTCTCCTAAGTTCTAAGTTGCTTCTCTCCTTGATTAGTTTCCACCCATTGCTTCTTGTCCTGCCCTCAGGTGCTTTGGACAATAGTTTGACTTCCTCTTCTTTGTGGCAACCCCTGAGATATTGGAACACTGCTATCATGTCTCCCCTAATCCTTCTTTTTATTAAACTAGACCTGCAACCAGTTCCTGCAACCGTTCTTCATATGTTGCATAGATAGATAGATAGATAGATAGATAGATAGATAGATAGATAGATAGATAGATAGATAGATAGATAGATAGATAGATAGATAGATAGATAGATAGATAGATAGATAGATAGATGATATACATGATAGATTGATTGATAGATGAAAGAGAAAGAGAGGGAGGGAGGGAAGGAGGGAGGGAGGGAAGGAAAGACGGAAGGAAGGAAGGAGAGAGAGAGAGAGATAATAGGAAGAGAAAGGAGGGGAAGATTGGCGAGAGAGTTGAATAGGTAGATGTAGACAAATTTGATGAGAGAGTTGGGGGAGGGAGAGAGAGAGATGAGAGAGGGGGGAAAGGATGTTAATATTGTATTAATGTATATACAATATTTTTACTATAGTATATTTTCTTCAAAGAAACTACCAAACATTTTAATGATTACGTACAAAGTCAGGATAGTCTATAACAAGCGTGTGATATATGTGTATGTGTATTATATACATATATAATAATGTAATATATAAGTTTATGCAGCTCAGACAATTCTTCACTCAATGTGGCCCAGGCAAGCCAAAAGGTTGGGCAACCATGACCTATGACATCACCAAGCCAAGAACATTCATCCTCAGGGAGAGGTTCAGAAAGTCAAGGTGGTGGCTACAATCATGTGATCAAAGCCCTGCCCCTTTTTTTGCAAGCCTTAGCCCAGGCAACGCATATATAAAAAATGGGCAAGCTTTTGATGGAATGGTCATGGCCGCCATCTTGACTCTTCTAAGTCCCCTGAACATGGTTCTGCTCCGAAACTATGGAAATGTTTGAGGTTTACAACCTTCTCACTTTCCCTCTTTTGCAATACAATACAATACAATAGCAGAGTTGGAAGGGACCTTGTAGGTCTTCTAGTCCAACCCCCTGTGTGGGCAGGAACCTTATACCATTTCAGACAAATGGCTATCTAACATCTTTTTAAAGGCTTCCAGGGTTGGGGCATTCACAACTTCTGGAGGCAAGCTGTTCCAGAGGTTAATTGCTCTAACTGTCAGGAAATTTCTCTTTAGTTCTAAGTTGCTTCTCTCCTTGATTAGTTTCCACCCATTGCTTCTTGTCCTACCCCCAGGTGCCTTGGAGAATAGTTTGGCTCCCTCTTCTTTGTGGCACCCTCTGAGATATCGGAACACTGCTATCATGTCTCCCCTGGTCCTTCTCTTCATCAAACTAGACATACCCAGTTCCTGCAACCGTTCTTCATATGTTTTAGCCTCCAGTCCCCTAATCATCTTGGTTGCTCTTCTCTGCGCTCTTTCCAGAGTCTCCACATCTTTTCTACATCGTGGCGACCAAAACTGTATGCAGTATTCCAAGTGTGGCCTTACCAAGGCACTATACAGTGACATTAACACTTCACATGATCTAGATTCTATCCCTCTGTTGATGCAGCCTAGAACTGTGTTGGCTTTTTTGGCAGCTGCTGCACACTGCTGGCTCATATTTAAATGGTTGTCCACTAGGACTCCAAGATCCCTCTCACAGTTGCTACTATTGAGCAAAGTACCACCTATACTGTACCTGTGCATTTTGTTTTTCTTGCCTAAATATAGAACCTTACTTTTTTCACCATTGAATTTCATTTTGTTAGATAGTGCCCAATGTTCAAGTTTGTCTAGATCCTTCTGTATCTTAAGCCTATCTTCTGGAGTGTTGGCTATGCCTGCCAGCTTGGTGTCGTCTGCAAATTTGATGAGTTCCCCATTTATCCCCTCATCCAAATCGTTGATGAAGATGTTGAAGAGTACTGGGTCTAGTGATGTGACAAGTGCTTGTCTATTCTAACTTTAAAGTTCCAGAGCACTCTTTGTTTTCTGTTTCTGGATCGATTTAGTGATCCCATCGGTTCCTGCTTACAAGCCAGTGGAAATTCTTGCAGAGCTGTATTACTTTCTAAGGGTTGAACAATGGCTGTGGACAGCCTGACCCTTTTGTCGGCTTCGTTACTATGTTTGCATGGCGTGGCCTTCATAGCGTAGCCTTAATCGTTCTATTCACAAAATAGTTGCCAGTAAACACAACCCACCAGATAATCCTCAGAGACGTATTTCACTAATAACAAGGAAGCCTTTTTCAATACAGTGTCAGGTTCCTGGAACAGGTCCTGGCTGAATCCCAAGGCTATTTGTTAGATCGCAACAAAAAGGCTCAACCGATACGTTTGTTTAGAAACTTAAGGCGCCATCGTCTAAAGGAAATGGAAACCGAAAGCAAGTTTTGAGGTGGCTACCTTCTGAAGAGAAATTCAGTTTATTGCAACAAAAGGGAATGAAAGGGGAAAGCAGCTTGAATTTCCAAGTTTGGATTGCTATAAATTTAATTAGTACTGTATTTTTGTGCCATTTAATAGGAGATTCCTGTTAGACTAGGTGCCGGGGGTGAGGCAGTGGTGAAATTCAATTTTTTTTACTACCGGTTCTGTGGGCGTGGCTTGATGGGTGTGGTATGGCTTGGTGGGTGTGGCTTGGTGGGCGTGGCTGGGGAAGGATACTACAACAGGGGTCCCCAACCCTGGGCCGCAGACCGGTGCCGGTCCGTGGCTTGGTAGGAGCCGGGCCGCAGGACCGGAGAGAAGGAGGAGGGAGGAGGGGGCAGCCCCCTGGGCAGAGCGCACGGGAGAGCACAGGCGTGGCTGTTTGCGCCGTTGGAGTGGGGCTCTTCCTCCACCCTCGTCGACGGTGGGACTCCTGGGTGCCACCGCAGCAACCCTCCCTACCGGCCACCGATTCCCTTCCTCCTCCAAAGCCGGCATGCCGGCCACTCGTAGTCTTCCAGGGGCTGCTGTTCCTTCCACACACACGGAGGCTTCTCAGCTCCTGGAAAGAGCCTGAGCGAGCGAGCGAGCGACCAAGCACCGCGGGCAGGCGGGACAGGCTAAGGCGAATGACTGCGGCGGGCCGGGCTGAGGAGGCTCCTCAGGGGGAAGGAGGAAGGGTATCGGCGGCCAGTAGGGAGGGCTGCTGCGGCGGGGATGACAACAGACAGACAGAGAGAGGCACAGACACAGAGACAGGGAGGGAGGGGGGAATCAGAGAGTGACAGACACACACACAGAGACAGAGAGAGGGAGGGAGGGAAAGAGAGAGACACAGAATGAGTGATTAAGTGCGTGAATGCGAGACACACACACACATACATAGAGTGACAGATGGGCGGATGATGGAGAGAGACAGATAGAGAGAAAGAAAAAGAAAGAGAGAAAGAGAGAGAGGGAGAAAGAAAGAGAAAGAAATAAAGAGAAAGAAAGTAAAAGAGAGAAAGAGGGAAAGAAAGAAAGAAAGAAAAAGAAAGAAAGAAAGAAAGAAAGAAAGAAAGAAAGAAAGAAAGAAAGAAAGAAAGAAAGAAAGAAAGAAAGAAAGAAAAAGAAAGAAAGAACTTATGACCAAAATTGAGCCCAAAAGTTTGGTTGTTAACCAAGATCATTGTTAAGTGAGTTTCACATTTTCCAAGTTGGCCACGCCCACCCAGTCACATGACTGCTTGAGCCACTCAGCCGGTCCGCAAAACTTTCTTGAAAATGAAACCGGTCCCTGGTGCCAAAAAGGTTGGGGACCCCTGTACTACAAGATCCCCATTCTCTCCCCACTCCTGGGGGAAGGATATTGCAAAATCCCCATTCCCACCCCACTTTGAAGCCAGACAGAGGTGGTATTTGCCGATTCTCCAAACTACTCAAGATTTCCGCTATCTGTTCTCCACAAACTGTCAGAGCCTGCTGGATTTCACCCCTGGTCTGAGGGGATGGGCAAGAGGACAGGATAAATCCACATGATTGGCTTTAAAAAAAAAAATCATTATATCCACTGCGGAGTTTCAAAACACAACTTCTGAATTCTTATTTGGTTTGCTTGAAGGAGACTCTCCTGCCTGCTCAGCGCCCCCTTTTGGGAGAAAGAGACATCTACAGGTAGCCCTCAACTTACAACCATTCGTTTAGTGACGGTCCGAAGTGACACTGGCACTAAAAATGTGACTTTTGACCGCTGACGATCACCGAAAAGATGACTTTTGACTTATGATCATCGCAGCATCCCAATAGCCATGCGCTCAGAATTGGGATGCTTGGGGCCAAGGACTCATATTTAAGACCGTCGCAATGTCCTTGGGGGGGGGAGGGGAGTGTCACGCGCTTCCCTTTTGCGACCTTCTGACAAGCAAAGTCAGCGGGGGAGACGGATTCGCTTAACAACCGCGGGACTCACTGAACAACTGGAGTGATTACCTTCACAAAGTTGGCAAGGAAAGGCCGTATAATAAAGGGGGATAAAAATCGCTCAACGACTGTCTCGCTTAGCAATGGAAATCCTGGGCGCCATCGTGGTCGTAAGACGAGGACTACCTGTACCCTTCCCCAAGCATTGATGGCACCCTAATTGCAAGCGATTTCTCGCTGGAGGGAGGCCGTGCGCTATGTTGCCCCACTGAAGAAGCGTGCCATTTGGTTCCATGTATTATTTGGGATGACCTTGTAGTGGACGCTTTCACCGTCACTGTAAACATAGACATAATTCTCTTTGTTGCCTGACACAAATTTCACCATGTGCCCACCGCAGTCCACTAACACGTAAGCATTGTTCTGGATGCACCACGGCTCCATAGAAAGCATCTCCAGGGTGGACTGCAAGCATTTCTTGAGGGTCTCCGAAAGGATTCCCCAGGTTTCCAAAGCATGCTTCACCCTCAGCAGATCTTTGGTACTCCACGGTTCCTCCCGGACGAGCATCCTCGCGTGATACGTTTCCGCAGTCAGTTCCTTGACGATATATTGGATTTTCTTGTTCAAGGCAAGGACTGAAATCTCACAGTGGCCTTTGCCCCTGCGAAATTCCATGCTTAGCCCCTCACACTGGATTAGCAGTCGGGCGTTTTGCTGCACGACCACGGGTTCCTTTCGAAATCCATTGATGGCTACGGTAAAACATGCTTGAAGCAGCGGTCGGTCTTTGGCCAACCAAAGGCGATGTCTCTCGAGGTTCCCTTCGGTCAGGGGTTTCCAGGTCAGGGTCTCCATTATCATGGCAATGGCTCGCTCCACATCCATGGAAGAGTCCTCCATTTTCATCACGGTTAGGAACAATGCCAATGCAAGGAAGATAACGGATGATCTGGTCAAAAATTTCTTGGCTCGACTTGTAGAAGTTAGCAATTGTTCGCTAGATTCCCACTGGAATTCATTTTCTAGCAAATCAGTCATGTTCCTAAAAGGAAGGAGAGGTCATCAGCATTGAAAAGGTGACTTGATCAAAATGGGTTAAAAAAAAGAAAGAAAGAAAAGAAAAACAAAGGCAGTTTTCAAAGAATTAAAATAAAATCGGGGTTTTATTTTTTTATAAGCACAGATCAATGTTTTATAGTGATACAAAATAAATCAATGCAAATATTTAGAAATATGAATATTTTAATAAATATTATTCAGAAGTTCAATATTAATTATCTGAAATTCCCATCCATTTAAAAAAATTATCTGGAACTAGAGTTTTACTGCCTTAAACATAAAATGCTCTCCAATTTTATTGAAATCAATGCTGCAGGTTAGTATTCCTAAAGATGGACCATATCGATAAATCATAACACACAACACTTAGGGATAATCATAGGTTACTAAATAAGCGATCAACATAAATGAAAATAAATGAGTTGCGCCTGATTTTACAATCGTTCTTTTGCTGCGGTTATTAAACGAGTCACCGCAATTCTTAAATGAATTATGTAGCTGTTAAGCAAATTGACTGCTAGTTGGAAGCCAGCTGAGATCACGAATGGTGATCCCACAATCCCATAAATAGATGCCACTTGCCAAACGCCCACATTTTGATCACATGACCATGGGGATGCTGGAATGGTCATAAATGCAAGGGCCGGTCGTAAGTCACTCTTTTTTTCAGTGCTATTCTAACTTTAAACTATCTCTAAATAAATGGTGTAAGCCGAGGACAACTTATAATTGGAATGATGACCAAGCTGACAAATTATGTGGATTCCTAAGCTATATTCTTCATCCACTCTTCCATTCTATATTGCAAGGGACATGGGCATTTCTCCTTCTGGTCTGACATCCTGCTCCATCAAGGAAGCAGGCTGCAAACATCTCTCTCTGGGTACATGATCAAATATGGAATGAGATTGAAAGTTTTCTTTTGAGACGCCTCTTAAATTGGCGCTACTAAGGAACCTGCACTACACTTCTCTGCCCAACACCAATTAACTCCAGCACCAAGGAGTTAGCGCACAGAACATAGAGTAACAGAGTTGGGAGGGACCTTGGAGGTCTTCTACTCCAATCCATTGCTCGAGCAGGAGACCCTATATCATTTCAGACAAGTGGCGATCCAATCTCTTCTTAAAAGTCTCCAGGGATGGGGCATCTACTGTACAACCCCAAAGGCAAGCCGTTCTGTTGGTTGATTGTTCTCCCTGTCAGGAAATTCCTCTTTAGTTCCAGATTGCTTCCCTCCTTGGTTAGTTTCCACCCATTGCTTCTTGTTTTGCTTTCTGGTGCTTTGGAGGATAATTTAACCCCCTCTTCTTTGTGGCAGCCCCTCAAATACTGGAAGGCTGCCATCATGTCTCCCCTAGTCTCAAAAGATGCTTTTTCAAACAGCAACTGGACTTTGGCTTTCCTTTTGCTTCTCATCCAAGAATCTATCTCCCCTAGTCCTTCTTTTCTCTAGAGAAGACTACATCAGTGGTGGGTTTCTGCAGGCTCGCACCTACTCGTAAGAGCCGGATGGTGAAATTTAGAGAGCCGGTGAGAGGGGGTTCCACTGGTGGAGCCAGAAGTAAGTTTGGCCTGCCGCTGCCAGTAATCCAATGGGAAGGCAAGGAAAGGAAGGCAGAAAGTAAAAAAGGAAAGAAAGAAAGAAAGAAAGAAAGAAAGAAAGAAAGAAAGAAAGAAAGAAAGAAAGAAAGAAAGAAAGAATCATCACAATTGAGCCCAAAATTTTGGTTGCTAAGCAAGAGCGTTGTTAAATGAGTTTCGCCACATTTTACAAGTTGGCCACTCCCACCATGTCACATGACTGCCAAGCCACGCCCACAAAATAGGCCACACCTAGAGAGTAGGTTCTTAAAAAAATTGAAACCCACCACTGGACTACATTAATCGTTACACTATATATGAATAGTTTATTGTTGGATTATATATTAATAGACGCCACCGTTAATATCATAAATAAGCGCACAATTGAAAGCAACCTGTGAAATTCAAGAACAGCCAGACCAATGGCCGCAAACTCACCTGCAGACACAGCTCCAAGCTGTTTGCCTCCAAAGTAGAGTTTCCTACTACAGCTTCACTCTCCTTGCAACGCACCACCTCAGGTGGATTCCCTCCCTCTTCCCCTCCCTCCCGCTTTATAAAGGAGCAACTTATATGCCCTTGGCTGAGTGCCAGCCAGTCGCCCAATTCCTTCTGCCACACCTCTTGCCTGGCTGAGAAGCGGAGTGGGCGGTGCTACAGGGGTTTCCTAAAAGCCTAAAAGGTTTCTTTGGCACTCAAATTTTTGCCAGGTTCTACTGCAAATAAATAAATTAATTAATTAATCCACCCGGGGAAGAAGGAAAAAAGCGCACACACAATCAGTTTCAGTTTACATTATTTTTATCCATTTAATATCATGCAAAGTATAGAAACACTTAAGATTTCATTGCATTTGAAGAGAGAGGGAAGAACTCTTGAAACTCCAGACACAGATTGAAATACCCAGATATGGGTTTTAAAAATGCCAACTCTGGTCATTTGGTGAATACGATCGTCCAGTATTCATTCTCTCTCTCTCTCTCTCTCTCTCTCTCTCTCTCTCTCTCTCTCTCTCTCTCTCTCTCTCTCTTTCCCCCCTCTGTTTTTCTTCTTTTTGTGTTCTCTCTCTCTCTTCCTCTCTCCCTCCTTCCCTTCATCTGTTTTTCCTCTCTCCCTTGTCCTCTCTCTCTCCCTCTTTCCCCATTTTTCTTCTTTTTGTGTTTTCTTTCTTTCTTTCTTTCTTTCTTTCAGTCTTCCTCCCTCTCTCTGTTATAGCTCTTTTGTCCTCTCCCTCCCTCTCTTTCCTCTTCTGTTTTTCTTTTTTGTGTTCTTTCTCTCTCTTTCTCTCCCTCCCTCCCTCCATTATTCCTCTTTCCTTTATCCTCTCTCTCTCCCTCTTTCCCCGTTTTTCTTCTTTTTGTGTTCTTTCTTTCTTTCTTTCTTTCTTTCTTTCTTTCTCTCTCTCTCTCTCTCTCTCTCTTTCTTTCTTTCTCTCTTTCAGTTTTCCTCCCTCTCTCTCTGTTATACCTCTCTCCTTTGTCCTCTCTCCCTCTCTCTCTTTCCCCTTCTCTGTTTTTCTTCTTTTTGTTTTCTTTCTTTCTTTCTTTCTCTCTCTCTCTCTCTCTCTTTCTTTCTTTCTCTCTTTCAGTTTTCCTCCCTCTCTCTCTGTTATACCTCTCTCCTTTGCCCTCTCTCCCTCTCTCTCTTTCCCCTTCTCTGTTTTTCTTCTTTTTGTGTTCTCTCTCCCTCCCTCTCTTTCTTTCTCTTTTTCCTCTGTTCTTTATTCTCGATCTCTCTCTCTCTCTCTTTCTCTCCCTCCCCTTCCATCGCAGACGTCGCCCCAGCCGCAGAAAACCCGGGGGAGCCTTCCGCTTCGTCGGACGGCCTTCCGAGGGCGGCCTTCCTTCCAGGAGAGGGCAGCCGCGCCACCCCGCGGCATGAAACTCCCGAGCCGATTCAGGCGAGAAGCAGGAAGGAAGCGCCGCTCGGAAGCTGCAGCGACCAGAAAGCTCTTCGGCTCCCCGAACTCTCCGGCCACAGGTACCGTCAGCCCCTGGACAGCGCATCCCAACAGCCTCCGCCGCCACGGAGGTCTCCCGACCCCCATACACACACACACACCGCGCGGGGCTTTAGTCAAACTTGCGGGACGGGGGGTGGCTGTCTGGGCTGCTTTTGCGGAGTCTCCCTGCCCCTCCAGGGACGAAGGTTTCCCGGGCTTGTTGACCGGGGGTGCAGTCGTGTGTTCCGACGTGAAAAAGGGCGCACCGGGTGCCCGAAGGACCTGGGAGCTCCCAAGCCGGCGATTCACGCTCAAAGGGGGCAGGGAGAACGGGGGGGGGGGGGGGTGTGTGTGGCAAGGCAGCGCGATGGGGACGAAAGAACTTTTACTTTACTTTATTTTCAATTTATATACCGCCCCTTGTCACCAAAAGGGACAGAAAGATTAAAAAAAAGCCACACAATATACAAAATTTAAAAAACAATTAAATCAATAGAAAGAGAGAGAGAGAAAGAGAGAAAGAGGGAGAGAAAGAAGGAGAGGGAGAAAAAGAAAGAAAGAAGGGAGAGAAAGAAAGAGGGAGAAAAGGAAAGAAAAAGAAAGGGGGGAGAGAAAGAAAGAGGGAGAGAGGGAAAGAAGGAAAGAAAGAAAGAAAGAAGAAAGACAGAGAGAAAGAAAAGGGGGGAGAAGGAAAGAAAGAGAAAAAGAAAGAGAGAAAGAAAGTAGGAGAGAAAGAAAAGGGAGGAGAAGGAAAGAAAGAGAAAAAGAAAGAGAGAGAGAAAGTGGGAGAGAAAGAAAGAGAGAGAGGGGGAAATAAGGAATGAGAAAGAAAGAAGAAAGAAAAAAAGAAAAAGGGAGAAGGAAAGAAAAAGAAAGAGGGAGAGAGAGAGAGAAAGAAAGAAAAAGAGTTTCATGCGGGGGGGTGGCAAGGCAGCGCGATGGGGACGAAAGAACTTTTACTTTACTTTATTTTCAATTTATATACCGCCCTTGTCACCAAAAGGGACTCAGGGCGGTGCACAGAAAGATTAAAAAAAAAAACCACACAATATACAAAATTTAAAAAACAATTAAATCAATAAGACTGTGCTAAAATTGAATAAATAGTTAAAACCATAAATAGCGAATTAAAAGAGTCCCTAATCTATGTCAGGCCGGCGAGACGAAAGAAATGAGCTTTTACCATCCGACGGAAGAGACGTAGGTCCGTGATGGTGCGGATATCGGGGGGGGGAAGGTCGTTCCAGAGTGTCGGACCCGCCATAGAGAAGGCTCTCCCCCTGGGGGTCGCCAGTCGGCATTGACCGGCTGACGGCACCCTGAGAAGGCCAACTCTGTGAGAGCGGACAGGTCGAAGGGAGGAATGTGGTAGGAGGCGGTCTCTCAAGTAACCAGGACCCGAGCCATGGAGCGCTTTGAAGATGGTAACTACGAACTTGAAGCGCACCCGGAAGACCACAGGCAGCCAGTGCAGCTCGCGCAGGAGAGGTGTTACGTGGGAGTAACAAGAGACTCCCAGAATTCCCCGCGCGGCTGCGTTCTGCACTAGCTGGAGCCTCCGGGTGCACCTCAGGGGGAGCCCCATGTAGAGGGCATTGCAGTAGTCTAGGCGGGAAGAAAGCCGGGAAGAGGGGGTTGCGGAGTCAAATGGGGACAAGGGGAGGGGGGGATGTTCCAAGATTAAAAGGCACAAGTTGCGTTGGGGCAGAGAATTGGGGGTGAGGGGAGAGGGAGAGAGAAAGCAGCCCTTGTTATTCTGCCTTTGGCTGCGTTCAATTCTCGTGCTTTGCTCCGCTGCCTCCTCCGTTTTCCTACAACAACCCTGCGAGGGAGGTTGCCCTGAGAGAGAGAGAGGGAGAGAGGGAGGGAGAGAAAACGGAAGGATTAAAAGCCGGGGAAAGAGAATGGCTTTGGGGCCTTCTGGAATCCCAGTTGGAAGAGAGGAGGAAAGGTAACAGGAGAGCACGTTTCTGCTAGCCTGGTGCAAAATGAGAACTTAACTTGGGACATTTATTGTCACTTTAAATGTACACGAATCGGCATACGTTGAAATGAAATTCCATACAGCTTTCAAAAGGTCACCACCTCCAATATACATTATGTAAGCGTGACAAAAATAGAAAAAGAGAGAGAGAAAGAGAGAAAGAGGGAGAGAAAGAAGGAGAGGGAGAAAAAGAAAGAAAGAAGAAAGGGAGAGAAAGAAAGAGGGAGAGAAGGAAAGAAAAAGAGAAAGAAAAAGAAAGGGGGAGAGAAAGAAAGTGGGAGAGAAAGAAAGAGGGAGAGAGGGAAAGAAGGAAAGAAAGAGAAAGAAAGAAGAAAGACAGAAAGAAAAGGGGGGAGAAGGAAAGAAAAAGAAAGAGGGAGAGAAGGAAAGAAAAAGAAAGAAAAAGAAAGGAGGGAAAGAAAGTGGGAGAGAGAGGGAGAGAAAGAGAAAGAAAGAAAGAAAGAAAGAAAGAAAGAAAGAAAGAAAGAAAGAAAGAAAGAAAGAGAAAGAAAGCATATACCCACATATCCACGTATATTATATGACACAGAGAAACAACACAGTCTAGTTCATATTTATGGGGTAAAATGGCTGCTGAGGTACCAAAAGAAGCAGAATTCAGTAGAAAGAGCCCACAGAAGTTTTGACAAAGTTATCCCGGGTTATCAACTAAATCAAACAAAGTTGGACTTAGCGTGCCACGTCAACTCAGTGGGAGGCACTTTGCTGAGTTGCTACATAAACCCATTTCTGTTAAGTCACTCCTCCTCTCCTCTCCTTTTCTCCTAGGCTTGGTTATGGCAATGCAGGATCAATCCGTACCACCAAATGAGGAGGATTTTTTCAAAGACTATGATGTCATCACCAATGAAGAGATTGAAGAGATTAAGGATGCTCTTGAAGAAGGGAGAATGGACAAAGCCGTTGCCAAGATTATGGAAAACCTCCAATCCCTGGAGGAGACCTGCTTGAGCATAGCCGTGACGGGAGAATCTGGCTCTGGGAAGTCCTCCTTTGTCAATGCCATCCGAGGGCTAGGAGATGAGGAAGCTGAGTCTGCTCCCACTGGGGTGGTGGAGACCACAGAGAAGCCCACACCTTACCCACACCCCAAGCACCCCAATGTCACCCTGTGGGATCTACCTGGAATTGGAACGCCAACATTCTGTGCCAGCACTTACCTGCGGAAGGTTCAGTTCATCCGTTATGATTTCTTCATCCTCATTGCCTCCGAACGCTTCAAGGCCAGCCATGTCCAGCTGGCACAGGAAATCTGTCGCCTGCGGAAGAAATTCTATTTTGTGCGCTCCAAAGTAGATACAGACCTGGAGGCCGGCAGAAAACGCCGGCCACAAACATACAATGAAGAGGCTGTCCTGCGAGAGATGCGAGAAAATTGCCAGAAGTGCTTACGGGCTGAGAATATGCCCGATTCCAGAGTGTTCCTTGTTTGCAACTGGGAGCTAAATAAATACGACTTCGTGATGCTGCAGGAAACCTTGGAGAAGGAATTGCCAAGCCACAAGCGACATGCTTTTCTCCTGGCACTGCCCAACATGTCTCTGGGCATCCTGCGGAAAAAGAAGATGGCTTTACAGGCAGAGATCTGGAAGGCGGCCATGGTCTCCGCTGGGGCGGCTGCTGTCCCTCTTCCAGGCCTCGGGGTAGCCTGTGATGTAGCCCTCCTGATCAAATACCTCTCAAAATACCTCAACAGTTTTGGACTGGATGGAGACTCCCTTGCCAGGTTGGCTACGAAGACCAACAAACCTGTGGAGGAGATCAAAGAGGTAATAAAGTCGCCGCTAGCTAAAGAGATCTCCAAAGATTTAGTTCTAAAGCTGCTCACCAAAGCTGGCGGCGGGGCACTCATGTTTATGGAGTATTTTGTCAGCACGATACCCGTCTTAGGCTCCGTGGCAGCTGGAGGGATCTCTTTCGCTACCACCGCCTACATGCTCAGGAGCTGCCTGAATGAGGTGGCCAATGATGCTCAACAGGTCTTCCTCAAGGCGTTTGAATCTGAGCTCTGAAGGAAGTTAGGCCTTGAGGAACAGGCTGGGAATGAGGGCACAAGGTACTGAATCAGACAGTGTTATTTCCACAAGCCCATAATTAAAATCACCAGCCGGAAGTGGGGGCGGGGGAGGTGGGGATGAGATAGGAAGCTCAAAACGTGGCCTTTTGCAATAATATTTTTAATGACAATTGAGCGGTGAGTTACTTTATTTCCCTTTATTGCAAAATATAAAGAGTGGGGCAGATTCCGGGATATCAATTATGCCACCACTGTAAAACTATGCTTCCCAGTATTCTTTGGGGGAAAAGACAAATAAGGATGAAGCTGTATTTAGGATTCCCTGTATTTCTATAACTGACCAAACCATCAAAGCTGACACCAGACGGAGCCTAGAAAAACTCCCAAGTACCGCAAGATCAGAAAACGTGGAGAGATCTGGCCCATAGAGTCGCCAAGGCTTGGGTACAATTGAATGGATAACATCATCTTCATTTCCGTCGACCAAAGGACTTCTTGTAATGACCTGCTTTTCAAGTTGTAAAGTTAGACTTATTGTGCTGCTTAATCGAAGACGAGATAATTTATCAAACTGCAGATTGGTGCTAAATAATGAATGTTTGAGATTTCCTGAAGATCTGGATGGTCCCAGGGTTGAAAGAATTGTTTCAAGATCGTAGCTTCTCTTGAGTTGTTCAACAACGAAGCCTCAAGCAGTCAAGAAACTTAACACTGCTACACCACAGGGTTGTGTGTTGAGTGCCTTGCTCTGCACTTTTTATGTACTTGACTGCATTCCCATTCACGCCGGTAATACTATTGTTAAATTTGCAGATGATACAACAGTGATGGGACTCATCTCTGGGGAGAGGGAGGATGAGTCTGCCTAGTGAGATGAGGTGGAATGGTTGCTTTCGTGGTATGGAGTCAATATCCTGGTCCTTAACACCAATAAGACCAAGGATTTACAGTGGACTGTAGAAGGAGTAGATCAGACATCCAGGCCTTGCTTATCAGTGGAGAGGGAGTGGAGCAAGTGGACAGTTTTAAGTTTCTGAGTGTTGTCATAAAAGAGGACTTGATCCTCACATTGCAGCCCTGGTCAATGAAACAGGAACTGAATGGAAAACTGCTGGTGACCTTCTACTGCTGCACCATAACAAGTATCTTAACTTACTGCACCTGGGCATGGTTTGCCACTTGCACATTGGCAGATAGGACAGCGCTCCAGAGGGTCAATGTCATTGCCCAGAGGATCATGGGTTGCCTTCTCCCCTCTTTGGAAGAGTTTGATAGCTCCCGCTGCCTTAAGAAAGTTCAAAACATTCTTAAAGGGGACCTAGTTATCTGCGGGATCGTATCCTACCCCACACATCCCTTCTCCGGGTGCCGTCCACTAGGCAATGCCAGCGGGTGACGCCCAGGGGAAGGGCCTTCTCTGTGGCGGGCCCGACCCTCTGGAACGACCTTCCCCCCAAACTTAGATCTATCACGGACCTCCGCTCCTTCCGCCAACAACTAAAAATCTACTTTTTCCAACAGGCCGGCCTGGCCTAACCTACCGTACTTAGCCTAGTTTTTTAGCAGAGAAATTCTACATTGGGCTTCAGGGATTAGTTTTTAATGGGGTAGATTTTAGCACAGGGTGTAAATTTAATATAGTTTTAAGTATTTATGTATTTATTTTGTGATGTATTATAATAATAATAATAATAATAAATTTTATTTGTTACCCGCTCTCTCTCCCCAGAGGGACTCGAGGCGGGGCACAGGAAAATTAAAAAACAATAAACACAACAGAATACATAATTTAAAATCACAATTAAACAAATCCTGCGCTAAAAACATCTATAAAAACTAAAAAACTGTCCCTAAAACCCCTAAACACAACAAATAATTAAAATTATGATTTTATATTTCCTGTGCACCGCCCCGAGTCCCTTCGGGGAGAGGGGGCGGTTAATAAGTCGAATAAATGAAATGAAATGAATGAAAGATCCATCTCAGAGTGGGCACCCTTTTTTTTTAACTATTACCATCTGGCAGATGGTACAGCACAATAAGAACAAGGACCAATAGGCTGAAAAACAGCTATCCCAGAGCAGTAACAATATTGAATTCTGCTGTATGGTGCAATATTAAAAGCAGTATCAGGAGGTTTTAATTCAATTTTATAGAATATGAAGGATGTGTGCTTTTATTATGTATAAAATGTACACCAAAGATGGCATTTAATCTCATTTGTACAAGGTGCAATGACAATAAACTAAGCTAACCCAAACTAAACAGGCCTTCTGCTTGAGCAGGGAGCTGAACTAGAAGACATCCAAGGTCTCTTTCAACTCTGTTATTTTAGTATTCTGTTATTATTCTCTGGAGATGACTGTAATACTGGGAAAGATGGAAGGAAAGAGGTCATCAGTAAGGTGAATGGATTCAGTTACAGGTGAGGAGTGCACTTTTAGGCAGACTTAAAAGATCAGCCTGGGGACAGATCATCATGGAGAATATCTGTGTGACTGTCATTGACTTCATGTTATTTAATCAATCAAACATTCAGTTGTTCTTAAGACTTTTTCTTCTATGTTGATAAATGCTGTTCAGACATATCTGTGCTTTGGGTGGCCATACAAACCTCTTTGAATGAATGAATGAATGAATGAATGAATGAATGAATGAATGAACGAATGAATGAAAAAGTTTTTGTGTAAATGACTATAAATGTTTTTGTGTAAACTGTTTTGTTAACATTTGGAAGCTTTTGTGAATGAACCTGTAGAATGACAATTGATCATTCAAAAGTTTATTGATGATTGAGCTAGCTTTTTTACTTTTTAATTCCCATGAAGTTTTTTTTTTACTATAGAGTTTTTAAGAACAGCAAGTGTGATAAAAAGGAAATTCCTGTTGTTTTTTCATTCACCTCCTGCAGCTGTATCCCAAAGATGTCTAGGGAGATTTTCAAGTATCCATGGTTCTCCCAAAGGTGCTTTTTGCAAAAGGCAACTGGACTTGGTTTTTTTTTCCTTTGAAAATGTTTCACTTCTCATCTAAGAAACCTCCTTCAGTTCTGAATTGAAGTCAAGAAGCTTCTTGGATGAGACATGAAATGTTTTCAAAAGGGAAAAAAACAAGGAAGTTTTTTATTTATTTTTATTTCTTTATTTAGTTTGTCACTCATGTACAAAAAGAATGTTTGGAGTATCCCAAAAATATTAAGTCAGAAACATTACAAATAAAAATATTAGTTCCTTGCCAAAAAAATAAGAGCCTTTTAAAAACTTTTATATTGATTTATTTGGATAGCGTAACAAATCTGAATTTGCATGTTATCTGTTAGGATTCTGCCCCTCTTCTTCAATACTGTCTGAAACTTCTAACACTGTCTAAAACTCGAGGGCAAAGAGCGTATTAAAACCGTGGAAGCAAGTGAGGTTTTGATCCACAGATTTCAATTCAAAGCCACTCAATCAAATCCACGTTGGATTGATGATTCAAGTTAAATTGAACCGAATCAATCTGTTCAAACTGGTTTTGGAAACTGATTTCAAGACCCTAATTCAATCAGACCTTATCTCCAACCTGTACTGGACTAAATAGCCAATTTGATAACGCAAATTTGGAGGCGGAAAGAATCCAATGGCCAAAAAAATGAGAAGGCTCCCCTTTGATACTTTTCGAGATAACTTATCTCACAAATAAAAACGATTGTATCTTTAGTATGCCGCTCCTCCGATACTTGTCAAGTGAAAACGATAACACAGCAGTGATTTATTGTGTGTGTCTGTGTGCATCAAAACATCCATCAAAAGGGAAGCAGCTTCAACAGTTTATTGAACAAGAATAACCATCCATGCAAAAAAAAAAAAAGGACAGGTCTGTCCAGTTTGCATCAGGGGACCAAGAAAAATAGGGCCAAACCGGGGGTGGGGGTGGGGAAGGGAGACAGGCTGGACTAGAGAGAGAAGGCAAGATGCATGCCCCACAAAATGAAAGCTTTTATGAATGGCACACTGATGTAGGGTGGAAACCCTGCGAGTACACAAACAACACTGACTCCCCACCGACCTTCGGCCTCACCTGCTATTCCGATGCAGAGGAGGTTTCATTGTCCCCCCCCCCCCACTCCCACCAGGAGATTGCAGATTTGAACCTTTCCTTGTGCAAAGGACCCGGCACAGCTCTGGAATTAGTGCAAGTGAAGCTCTGCCATCTAGACCAGATTCCCCAAGGGACAAGATCCATTTGGAACAGGACGGTCCTTTAGGGATGCAAAGCCAAAACCTTGCATTTTCCCCTCTTAAATCTTCCTGGCACCACCGAAGGAGTGCACCTCTCTTCTCCGGGAGACGTATCATCCTGGGCCCCTGGGGGCAGGTACCCTGGCCTGCTACAGCTCGGAGGGAGCTGCCTCTCAGCAGTTCCAATAGGGGGACACTGTGCTCACGCCAGCAGCCGGCTATACTCTGAGAGAGCAGAGGACTTCTTGACGCCATCCCAGATGCGAGCTGCATAGTGGAACCTGGGGAGGGGCGGGGGGGAAAGAGAATATCAAGACTCAGGTCAGTGTGTGCTAGGCGAAAGTTCTCCATCACGGTGTGGACCTTCACTGGCAAAGCCTACAGTGTCTGATCTGATACAAGACGCCTGGAGTACGTCAATTACCATATTTTTCAGACTATAAGACGCACTTAGCTTTTGGGGAGGAAAACAAGAAAACAAAATCTGCCTCTGCCTCCCAGCAATTTGCCATCTTGCAGCAAACAGCCTGGTCAGCTTCAGCACAACCTGTTTTAGCACAAGCAGCTGATTGGCGGTTGGATCTGCCTCCTGGAATACCGCCTATCAGCTGTTCTAGGCTGCGAGGATCGCCACCGCCCATCGCCCCCATCGCCACTGCTGCCTATCGCCGCCTCCGCATGCCCCGTTTTCAACCTCCGCACGTCCCATTCTTGGCCCGTTCATGGCAGAGTGGAACATCACGGCTGCCATCGCCTATCCCTGCCACCTGGAATGGGATGCACGGGGCGCGCAGAGGCGGCGATAGCAGCAGCGGTGATGGGCAGTGGCAATCCCCACAGTCTAGAACAGCTGATAGGCAGTATTCCGGGAGGCAGATCCAATCGCCGATCAGCTGTTCATAGTAAATCAGGCTGTGGTGAAGCTGACCAAGCTGTTTGCTGCGAGGAGGCAAATTGCTGGGACATTCACTTTATAAGACACACTTTTTTGCAGGGGGGGGGGGGAGGGGGAGAGAAGAAGGTGCCTTAAATACTGAAAAATACAGTAGCTTCTTCCTCCAAGGTGGGAGATGGAAGATCTGATCTAGGATGTCTCGGTTGCCATGAGTCCCATCGGCCTTAGGTGCAGTTAAACACAGGCTTACCAGTTTTTTTCTGTCAGGATGGTATGGGAGAGCTGAGGCCGGGACATGGACATCATCTGGCTCCGAAGCTTGGCAATCAGAGACTGGAAGCTGGGGTGTCCTTTGTATCCAGGAAGGAGGGAGAAGAGAGGGCCGCTTCCTGGGGCTGTAAAGTAAATGGAAGAGTGGGTGTTTGTTTTCTGAGCGAAGGACAAGATAAAGCTGGGAAGTGAATCCGCGGGACTCACTTGCTCTGGGCAGCACGTCATCGGTTTCAGAGTCCATGAAGGGCAGTAAGAACAGGTTGACCTCTGTGTCCAGGTAGCTCTGTGGCAGGCCAGGGAATATGTTACATTCAAGCATGGAAAGGGTACCTAGGAGGGAAACAAAGGAACTGCTAAGATTTCCTGTCTTTTGCCAGGCTGGGCCTTCCAGAAAAAAACATGAATTCGAGTTTCCATTAGTGAGTGAATCTTTTCTTTCTTTCTTTCTTTCTTTCTTTCTTTCTTTCTTTCTTTCTTTCTTTCTTTCTCTTTCTTTCTTTCTTTCTTTTTCTTTCTTTCTCTTTCTTTCTTTCTTTCTTTCTTTCTTTCTTTCGTCCTTCCTTCCTTCCCTTCCCTTCCTTCCTTCTTCCTTCCCTTCCCTTTCCTTTCCTCTTTTTCTTTCTTTCTGACCAATTCTAGACATCATGTAGTGCAAGGGTGTCAAACTCAGGGCCTGAGGGTTGGATACAGCCCATGGGGTGCTTAGATCTGGCCCGCGAGGCCGCCCTGGAAATAGCAAAGGACCAGACCACAGAGCCTCTGCCAGCGAAAATGGAGCTCACAAGTTGCCCCCTGACAGAAGATACAGAACAATTAAAACTAGGACCACACGTCTTCTGAATGGCTTTTATCCCACAGCTATCATTGCACTCAACAATGAACTAAAGGGCCACCATCAATGAGCTACTGGACAGCACTACTTGGTCTGTTGTGTGGATGTTTGGGTGGTTTAGAGGCAGGGATTTTTTGGTGGGTGGGTGTGTTTTGGGGATTGTTATGGGTGTTGGGCCATGGAAGCCATGGAAGCGTCTCATTTTCCTCACATCAGTATCAGAGTCTCTGTTTTTCCACTACCCACTTGAATTGCATTTCTATTCAAGAACGATAATCCAGTCCTCCAAGCGAATTGGTAAGCAAGTCCTTACCTTTGTATTTCAGGTGTGAATGCATCATAATCTTGTCAATAACGAGATGCATCTGCTTCAGGTTCCGAGGGCAGAAGTTCTCCCTCTTGGCTTTGTTTTGGAGGAAAACTAGAGATGGGGAGAGGGGAAAAAGAATCACGAGTTCAGGGCCCTTGTCCTCTTAGCTCACACCTTTATATAAATTCTTGCCTTCCACAAGCCAGGGCTCAGTCAAGCTAAAAAGGAAGATTTTCTTCCGATTTCCTAGTAACAGTGGAGCAAGTTTGCAATCTTCCACGTGTACAAGAAGATTCTGTACAATGACACAATCTAGAAATCTGCAAGCAAAGGAGTTTAATTCTCGTGCAAGAAGAAAGTGGGGGATATGGAAAGCAACTAGAAAAGCAATAGCACTTGTATTTATATACCACTTCATGGTATTTTTACAGCCCTCCCTAAGTGGTTTATAGAGTCCACATATTGCACCCAACGACCTCGGAAGGATGGAAGGTTGAGTCAACTTTCAGCTGGTGAGACTCGAACTGCTGGCAGTCGGCAGTCAGCAGAATTAAGATTGCAATACTGCGCTCTAACCACTGTGTCACCAGATGTCACAGGTGTTAAGAAAGACAACACAGAATTACTTCTAAGCAGTTTCCTTTATTGTTCCTCATCTGGCCAAATTAAATTACAGGCCTCATTAAATTATACACTCTGAGAATGTCTAGGAAGGAGCCATCTTGACCAGAGTTCCACGGCCCTTTGAGAACTGGGCCACACAAGTGGTAGGCGAGCTTACGAAGCTCCATTTACGCAGGCAGCAGGCACACCCACGAAACCATCCCCAACTTCCCCCCCCCGCTGCCGGTCCATAGAACCAGATGAGTCAAGATCAGCGATCCCCAACTTTCTTCCTCCCAGTCAACCTATCTAAACCTAGAAGCCTCTTAGAACTCTGGATTTCAGCCCCTCCCTCTTGGGAATCCAGGCTACATTCCATCCCACACACAGACTTCTGGTGATGTCCTTCTGGTTGGCCTCTCCTAGTCCGTCCGTCCGTCCCCCTTCTTCACAATTTTCTACTTTAGCCACCCACCACTTCCTGTCTTCCAGCCCGACACCACTTCGCCTGGAGATAGGACAATTACGGAGGAAAAAGCTTGTGTTCTTCCATACCGATGTGTGGGTAGTATTCGGTCCCCTCATCGGAGCCAGAGGAGCTGCTGGATTCATGGCTGGGAGACGGAGTGGAGGGCTTCACCATTTCAGCTGTCTGAAGGAACCTGCAATGGAGAAGAAAACCCTTCAGCTAACACAGCAATCTTCCAAAGTAAGAGGAAGGACGGCAGGATTCTTCGGTCACACTTTCCTAATTTTGTTACTCCAAAAATAATCTCACAATGTTAACCTTGTCAGGAAAGTTTAAAGAGGGAAGACAGATTTAAAGATGAGATATAAAAATTGAGGGTGGAAGTGGGAACACCAATTTAACCACCTATATAGCAATTACCCAGGAAGCACATCCCTCTGGTTTCCATCTACTAGTTGGCATTAAGGTGATTGGTTACGTTTCCTCAAAGATTTAGAAATAAAACTAAACTGAAACAGTTACACATATCTCGAGCTGTTCAAAATTTAGCAGTCTTGCTATTATCAAGACACCCCAAAATACCTGCATTCAGAGAATTAATATTTAGAGACATCTATAGATAAGATTTGAGAATTCAAGTTTTGGTTTAAAAGAATAGGTTGTATACCCAATTCTGGCCTTCAGCAGCAGGAAAAGGGATTATTAAAAGACTTTGGACTTAAACAGTTGCATGGAGTTGTCTGTTCACAATAGGGCCCATTCCAACCCATCTCTCACCTGTATAGGCTCAAGTCAGTAAACCAGTCTTGTACCACGATCACCACATGGCAGACAGTGAAGAGGAAGGCAGCAATCTGAAGGGACTAGAAAGAAGCTTCAAGTAAACGGGCAGAAAGGGCAGGGAGCCGCCTGTGGATACATGCCAAAAATCATGGCCAAATTCTTGGTCTACAGCTGCATTCACAAGAACTGTTGACATCCTGATAATCATTTAAGAATAGTGAATTGACTGAAGGTACAGACCAATGAAATATAAGTTATCATGAAGACTTTAGCAAGATTAAATTAACTAATGTAAGTGAAGGAGGAATATAGGATTATGACATGGCTAAAGGTGGAAGAGTAGAAATTCTCACAATGTCCGAATTAGTTACAAAACTGACCGGTTTGGACAGAAAGAAAACAAGGTGCTTCGTTTAAAAAATTGAAAGGCTTTTATAGAATTTTTGCTTTAAAAAAGTGAAACAATTTATAGATTTAATTACTGAAACAGATAAGAATTAAATAAGGGGTTAAAGAATTTCTGGAAGTTAAGAGGGAAGGGAAACAATATTTAACATCTGTTGAAAAGAAGGTTGGAAATAATTACATTTTAATTTTATCCTTTCATATATTTTTTTCTTACCTTTTTTTCTCTCATTTTCTTAAGAAATGCTTTTCACTTTATATAAAACCCTCAAGAAACACAAATAAACAATAAAAAGGAAATGAAGAAGATTGGTTGGCTGTCCCTGTGTTTTCCAGCTTTCATATTCCTTCTTCAGCTGTGAACACACACGGATCAGGGCCCTCACCATTTCCACAGGCAGGTTCGCTCTGGTGATCACCTGAGATGAAAGTTCTGCAGGTATTTCCTACAGCCACCTGTCCCCTGTTCTACACAAGATAAGGTGGACCATTACCTGCATCTCAACATAGGTATGGGGTAAATTGTACTCCGGTGGCAGCTTGCGGTCATTATTGATCAGGTGATCTAGGATGGAGGGACTGAGAATGGGCTGCAAAAAAAAACCAGAGAGAAGGAAAACGGTTGGGGAGTTTTTAGCTACCATTCCTTAGCCAAAGTAACCCAAGTAAGTCTTGCCCTCGGTTCTCACAGAAAGCTAATCCTCCTTGTGGAGAAAAAGGAATGGAAGACAGGGGCCCTGGATACACTTTTGTACTAATGGATATTGTTTGTGTAACCAGCTCTTGGAAGCAGCATTTATACTGGACAAATAATGAGAGTGTCAGTTTGGTCTCGTGGTTAAAGGCACCAACTGGGAGATTCTGATTGTGAGCTAAAACAAATCACAGAAATATCACCACATCACTGACCTGAGTATCAAGGAAGATGATTCGCTCCTGAGTAATAAAGAAATCGATGCCGCTAGTCTGGTTGCCGCCACGCTCTTTGATTTCTTGGCTCTGAGTGCGAAACACGTATGTCCTGCAAAAAGGGGGGAAACATTCATAGAAAAATGAAAGAGGGCTGACAATCTGTTACGGGTTAAACTTCAGGGAATACATAGAATTGCTGAACTAGTGTGGTGCCAGACCATGTTCACCTATTCAAATATTTAAAGAGCAAATTGGCAGGGTCTAGACTTCAATGAGACTGAGAGAGGAAGGAAGCTGCTGTGTCAGCTGAAAATAATAACTTATGTATTATATTCAAATAGCAAGGAAGCTGAATGATAATTTCTGAACTAGTAATGGAGAGCGGCCCTGTTTTGGTTCAATATCCGTATATTGTTAACATGGTGTGATAAAAATGAGTACAATCTAAGGAATCTGCCAACGATCTGTAACACCACAGAGACAGAATTACAGCTTTATCAAGTAACAGCAAAGGCAGGAAAAGAAAGGTAGTGTGTTCCCTAGATTTACAAATCTTCACGAACTGTGCATGCATTAATGCAATGGAAAAACAAATCAATATTATTTCATGAGATCAAACTTTAAGAATGTGTTTAAAAACGAAGCTGAATTGTTTCCCGTAAGTATGGTTCTATGTTTTTCCTGGTTCCTTTTTTTCCTGATTCCTTTTGTTCTGTTACGCTAAAACAAGAAAAAACTTCCAAACTTAACTCCCATTAATGAATTAAGAGCGACATAACAATCTTCCCTCTTCGGTTCATTTTCAAAGCTCATTGCCAACCCTCTTTGATCAATCTGGTATCCAATGCAGTTTCTCTTCCTAATGCCCACCTACCTCTGATCTTCTTCGGGTTGATTGGCTGACAACAGTGACATCACCATGGACTTCCCAGTTCCTTGCAGTCCTAATACCCCTACTACAAGCACATCTGTTTGGTCCAAGAGGTACTAATATCAGAAAGAGGAAATGGGGAACAATTGTAAAGGTCTGGTGATAGTTTAACATGTGTTATCTATATTCTAAACAAAATATAACTCACTTCTATTGGCTGGCAATGGTGGAACTTATCAATCTATTATTTGTTTGTTCACACCTTTTTAAATCTTGTTCTCCCCCCCAAATCAGGTTACATTCCAGCCAAAAGTTAAGATACATGCAAATATTTAATACAATCACTTGTGATTCTAACCTACTTACAACAAATAGCTTGGGACAGAATAGAAAGTTAATAAAAGCAAAAAAAACTCTCTACGTAGCTCAGCAGAAAGTCAGGGGGAAATGGGTTATTTGAGAGCTTTAAAAATGGATTAAAACAAAAAAAAAGGCAAATGAAAAAGACACTCAGCAGATTTGGAAAGCAACGGGTTCAAGAAAAACAAGACCGATCAAAGCAGGGTTTCCAAGAAACTTGCAAGAATGGGAGATACAAGAATACAAAAAAGAGCAAGCCAGCAGGAAAGGCTACTAGATAGTCCAGGTACCTCAATAGCACTGTCACACCAGTTCATCTGATCATCCACCAACTTGATGCTATGTTTCATCTTCTCCGGGGCTAACAACTTCGCCTGGCCAACCACAGCTAGAAAAATCATCAGGCGAGAACTTAACCCACAAGGCTCCCCATAACAGCAATATATAGTAATGTTACATCGCCCGTTCACTCCCCTGTTGATTATTTAAATCCAGATCAAGGGCCAGCAGCAGTTCAGGAGGCAGGTCTAAACCATGCAAAGACATACCGTAAACTGTCCCCTGAACTGTCAAGAGAGATGCTCCTTATCATCTGCCACGGATACAATGCTTTCATCCAAAGAAGTTGCCCCTTTTGGTCCAGACTTACGGTCCATAATGCCGCTGGATGCAGTCGAGCCCATGCCCCGATTCTGGATCTGATAGACAGGCTGGGTGGGACGCTGGCCTTCCTTCTCCACCTTGGCCACAGCTGCAGGGGGCTGAGCAGACACCTCTGTGGTGCCAGCAGGGCCTTTGCCTTCCTCTCTGGACTTCATCAGCACAATGGGCTTTTCCATGGCAGGAGCAGCAGCAGCAGCAGCTGGGACAGGGGCAGTGACTGGAGCCACCTTGGACTGTGAAGACAAGCAAGCCAAGATCCCAAATCCCTCTCAGCTGTATATGCAGCTCCCTTTCCTGAGAGCTCCCAAGTCCCACTACCACCCTCGGGAGGGCTTTTTTTTAAATTTCTTTTTTCTCTTAACTGTTTTTCTGTAATAAAGTTACTTCTGTAAATAACCTATTTCCTACTTTCAACAGCTCCTTCACTATAGGATGCCTAAAAGAATTGGATCAGGCGAGAGACCATTCCCATTGTAGGTATGTTTCAGATTCTGTTTCCCCCCGATATTAGAACTACCACGGACCTCCGCTCCTTCCGTCTGAAATTAAAAACACATCTTTTTCGCTTGGCCGGCCTAGGATAGTCTCTTCTGATTGTTTAGGGATTTTTAGTAAATATTTGGGAATTTTAGCGCAGGGTTTTCTGTTTAATATACCTTTTAGTTAGTATTTATGTACGTTTATTGTTTTAAATTTTGTATTCTTTTTTAACTGTTTTTAATTCCCTGTGCCCCGCCTCGAGTCCCTTCGGGGAGAGAGAGCGGGTTATAAATAAAATTCGATTCGATTCGATTCGATTCATAAAAACATAAGAACAGCCTTGCTGGAACAGGCCACAGCCCATCTGGTCCAGCATTCTGTCTCCCACAGTGGCTCCCCGTTTGCTTCAGGGTCTTCCCAAGCAGATGTCTTCAGCTGCTTATGATTCCCTGCAAATGGCATTGAGAGATATCCTGTCTATCTCTCCAACACGGAGGGTGTCCTTAGGCATCCATCATGATAGCCATGGATACCCTTGTTCTCCATGAACTCCTCTCATCCTTTCTTAAAGGTGTCGAGGCTTTAAAGACGACCATCTTTAAAGCGCTCCATGGCTCGGGGCCTAGTTATATGCGAGACCGTCTCCTGCCCCATACATCCCTTAGACCGATCCGCTCCCACAGAGAGGGCCTTCTCAGGGTGCCGTCGGCCGGACAATGCCGACTGGCGACACCCAGGGGAAGAGCCTTCTCTGTGGCGGGCCCTGCCCTTTGGAACGACCTACCCCCTGAACTCCGGACCATCACCGACCTCCGCCTCTTCCGCAAATGTTTAAAGACATATTTTTTCCATCAAGCCGGCCTAGCCTAACCTCCCATGGGGACTTTTAGAAAAGTTTTAAATTGGGTTTTTAATAATTGGTTTTTAGCACAGGATTGGGGATTATTTAATATATATTTTAAATTATTTGTCTATCTTCTATTGTGTATGTTTTTTAAATTTCCTGTGCGCCGCCCTGGGTCCTCTGTGGAGAAGGGCGGGATATAAATGTAATAAATGAAATGAAATGAGGCTGACAGCTGTCACCCCTTCTTCTGGCAGGGAGTTCCATAGACCAGTGATCCTCTGGGTGAAAAAGTACTTCCTCTTATTTGTTTGAGGT
Organism: Rhabdophis nuchalis; assembly: GCA_039707465.1. Taxonomy (NCBI): domain Eukaryota; kingdom Metazoa; phylum Chordata; class Lepidosauria; order Squamata; family Natricidae; genus Rhabdophis; species Rhabdophis nuchalis. Next base: position 7,508,247 of record CM077654.1, read on the forward strand.
CTAGCTTCCAAAAGTTTCATGGAGTGGCCCCCTAGTTCTAGTGTTGTGCCATAGGGAAAACAGTTTTTCCTTTTCTACTTTGTCCACACCGTGCATGGTTTTATAGACTTCAATCAGGTCACCTCTCAGGCGCCGTCGTTCTAGAGGGAAGAAGCCCAGCCGTTGCAGCCTCAGATGGTAAGGAAGGTGTTCCAGCCCCCTAATCATTCTGGTTGCCCTCCTCTGCACCTTTTCCATTTCCATAATATCCTTCTGAAGGTATGGTGACCAGAACTGTACACAATACTCCAGATGTCCCCTCATCCCCTCTGGAGGGAAAATATCTCATTAATAATATGGAATATGAAAGATGGGGATATGTAGGAAGAAAGCAGAATACCCTTCCCAATGGGTCTCTTTCAAACATTAAAGAGGCAAGAGAATGTATTTTAAAAAAACCCAATATAACTGCCCAATTTAAACAATTGTGATTTTGGGCAGTATAAATCAACCAATTTAGCAATTTCAGGCAATCCTCAGCTTACATCCAGTTGCTTAGCAATCATTTGAAGTTATGAGAGACCCTGAAAAAGCTATGTACAACCCATATTTGAAATGCCAACAGCCAGCCTCACCCTGCACTAACATGACCACAATTTACAATATTTTTTTGCCAGAAACTGGTGTTTCTTTACAGTTTCCAGTAAAAAAACTAAACACCCTACAGCAAACAATGGGTTCACTTAACAACCACAATATTCGCTTAATAACTGCCACGCAAAAGGTGGTAAAACCAGGTGTGGTCACCTAGTGATCCACTGAACAACCGTCACAACTTGCAACTGAAATTTGATTAAAAAGAACAGTAGAGGTGTACAAGAAAAATGAATAGGTGGTCAGGAACTCAAATTTCTATTGAGGTGTAGAAGTTAAATCTACTTGGTCCCAATTCCTGGGAGAAGAATTAGCAGCTAAATAGGGCTGCATGGTTATCCTTGAATGAAGGAACCCCCACTGGTGAATTCTGGACCCCAAATGACTTATAAAATCTAAAAGTGGTGGATCATGCTCTCCCACCTACCCTCTCAGCTGGAGGTTTGGCCAGAATGATGGGTGTCTTCTGCATCATTGTCCCCACTGGTTCATCCATCGGTTCCTACAATGAAATCAAGGTCAGATTTAAGGTGGATCCCTGCCCTCATGGCCATCCCAACCAAAGTGTAGACTTTTACCCGCCGGTCTCGGTCTCGATCCCGGTCCCAGGGGACATAGTCACGCTCTCGCCCTGGCCCAGACAGGCTTTGGTGACCCAGTTCCTTCTCCCGGTTCCAGCGACGGCGTCGTTCGTACAATCCAGGTTGACTGTGCCCAGACTCCGACATGTGACAATGGGATCTGGGAAGAGAACAAGAGCGTCCATCTGGGTTCTCAACGATCACAAGAGTGAAGAAACATATTATCTGACCTCAGAAGGAAAAGGCATATGACATTTAGGATGGAGTAATGGAGTAATCCCAGTGGTAGCTCAGTGGCTAAGACGCTGAGCTTGTCGATCGGAAAGGTCGGCAGTTCGAATCCCTAGTGCCACGTAATGGAGTGAGCTCCCGTTACTTGTCCCAGCTTCTGCCAACCTAGCAGTTCGAAAGCATGTAAAAATGCAAGTAGAAAAATAGGAACCACCTTTGGTGGGAAGGTAACAGCGTTCTGTGCCCCTTCGGTGTTTAGTCATGCCGGCCACATGACCATAGAGACGTCTTCGGATAGCACTGGCTCTTCGGCTTTGAAACGGAGATGAGCACTGCCCCCTAGAGCTGGGAACAACTAGCACAGATGTGCGAGGGGAACCTTTACCTTTTAATGGAGTAATCACCTGAAAGTAACAGGGGGCTTTGAATAAGAGGACTAAAGAAAAAGTTTAACCTTGGAATCACTGTGCGTATAGGATTGGGGATATAGGCTAAAGATCCACACCCCTGCCATTACTCACTAGGGGAGAAATTGCTTGATCCCTCAAAGAGCAACACAGGTAGTTCTTATTTAGCAACTGCCTTGTTTAGCAACCATTCACAGTTATGACTGTGATGAAAAAGCGAATTTGTGGCCAATACTCATATTTACGATCTTTGCAGGAAAGCCAAGAAAAACAAAGTGAGATCGGAGACAGTCATGGACTCAGTGACCACTTAATAACCAAGTTTCCACTCCCAATTATGTCACTAAGTCTGGGCTACTGTTTACATGATATTCATGTATGTGAAGATCAGACTTTTCCTTTAAAACCTGTGTCCTCTAAAAATGTAAACCAGGCTGGGGAAAACTGGGTGAGCTTAGCTGTCAGTTCTAGCTTCTTATTTATTTTGATCTCTTATTCTTCCTATTATATTGTATCAAACATACAATATTATCTGTCTCTGCAGCACATTATTTTATTTCAGAATTATAAAATTTGTTAAAGGTGATACTTCTTCCTCCACCCTTTGTGGGTCAAAGAAGGACCATCTTTAACCCAGTTTATAATTCTGAAATAAAATAACATGCTGCAGAGAGAGAGAGAGAGAGAGAGAACATGCAATCTCCCCTCCATTTTTGTTATTGTAGGTTGTTGTTTTTTTTAACCTTTTTTCCCTGTTTTTTTTTTTTGTTTAGCTTTGTACTTTAATTGTGTATGCTTCTCAATGTCACATATATGAGGTGGAGAGCTATATAAATTCAATAACCTAACAAATATAAATGACCTAAATAAGGCAGAAGGTATTGGGGAAGCAGAATGCAAGCAACTAATATTACTGAGCACGTGCAAAGTGCTACAGTTTGGGATTTAAAAAAATATATATTTCTAGGGAGATGGACCTATAATAATTGGCGGAGAGATACACACCCTGCGGGTGAGATGCTGTTGCTAAGCAACCGCCCGTGGAGGGATACGAGAAAAAGAAAACAGCCGCCGGAACTATGTATCTCTCGCGGAAGGATAACGCTGGCTGGTCTCAAGAATATTGGCGCACTGAACCAGGAACTACCTATCCTCAGTCCCGCAAAGCAATACCTGAGCAGCGGAGTCTCGAAAGCCGATACGAACCTCGCTTATGGAAGAAGCACTCCGGCCCAGCGTCAGGTAAAGTAGATGGTAGCGTCAATGGGGGAGGGGGGGAGCTCTTTGCGAGGTAGATGGGATTAGCGATGTGCGGTCACGGAAGGAAGCAGAGAAAGAACCTCGTCGGCCACCGTTGCTTGAAGTAGCGCGCAGGCGCAGGAAGTCATCCTTCATCCCCGAGCGAGAGCACCGTTAGCTTTGACTTGGCGCATGCTCCCTCTCCACGTCAAACCTGTGCATGTTGGTTGGATGGCCGTCAGCGTTTAGTTCGTCGCGGCAGTTTGGCGCGTACCTATGCGCCAAAAGCCTACAAAGTATGAGCCTAGAGGGGCTTAGAGCGGGAGGGAGTCTTCAACCCGGAATCTATTGCGTGGATTGGAGACAGCCCTTATTCCTACTGTTATAGCGCCATGTGGTGGTGGAGGTGGGAATTTAATGATAGCCTTCATCATCTCCATTGGTTTGGGGCTGGGGACGATGGTATTTGTAGTGCAACAAAAAACGTGGTGTTGCACGCCATAGAGGGCTTCATGGTTATGAGTTACTAAAAGCCACGAAAAGAAGCTAAGCTTTGTAGTCAAAGAATATAAAGCGTTGTCTACACCAGAGGTCCCCCAACTTGGCAACTTTTAAGACTTGTGGACTTGAACTCCCACAATTGGACTTGAACTCCCAGCTGTGCTGGCTGGAGAATTCTGGGAGTTGAACTCCACAAGTCTTAAAAGTTGCCAAGTTTGAAGACCTCCGATCTAGACTCTCAGATCCGGGCTGTGCAAATACTCTCTAGGGCAGAGGTCTGCAAAGTTGACTCTTTGAAGACTGGCGGACTTCAACTCCCAGAATTCCCGAGCCAGTCAGGCTGGCTGGGGAATTCCGGGAGTTGAAGTCCGCCAGTCTTCAAAGAGCCAACTTTGCCGATCCTTGCTCTAGGGTGCAGCAGTAGAAGGTCACCACCAGCAGCTTTTCATTCAGTTGTTGTTCCCTGAGAAGTCTCGGGTAGTATAATCTCCGTGGGAAGAAGAACCTGCATGCTCAGCTCCGAGCTACCTCCAAGAACAATGCCCCAAATGCCCTTCTTCAGCCAACGACCTCTGTCTCTTTGCAAAGGGCAGCAACCAAGTTCCAGGCACAAAAACCCAGAGGGGGTGACCTTGAGCCAGCCCCTTTCTCTCCACCCTAGGAAGCAAGCAATGGCAAATCTTTCCCCCCCAAAAAAAGATTTAAATAAACCCCTGCAGGGACTTGTGACCCATCCATCCCTGCATCCGAGCTTGGCTTACTTATTCTGTTAAATTTGCTGCAGCAGCAAAAGCGAAGGAAAGACTCAGGAAGGCTTTGACTACAACTCCCGGCAGCCTTTGCTCCTCTCCGCATGCGCAGTCCGCTCCTGGGCTGGAAGTGCCGCCGCCGCCGCCGCTGCCATTGCGCTTCGGGAAGGGGAGGTGGTTCTCGGGGCGCGCGCAGCGGGTGGGAGGGGGGTGAGGCCGGCGCAGGGTCTCCTCGGCGCCTGGGGAGGGGTCCTTCCTGCCGGGGCCCCGCCGGGCATCATGCGGCAGGGACTGCAGGACTGGCCGGGGGTTGCTGCTGCTGCGGCTCGGCCTGCCGGATCCAAGTAGGAGGCAAGTTTGCAGCCCGCCGAGCCGCGCGCGGGTTTCCCCCTTGCAGAGGGAGGGGATTCCACACACACCCTCCGGGATGAAGGCAGGCAGGGCTGGAGGGGTGGGGGAGAGGAGGAGGCCTCATTCTGCAAAGGGAATTCGAGTGGGGGGGGGAGGCCCTCTGGAGCATCCCAGCTCTACCCCCCCCCCCCCCCAAAAGCCTCCCTGGGGACTTTATGGATTCATTTTATTTTATTTCGTTTGCCACTCATGCACGAGATAGCAGGAATAAGAAGCAAGCATGCAGAAGAACCCAGGAAATGGGGGCAGGAGACAGGCTGGGGTGCTTATGTACGCCCCTATTATTATATTAGGAGTATAATATATGATATCATCTATTAGGATTGCAATGGAGGGAGCCCTGGGAATTGGGGCACCCGGAAGGGCGCCCGGTTGGGGAAGGGAAATCGCAAATGTGGGGGCTACGGATTGGAGTCAGGAGAGGGTTGTGGTTGTGCATCGGGCCCCCGTTGTGAGTGACTTAAGAAAGCATTGCAGGAGCGAAAGGGTGGGGGGATCAACCCCTGTTGCAAGCAGGTCCCTTTTTGTAGGTGCAATTTTACACCCCTACACACGCACACACACACAGAGGGAGGGGGCTTGCAGAGTCAAAGAAAGTCCAGTGGCCTCCAGAACTGCATCCTAAGTAATGTTGGGGGTGAGTCGTCACTTTGAACCATCCCTGAAGAAACCCGTCATTAAGCGGGGGCTACCTAGAACAAGGGATGGTGAACCTTTTTGGCACCAAGTGCCCTAACTGGAACGTGTGTGCGTGCACATCCATGTGCCGGCATGAACGTGCTAGAACACCGGAAATCCAAAGGCCAGCTGGACGGGATGCACATGACTGTTTTTTTCAGTTGTTTTGGGGCTATTTGGGGGGGGCACAAATGGCCCTAAAACAGCCTAGATTTTGGCTGTTTTTTAGCGCTGCAGCGCCCACGATAACCAGCTGGCCAGCACGCATGTGCACACCAGAAACCAGATGAGCAGTTGGCAACAGCATGCGTGCCCACAGAAAGGGCCCCGTGTGCCACCTCTGGTTTGCCATCACGGACCTATAACATGGACCCCTGGAGCCTCAGTTGCCAAGGAAAAATATCACACCGGCGGTTTCCTTCTCTCTTTTTTTTTTCAGGACACGATGGATTTGGTGACCGGGATGGATGTTGGCGCTGAAATCGAAGTGACCGAAGATGAAGATCTGGATGAATTGCCTCTGCATTTGGTAGGCAGCTGGCACCGTCATCCCCTTTTCGGTTTGGAGTCCAGAGATACTGGAAGGATTGTTTCTGGAAGCTCCCGGACCAGATGGTGCCGACGGGAATGCCACGCAGGCAATTCCTCTGGCATCGGAATTTGTGGGAAGGGGGAATACCTTAATATCCCTTTTGCAGTCTCTGGAAAACCTCTCCTAGTTTGGGGATCTTCTCTTGGTTTCCTTGTTTTGGGGCGGTTGGTGGAGATGGCTTGTGCAAAAAAAGTGGGCTAATTTCACCCCTTAAAACTCCTCAACCCTTTAAGTGGTGAATTTTGCCAGAAGCGCCATTGTTTGGTGTCCCTCGTCAGTAAAGTTTGTGGTGAGGAAACATAATAATATAATACTATTATAATCCAATCTTCTGAAGAGGGGTTTAATGCGTGCATCTGGATTAGAAAAGGTAGTTATCTTTGACCTTGGATGCAGGTGTAACAGGTTCTGCCTGTCTCCAAGGCTGGGTGGACCACCTGCGGCCCTTAATTTTGGCCGCCTTTGAAGCCCTCAGTAGCTACCACACTAAAAACTGAAGGCGCCATTTTCTGCCCTCTGGAGATGCAGAACAGGAAAATAAAAAAGCTGTGCTGCAAGTCCTAAAAATCGGCATGTTAAAAAGTACTTCTTAAGCTGGGTCGATATAGGAGGCTGGACTAGATGACCTGCTAGGTCCTCTTTTTCGCTTATACGTCCTGTGATTCTTTCCACCGCCAGGAAAACGTCCAGAATTGCCTCTGCTTGGAATCCGTGGACATCTCCAGCAGCGATGACGATGGGGAATCCCACCTGACCTTCTTCTTGCCTGTCAGACGGCCCCCGCGCCCCGTCCAGCGCCGTTCGGTCCACCGCCCTGCCGTGACGGCGAAACTCTCTGCTTCTGAGAAATGGGTCCCTCCCTTGTTCTCTTGCCCCTTGCGACCCGGAGGTCCTCCCCCTCCCGCAATACCAGCCTTCAGTGCCTACCAGTGCCAGAAGTGCCTGCAGGTCTTCATGGAGGAATGGCACTACACCCAGCACCTCCAGGACCACGCTCAAGAGGAGGAGGAGCTGGCCCAGCGGCACGCAGCCCAGAACCCTACCCGCCCCCCGTCCCCACCCCGCAAGCTCCGCTGCTTGGAGTGCGGCAAGCGGTTCCTGCGCCCGGAGCAATTTGCGCGGCACACCAAGTGGCACCTGAAGTTGGTGCGCCTGGGCATCAAAATCCATCACCGGAAGGTAAGTCGGCGCTCCTCCCAAGGCTCGTATGTTTACACGCCTCTCGGCGGCACCAGGAACCCCCCGGAAGTCAAAGGGGTTTCGGACCTCCCGGTCGTGCCGGAGATTCTCAGCCAGCCCGCCAGCCTGCAGGTCCCCAGGCCTCAAAGGACGGGCAAGCGGAAAGCCGCGAAGCACCTGAAGAGGAGGAGCGCCGAGATGTGGCAGCCTCAGGAGCTGCTCAGCGCCACCCAGGCCGGGAACTCCATGGCCGTCCTGGATGGCGCCACCGGGATCAACCTCCTGCAGCCTTGGCAGAAGCAGGAAGGGGTCCTGGAAGGCCAGGTGGCCGGCGGCCTCTTCCAACCGGCGGTCATGAGTGCCGAAAACCAGATCATCATTCTGGACGGCGATGAGGCAGAGGCTGTGCCTGTCGCCGCCGAGCGGCATTACGCCGAGCTGCAGGCCACCGTGTTCGACAGCCAGGGAACCCCCAACGCCGTGCAGCCGGTGTTCCTCAGAACCGAGGAACAGGCGGCCCTCCTGGATCCTCCCGTGAGCACCAATCCCCTGCAGGCTGACGGAGACAAGGACCAGGCAGCCGTCGGTCCCGAGTGGGTCGGCCAGAACCCTTGCACCGTTTACCAGACGGTGCTACTGCAAGCGGACGATCAGGCGGCCGTGATGGAGGGCCAAACGGAGCCCGGTCCTTTCCAGCAAGTGATCATCAAGACCTCCGAGGTCTCCCCCACGCTCTACCTGGACCCTCAGATGTCTTCGCTGGACCCTGCCGCTTTCCATTTGGTTCCCGAGCCTCAATACGTCACCTTCCCTTACGGGAACTCCCTGCCCTTGGACCACAGCGAGGCCACGGAGGAAGGAGAAAAGGCCTGGGAATCGCAGGAGGCCAGCTTCTGCTTGCCCAATTTGTACCAGGCGAGCAAGCAGCAGCAGCAGCCGCCCCTTCCCGCCGCGACCACCAGTCCCAGAAGTCCGGTGCTGATGCGGCTGCTGCCTTGCCCTACAGGGGACCATCCCGAGGTCTTGGACCTGGAATACGACACCGGGGGTGGCATTCCGGTGGCCTCGGAGCCGTGGGACGTCAACATGCACGCCGGGCAAGAGGCCGCCAGCCCCACCCAGGCGGCCGAAGAAGGCTTCATCGTGGTGGAGATGGAGAGCGAGTCGGGCCAGCCAGGCTTGGTGGTGGGCGAGCACCAAGACCGGCCCCGGCAACGGACCTTCCGGCGAGCCAGGAAGCGCCCCCTCCGCAAGGGCAGCATCTGGCGCTTCAAGTGCCCCGACTGCGGGGTCTGCTACAGCCAGCACTCCCAGCTGCGCTCGCACCAGAAAGGGCGGAAGCGCCGGGGGAGGAGCTTCCTGTGCGAATGCGGCTCTCCCTTCCGCGGCCTGCTCCACCTGCTGCGCCACCAGCTCCGGCACCTGGAGGAAGCCCTCTTCATTTGCTCCACCTGCGGGAAGTCGCTCCGAGGACACGCCGGGTTGCAAAGGCACAACTCCTGCCAGCCGGGCCTGGCTCGCTTCAGCTGCCCGTGCGGCGTCCACTTCCGACGTTTGTCCCGTTACCTCTGGCATCACGTCAGGAGCCAGAGGCCCGGCTTGCGAGTGTACACCCTCGTCGGTTTCCTCTCCTCCACCTGAGCCAGGTGGGCGGGTGGTCAGGCCGGCTGGAAGGGCAGGAGGGAGGGAGGAGCGTTCAAAGGAGGAGGAGCGGTCGGGCCCGTTCACTGACGGTTGCTGTCTAATGTTTGTTTAGTTTCCCTCAATGTAATTAATATAAAGATGGTAATTAAAGAGCTGAGCCCCTAATGTGTTGCTTGCCTGTGGGGAGGGGGCAGAAGTGGGCATTGGGAGGGAGGGACCTTCCAACCATTTAGCGGGAAATCAATTGGTTGGAGGTGATGGCGGCATTCTTCCCAGGTTGGGAGTGTACAATATTTACCGTGTTTCCCCGAAAATAAGACGGTCTGATTTTCTTTTGACCCTCGAAATAAGCGCTTGGCTTTATTTATTATGTTTGAGGTGCAGGAAGCCCCTTAATTTCAGCCCGCGGATCAGCTGGTCCAGGGAGGGCCGGACGTTCTGTCTCTATTTCTGGCACACTCTTGTCAACTCTAGCATCGCTGGGCCTGCCGCTCTTCGTGCGGCCGCCACTAAGAGCAGGGGCACCGTAGCTAGGGTTTGCGGGAGCCGCCTCCGTGAGGCTGTTACGCATGGATGGCAGGTGCAGGTGGGGTGTGTAAGGCATCTCCCCCCCCCCCCCTAGGAAACGGCGGGGACCAGCTGTGCTTGCATTTAAATATTTTCGGGGAAAGGGTTTATTTTAGCACCTGGGCGCAAAAGCCCAAGTGGGCTTATTATCCGGGGGGGGATTATTTTGGGGGGAAACAGGGCACCAGACCAAACACAATATTTGCATACAGGGAGATCTCGTTCAACGCCCACAATTTGGAACCGGCAGCCCTGCTGCTAACACGGACCTCACATGACCGCAACACAGCTTTTATGATCGCGGTTCCGTCGCGGTCGTTAAAGCGAATCGCCTGCGGTCAAGTCAGCAAGACATCCCTTGACTCCGACTTGCGATTTTACTGCAGTCGTCTGCTGGAAGCTGGCTGGGGAGTTTGGTGCCACGGTCGTAAGCCTGAGGACCGGTTGCACGGTTTTTCAGCCCCGTGAATTTGGTTGCTAAGCAGGGCAGTCGTTAAGCGAGGAATGCCTTGTATGTTGTTGTGGGGTTTTTTGCACAAGTGTTTATGAAGTCAGATAATTACACATTTCTTCGGAGAAGTCACTTTTTCTTGTGATAAAGAGAAATTGGCTTCCTTTTTTTGACTGCACTTCAACAACCATCCGATCCCCGACATCCATCATCCAGCTGGTCGCAGATGGGATGGAAGATGGAAGGTTTGAGCTGCATAGCTTGCAACCTTCCCTCCTTCCCTTCCTTCCTTCCCCCAACAGCTAAGCTAAGTTCTTCCTCATTCCACCTTTTCTTTTTAATGTTTCTCTTCTATTTCCTCCCGGACGTCTGCCCCTCCCTAAATGAAATTAGCCCAAGGGCCACAGGTCACCCACACTAATTAAAAAATGACCGCTTACAAAATTGCCTGTGTCACACATACACACACACCCCTTTCTACAAACAAGCTGTGTCTTTTCAGTTGTGAGTACTCCTCCACCTTCAGAGTCGATGTCCCGAAGGATTCACAGAAGCTTCCTCTGACTTAGTGATCTCTCGATCAGGTGCAGGCTGTTTAATTCCAGCTGCAATATTGCACTTGGCACATCTGGGCATCACTAATATGGGAGATAGCAGATTAATTTCGTTGGAAGGAACTGGGGGCTTTTTTCCCCCTGCCTCTCTAATTAAGTGCCAGACTTTGGATGCAGAGCTGTTCTCGTTAATTCTCTCGTAGTAGCAATAGCACTTATATTTATATTTATTCTAGCTACATACAAGACCGCCTCCTGCCCCATACTTCCCTTTGACCGATCCACTCCCACAGAGAGGGCCTTCTCCGGGTGCCGTCGGCCGGACAATGCCGGTTAGCGACACCCAGGCTAAGAGCCTTCTCTGTGGTGGGCCCTATCCTCTGGAACGACCTGCCCCCCGAACTACGTAACATCTCGGACCTCCGCCTCTTCTGCCAGCGCCTTAAAACGCTTCTGTTCCAACAAGCCGGCCTAGTATAACCCCCGATACTGAGTTTTAACACTGTAAATTTTAACTAGAGATTTTATAAGTTGGTTTTAGCACAGGATTATTATTTAATAGCGTTTTAATATGGGTATTTATATGTATGTTTTGTTTTAAATTGCCTGTGCGCATAGCTGGCTGGGGAATTCTGGGAGTTGAAGTCCACCAGTCTTAAAAGAGCCGACTTTGCAGACCCCTGAGCTAAACAAACAGGCTAAGTTTGCATGGCGCTGCTGTAATTCTCAAAGAGCCATCCAACCAAATCAATTTTGGCGTGTTGCAGAAATGCACTTAATGTTTCCCTATGAATGAGATTTCTTATTCTCAATCGGGGGTTTTAAGTGGAGTTCAGCGTGGAAACTTAAGGAACTGTTTGCTTGCAAAGTGTCTGCCCTAACGTTAGAATAACAAGAGTTGGAAGGGGCCTTTGAGGTCTTCTAGTCCAACCCCCCTGCTTTACACCACTTCAGACCAATGGTTATCCAAACATTTCGCTGAATATGGTTCTTGGCTTGGTTTGGAGCATTATTGGATATTCCTTCTCTGTGTGGGTGTTTAATATACACTACAAGTAGTAGTAACCAGTGGCTTTCATAACTATTGGAAGTTACAATGGACCCCTTCCCCAAAAAGGTTGCTTAAGACCCAGGTCCAGAGTTCCAAGAGTGGTACACACACACCCCTAGTGGTCACACATCTGCATTTTGGGCTCTCGGCAGCTGCCTCACCTTTACTTAAGTTGTAGCATTCTGTGGTCAGGTGACATGCTATAGCACTTAGACTTATACACCACTTTGTAGTGCTTTACAACCCCCTATAAGCTGTTTACAGAGTCAGCATATTGCCCCCAACGATCTGGGTCCTCATTTTACTGACCTCAGAGGAATGGAAGGCCACGTTCAGCTTTGAGCCGGTCAGGATCGAACTGCTGGCAGCGAGTAGAGTTAGCTTGCAATTCTGCATTCTAACCACTGCACCACCTCTTAAGTTGTGGGCACAATCACGACACAGGCATTTCGGACAAAATACCTTGAGTCAGCATACCACTTCCAACAATCCGGGTCCTCATTTTTACCGACCTCGGAAAGACGGAAGGTTGAGTCCAATCTTGACCCTGTGAGAATCAAACTGCTGGCAGTCGGCAGAATTAGCCTTCAATAATAGTGCATTCTAACCACTGTGTCACCTGGTTCTCTACATCAGTTTTTGCTGGAATCCGATCTTCAGCGGGTCTCCAGCAAAGAATCATTGACCATAAGAATGCATTGACTTGCTTAATGACTAGGGGTTTGCTCAGCAACCACCGCCACAAAAAAGATGTTGGTAAAATTGGGTTGGTCATGTAGGTGAACTGACTTCTGATGGGTCTTCAGCAGTTTCCCAGCAAACAACGCCCATAGGAATGCACCTGATTTGCTTAATGACCATGGCGTTTGCTAAACAACTACCGCAAAAAAAGCCATGACATTGGATCGGCCCTGGTGGGTGTCTTGATTTGTGACTTAAATTTCAGATATCCTGGGCTGCGTTACGGCCATTAATTGAGGACTACTCGTAAAACAACCCAAACGCCACTGTCAAGGACAAACTTCCCTTGGGTACCTCGCCTGCGATTGTGTTAATAACTCACTGGCTGACCGTGCGAACCCCCTGACCCAAGTTTTGCCATTCAAACCGAGACCCAATCCCGTCTTCCTGTTGGGAGATGCTTTAATTTAGACTCTTGCGCCAAAGGCACGATTGGAACGGCCCAAGAGCCCTCCGAGCGCGTCGTATGATTCTGAAGTCGCGTCGAGAATTTCTCACAGACAAACAAAAAGAAAAAAAAAGAAATAAAAATGCAAACAAAACCCCCTCCCCTCTCCCTGTGACAGAGCAAACGTCCCGGCCCGTCAGCGGCTTGTCGCTCAAGCTCGAGTCACCCAATCGAGTGGCAAAGCTGTCAGAAGTTAAAACGGAACGGCGTCTTCCTTCCTTGAGAAGTTCTGGGCAGTGGGGTGACCAACTGCTTCCTGCAGATCTGATCCCTCTGCCACGTCTGGAAAAGGTTTCTGCCCAAGGCAGGCTTTGTGCATTCCGCAGCGATGAGTTTATTCTTCCGTTTTTCAAGTAAGTTTCTGGCCGTTTTCCTATCCCGTAAGTGGTTTCCAGCCCCTTCCTCCCACGGTTCAACATTTATTTATTTTTTGGAGAGAGAGGATACCAGGATATGGTTTCCATCCAGAAGACCCACACATACACCCCCACACACACCCCGCCAAGGCCTATGTCTTTGCAGATACATTCACCGGCATCGTGGTTTCCTGGACTGCAAAACTGCAACTTGTTTAGCTTCCTTTTGGCCCGCGGGATGCTAAAGAAAGTTAATAAGGCTCGTTGTGACTTGAAGGTACCACGAGATGGCGCTGTGGTGACAGTTATTCTCTTACGGACTGCTTTGGCTTATGGGATCCATAAGGATAAAATGAAAAAGGCAGTCGGTGTTGGAAAAGTCCATATCTTGAGCCAGGAGTGAAAAAAGGAGATCAAAATCCTCTCGATGGCCACCTGAGAGGGGGGGAAAGTTGAAAGAAGGAGGACAGGTTAATTCTGTGCTTAGATAGCTCCAATAAGTGTCAGTCTAAATCAGTGTTTCTCAAGCTTGGCGACTTTTTAAGTCCTGTGGACTTCAACTCCCAGATCCCTGGGAGTTGAAGTCCACAGGACTTAAAAGTCGCCAAGATTGAGAAACAGTGGCCTAAATGCTCATGTTATCTACTTGCATCAGACCTACCAGACTGAATTTATTTTAAAAAATCAAATCGTTCTGGGTTTTTTTTCTCTCTCTCTCTATCCCAGTTTTATAATTTTTATAAATCACCCAAGTTGGTGAACATTCCTAATAGTTCTCCTTCCTATTTCTCGGCCACAGCAATCTTGTGAGGTTTGTTGGGCTGGGAGAAAGTGACTGGCTCAAAGTCAGCCAGCCAGGTTTCATTGCCTAAGGTGGGACTAGAACTCACGGTCTCCAGGCGATTGGCCCAAAGTTACCCAGAGGGATTTCGTGCTTAAACTGGCACTAGAACTCACGGTCTCCTGGCAATTGCCCCAAAGTTACCCAGAGGGATTTCGTGCTTAAACTGGCACTAGAACTCACGGTCTCCTGGCAATTGCCCCAAAGTTACCCAGAGGGATTTCGTGCTTAAACTGGCACTAGAACTCACGGTCTCCAGGCAATTGGCCCAAAGTTACCCAGAGGGATTTCGTGCTTAAACTGGCACTACAACTCACGGTCTCCTGGCAATTGCCCCAAAGTTACCCAGAGGGATTTCATGCTTAAACTGGCACTAGAACTCACGGTCTCCTGGCAATTGCCCCAAAGTTACCCAGAGGGATTTCATGCTTAAACTGGCACTAGAACTCATGGTCTCCTGGCAATTGGCCCAAAGTTACCCAGAGGGATTTCATGCTTAAACTGGCACTAGAACTCACGATCTCCTGGCAATTGCCCCAAAGTTACCCAGAGGGATTTCATGCTTAAACTGGCACTAGAACTCAAAGTCTCCTGGCAATTGCCCCAAAGTTACCCAGAGGGATTTCATGATTAAACTGGCGCTAGAACTCACGGTCTCCTGGCAATTGCCCCAAAGTTACCCAGAGGGATTTCATGCTTAAACTGGCGCTAGAACTCACGGTCTCCTGGCAATTGCCCCAAAGTTACCCAGAGGGATTTCATGCTTAAACTGGCACTAGAACTCACGATCTCCTGGCAATTGCCCCAAAGTTACCCAGAGGGATTTCATGCTTAAACTGGCACTAGAACTCACGGTCTCCTGGCAATTGGCCCAAAGTTACCCAGAGGGATTTCATGCTTAAACTGGCACTAGAACTCACGATCTCCTGGCAATTGCCCCAAAGTTACCCAGAGGGATTTCATGCTTAAACTGGCACTAGAACTCACGGTCTCCTGGCAATTGGCCCAAAGTTACCCAGAGGGATTTCTTGCTTAAACTGGCACTTGAACTCACGGTCTCCTGGCAATTGCCCCAAAGTTACCCAGAGGGATTTCATGCTTAAACTGGCACTAGAACTCAAAGTCTCCTGGCAATTGCCACAAAGTTACTCAGAGGGATTTCATACTTAAACTGGCACTAGAACTCACAGTCTCCTGGCAATTGCCCCAAAGTTACTCAGAGGGATTTCGTGCTTAAACTGGCACTAGAACTCACGGTCTCCTGGCAATTGCCCCAAAGTTACTCAGAGGGATTTCGTGCTTAAACTGGCACTAGAACTCACGGTCTCCTGGCAATTGCCCCAAAGTTACCCAGAGGGATTTCGTGCTTAAACTGGCACTAGAACTCACGGTCTCCTGGCAATTGCCCCAAAGTTACCCAGAGGGATTTCGTGCTTAAACTGGCACTAGAACTCACGGTCTCCTGGCAATTGCCCCAAAGTTACCCAGAGGGATTTCATGCTTAAACTGGCACTAGAACTCACGGTCTCCTGGCAATTGCCCCAAAGTTACCCAGAGGGATTTCATGCTTAAACTGGCACTAGAACTCATGGTCTCCTGGCAATTGGCCCAAAGTTACCCAAAGGGATTTCGTGCTTAAACTGGCACTAGAACTCACGATCTCCTGGCAATTGCCCCAAAGTTACCCAGATGGATTTCATGCTTAAACTGGCACTAGAACTCACGGTCTCCTGGCAATTGCCCCAAAGTTACCCAGAGGGATTTCATGCTTAAACTGGCACTAGAACTCAAAGTCTCCTGGCAATTGGCCCAAAGTTACCCAAAGGGATTTCGTGCTTAAACTGGCACTAGAACTCACGATCTCCTGGCAATTGCCCCAAAGTTACCCAGATGGATTTCATGCTTAAACTGGCACTAGAACTCACGGTCTCCTGGCAATTGCCCCAAAGTTACCCAGAGGGATTTCATGCTTAAACTGGCACTAGAACTCAAAGTCTCCTGGCAATTAGCACAAAGTTACCTGGTGGCCACTCATACCTAAAATGGGACTACGACTCACGGTCTCCTGATCTCTAGCCTGGTGCCTTAACCACTAGACCAAATATCAGCATTGGGAGAATGGGATACAGCAGGTATTGTTTTTTTAAAATCTACATTTAGATGCACGGATTTGGCCTTCAAAGCAAATTAGCTGAACCATCCACCTCCATTAATTGTGGGTTTCTTAGGGCAGAAGCAAGAGATGAGGCTATTCTGGCTAAATTCGAAAATACTTTCTAAAATACAGCCTAGTATCAGGCCTCTCAGGTGATCCAGAGAGGAAACTGGCCAGAGGAGCTAATCCTGTTTTTTTTTTATTGTAAAGCTACATTAACAGAATCTCCCACAATCTCTTTTAACTGCCCGGTTATTTTTAATTTACTTTCTCTGCCAGTTATGTAACTCTGGGCCAAGACTCCTCTTATCTGATCGTTCCCTAGGCAGCATCTCTTCCCTCCCCTTCCTGCCTCTCAGGGTCATTCCCACATTACACTCGGTGAAAGATTTCCCTTGCTTTGGCCTTTCCTTGAACCTACATTCCATAAGCTGCCCTGCTTTTCATCCCTGGACATTCGGTCCTTTTTTTTTTTTTTTTTGCCAACAGAGGTCGTCCCTAAAAAAATGGACCGTCAGTTCTGGTCCACAGAGGCCCAACCTTACCTGCCAGTTCTTGACCATCAATGCACCTGCTGTTCTTCCTGGTCCTTGGACGGTTGGACGAGGGAAGAAAGCAGCCTGGTCACCTCGTCCAGTTTCCTGTCAAGGGACTCGATCTGTTTCTCCAGCTCCCGGTGAGAGCTATTAAGGCTGGATCGCAGGTCGCACATGATCATTTGCATCTGGAAGGAGAACGCAGAAGTCATACGGGTGGGGTCAGCCTTGGCGTGTCTCCGGAGGTCTCCTGACTCCTTGAAGGCAGGAGTCAGGAGTACAAGTCTCCTTAAAGTCGAACTCCTGGTGACTTCATGGACAACATCCGTCCAAGCTCTCTTTTGGGGAGGGTCCTTTAGCTTCTCATGCTAACCTCAAAGCGCTCCATGGCTCGGGACCTAGCTACATGCAAGACCGCCTCCTGCCCCATACATCCCTGGGACCGACACGCTCCCACAGAGAGGGCCTCCTCAGGGTGCCGGCGGTCGGGCAATGTCGACTGGCGGCACCCAGGGGGAGAGCCTTCTCTGTGGCAGGACCAACCCTTTGGAACGACCTGCCCCCTGAACTCCGTACCATTTCTGACCTCCGCCTCTTCCGCAAATGTCTTAAGACTCACCTCTTCCAACTAGCCGGCCTTGCGTAACCCCAGCACTACCAATTGTAAATGGGGATTTTAAAATGGTTACATCACAGGCACCTAATATCTCTGTATTTATGTTTATTGATTTAATTCTATGTTCGCTGCCCCGAGTCCCTTTGTGGTGAGATGGGAGAGGGTTATAAATATGAAAAATAAATAAATAAATAACCTAGAGCAGGGGTGTCAAACTCAATGATCTAGCCACCTATGGGGTGTTTGGATCTGGCCCAGGGGCCACTGGAAACAGAAAAGGATCGGCCTGCGGTGCCACAGCCGCATGCAGCCCTCCCGAACTCCCGTTTTCACTGGCAGAGGGTCCCAATGTAGCTTGGGAGCCAGTTTTCACTGGAAGAAGGCTGCAGGAGGCCATTGCAGCCGAAAACGGAGCTTGCAAGGACCACGTGCGGCCCTCTCAAGCTCCATTTTCACTGGAAGACGGTCCCAATGGAGCTTGGGAGCCCATTTTCACTGGGTTGCAGGAAGCCATCACAGCCAAAATCGTAGCTCGCGTGGACCACGTGCGGCCCTCCTGAGCATCGTTTTTACTAGCAGAGGGTTGCAGGAGGCCATTGTAGCCAGAAACGGAGCTTGGGAGCCCGTTTTTGCCGGCAGAACATTCGGGCCACCACAGGCATCCCCAACATGAGTTATATCGAGCTGGCCACACCCACCCTGGCCACATCCATCCCAGCCCTCCGGGGTCAAAGACAACCCTGGTGTGGCCCTCAATGAAATGAAGTTTGACACCACTGGCTTAGAGTGTGGTGGTCACCCATCCTGCCCAACTTCTGACCCCAAACAAGATCAGCCAGTAAATGCAACTCGCAACAGAAGAAACTATTTGAAAGAGGAAGGACAGGTTAATTCTGTGCTTAGACAGCTCCAATAAATGTCAGCCTAAATCAGTGTTTCTCAAGCTTGGCGACTTTTAAGTCCTGTGGATTTCAACTCCCAGAATCCCCCAGCCAGCACAAGTGGGATTTCATGCTTAAACTGGCACTAGAACTCACGGTCTGAGTTGCCCTGGCTGGGTTGCTGGAAAGTGTAATTCAGGCACCCACACGTAGAAGAACAAGTCTTCTTTTAAACCAGGGCAAGGACTTCCTCTCTTGGGCTGGCTAGAAAACTCACCTTAGAAATATCCACCATGGTGTTGACTTGATCTCGGATCTTGCGGTGTTTCGTCCTCACATGGCGGAATCTGCAACAAGGAAAGAGTTAGTTCCTGAGCATCAAAGAGGATTAGGAGGCTGGAGGCTAAACCACTTGAAGAAAGGTTGCAGGAACTGGGCAGGTCTAGTTTAATGAAGGCTGACAATAGGGTTCGTTCAGTGTCTAAGACGCTGAGCTTGTCGATCAGAAAAGTCGGCAGTTCGGCGGTTCAAATCCCTAGCGCCACGTAATGGACTGAGCTCCTGTGACGTGTCGCAGCTTCTGCCAACCCAGCGGTTCGAAAGCAGGTAAAAATCCAAGTAGAAAAATAGGGGCCACCTTTGGTGGGAAGGGAACAGCGTTCCGTGCACCTTCGGTGTTGAGTCATGTCGGCCACATGACCACGGAGACGTCTTCACACAGCCCTGGCTCTTTGGCTTTGAAAAGGCGATGAGCACCGCCCCCTAGAGTCGGGAACGACTAGCACATATGTGCAAGGGGAACTTGTACCTTTAGTTTAATGAATAGAAGGACTAGGAGTGACATGATAGCAGTGTTCCAATACGTAAGGGGCTACACAAGGAAGAGAGGGTCAACCTATTCTCTAAAGCCCCAAAAAGGCAGGACATGGCTGGCTGGGGAATTCTGGGAGTTGAAGTCCACAAGTCTTAAAAAGTTGCTAAGGTTGGACAACCCTCTCCTAGAGCATCCCAGGGTAGGAACTTACATGTGAATGGCTGCCAGCAGCCGCCGGTGGTGTTTGCGTGTTCTGAGCCCATCCTTCCTCTTGGTGTGCTTGTGCAATAACCAGGCTTCTTGTAGCACAATGGCAGCTGAGCATTTCATCTGGAGGAGCAGGAGGGAAGAGAAGGAAGAAAGGGAAAAGGAGAAGAAAGGGAGGAGGAGGAGGAGAAGGAGAAGGAGAAGTTAGAATGCAGTATTCCAGGAAAATTCTGTTCCCTGCCAGGAGTTCGATCCCTGACCAGCTCAAAGTTGACTCAGCCTTCCATCCTTCCGAGGTCAGTAAAACGAGGACCCAAATTGTTGGGGACAATATGTTGACATTGTAACACACACACACACACACACACACACACACACAGAGTGCTGTAAAGCACTAAGTCTAAGTGCTATTACTATCACGAGGAAGAAGTCACCAGCGGGATAATGGCATGAAACTCATCACACCTTGACAGTAAAGCCATGTCTCTGATGAAGCGACCAGTCAGTGGTGGGTTCCACATTTTGTCAGCACTCGTTCGCTGTGCACGCACCCGCTTCTCTCATGTGAGTGTGCTTTGTGGGCGCACACGCCCCTTCCACGCATGCGCCCAGCCTTCCGTGCATGTGTTTTGTTCATGCATGTGCCTTCTGCCCATGTGCCCGGCCTCAAAAATGTGCCTAAATAGAACAGCTTAGAGCCTGGCCAGGTAGGCAGGCCCACCCACGATTTCCGCTACCAGTTGAGGTGAACTGGTCCGAACCGGCTGAATCCCACCTCTGCCACCAGTGCTGGCAGCACTATTCATTCTACGTGTCCTTCAGAAATGCAAAAGAAGATTCGGCGTGTACAGATGTTCACAGACCACTGTGCCCTCCCCACCCACCCCCAAGTGATCCCTACCTTCTCTTCTGATTTACGTCCAGGAGAAAATGACTATTTTTTAAATCTCTGATACATAGCAGTGATTAGTCTGGTACGAATCAGGTTACTAACCTTCCCTAAAACTGAGTAGGGAATTTAGCAGTGCTGTTTTTTCTTTTCTTTTTTTAAAAAAATCCTTTTTTTTCCCCAGGGTGTGGGAGAATGCGACTTAATAATTGCAGCCTTGCTAAAGAAAGTGACAAAACAAACCAGCCTTTGATGCGCTGATCAGAGCATTGTGATGCCAAGAGGAAGCCGCAAAAGATGGAGGGGGGAGGCGCAATCCATCACAATTTGCACATATGTTTGAACACACCCTGTGCTACAAGGCAGGGTGCCCAGGAAAGCCAATGTTATTTATTGTAGAGCAAGGGTGGATAATCCTTTTATTGTTAAAAGCTATATTTCCCCAAGGGAACTCTGTCAGATAGCACATCCAATGATGGGATTCCTCCTCCTCCTCCTCCATCTCCTCCTCCATCATCATCTTCTCCTCCTCCATCTCCTCTTCCTCCTCCATCATCTTCTTCTCCTCCTCCAACTATCTTTAAAGCGCTCCATGGCTCGGGGCCTAGTTATATGCGAGACCGCCTCCTGCCCCATACATCCCTTAGACCGATACGCTCCCACAGAGAGGGCCTTCTCAGGGTGCCGCCAGCCGGACAATGCCGACTGGCGACACCCAGGGGAAGAGCCTTCTCTGTGGCGGGCCCAGCCCTTTGGAATGACCTACCCCCTGAATTACGTACCATCACCGACCTCCGCCTCTTCCGCCAATGTCTTAAGACATATTTGTTTCAACAAGCCGGCCTAGCCTAACCTCCCATGGGGACTATTAGGTAGTTTTAAATTGGGTTTTTAAAATTTGGTTTTAGCGCAGGATAGGTTATTTAATAGTTTTTTAAATTATATTTATTGTACTTTGTATGTTTTTAAATTTTCCTGTGCGCCGCCCTGGGTCCTTCGTGGAGAAGGGCGGGATATAAATTTAAATAAATAAATAAATAAATAAATAAATTTCCTCCATCTCCTCCTCCATCTCCTCCTCCTCCTCCATCATTATCTTCTTCTCCTCCTCCTCCTGCATCTCCTCCTCCTCTTCCATCTTCTTTTCCTTCTCCTTCTTTCTCTTTTTGCCAGCCTTTTCCTCCCCTCCATGGGGTTTCTGGACTGCCAGCTAATTGTTCTAGGGATCCAACTTCATCCCTTTCAAAATTGCCTTTGGAAGCTGTGGGAGCTTCATCACTTGAGACATTCAAGAAGAGATTGGACTGCCATTTGTCAGAAATGGTGTGGGGCCTCCGGCTGGAGCGGGGGGCGGGGGGTTGGACTAGATGACCTATAAGTCCCTTCCAACTCTCTTATTCTGTTCATTCTTGGCCATGACAATTACCAAAGAAAAGGCCAAAGGCTCGGTTCTTCATTCCTGGCTGAAGATGCCACGTTGAGTGTTCTTCCAGATTCCCTATTAAGATTTTGACTGATGGCTGTCCGACACAGCAATCCAACTGGAATGGAATTCTCAAAATTACACCTATGGAAGGGTCATTCTTTCCCCAAGAAGGTTGAATCCTTTTGCCACCATGAAAATATGGTGGATTTGTTAACAAAGGGGTGTTTTTAAAAAAATAATAATAATTCTCAGGATTGTTCAGCAAATACGCCAGGTTTCATTTTACAAATGTCATTTTTTTCATTAAGCCTGGTTAGTATTTTTGTAGGTTAGCAGTGTGTTCTATGACTCTATTTGGGTGGTTTATAATTCAATCTATAGTGCAACCTAGAGAAATAATGGGTTAATTTTGTTATCAGGCTAAACGTGGTTAATGATTCTGAGGGAAACCATCTATGCAGTTTAGGCATAAACATCAGGGTAGATACACACACTGCAGAGGTGGTATTCAGTCAGTTCTGACAGGTTCTGGAGAACTGATAGTGGAAATTTTGAGTAGTTGGGAAAGAACCGGCAAATAGGATGGCCTCCCAGCTGATGATCTTTTGTTTCCCTGATCAGGAGAAGGGAGCTGGAAAGCAGGTTAGTGGGGTGGGGAGGAGATTTTGCAGTATCCTTCCCCTGCCACGCCCACAAAGCCACAACCACAGAGCTGATAGTAAAAAAATTTGAATCCCACCACTGACACACAGGCTTAAGTAGGAAATTTTTAACGAAGAAGTGAGTAGTCTGGACAAATACGGATGCCCAACCCAACCCTGGGTCCTTTTTTGGAGAAGGTGCGGGGTATAAATTTGAATAAAACTAAACTAAAACTAAACCCAAATTTTCAGATTCGATAACTACCATCCCTGGGAGGGAGTAACAAAACAAACGCAACTCAACTTCCCTCAGTTTCTGCCTTCCTGAGATATTATTAATGGGGCTCCATTGTGCAAATTCAGAGAAGGAATTAATTCCACGTCCAAGTTCAACATGTTGCGTGAACTTTTTATTCCACATAAAGATAGGGTAGAATCGTTCAGGGTTGTTCCAGAAGATAGGACAAGAAACAAAGGGTTTAAATTAAAAAGAAATATTATCTTGGCTGAACTTCAGGAAAAATGTCCTAATGGTAAGACTTGCTCAACAATACAGAAAGTTTGCTTTGGGAGTTCGTGGACTCTCCTTCACGGAAGGGGCTTAAATCAGAGGTGGGCTACTGGACGTTCACAGAGATGCGGGAGAAACTCTAGCTAAGATTCTGAGCAGTTTGGAGAACCCCCAAATCCCACTCCTGGCTGGCCTCGCCCACCCTGCCCCTCCCCTCCCAGGAATCCCCACACGGCCTGCTTTGGATGCAGGAAACTGCAGGTCGTGCGCGGAAGCTCAGGAAGGGTGCAAAACAGGCCTACTGGAAGTTCGGGAAGGCCGGAAACAGGCCCGTTTCCAGCCTCCAGAGCATGGGGAGGCCATTTTTGCCCTCCTGGAGGCTCAAAAAAAACCTCCGTAGCCCGGAAAGGGCAAAAATGTCCCGTCCCGTCCCCTGCCATGGTGCAGGAGGCCAACTAGGCCTCGCCCACTTTGGCCACGCCTACCCAGCAACCAGGCAGAGAACCCCTTGCTAAAAATTTTGGAGCCCACCCCAGAGGAAGTCCGAGACACTGTAGTTGCGGCTTCTTGCAACCTCTTGCAGTGTCGGAGTAGACGATCTCCACGGTAGGCGGGATTTTACGAGCGCGCCAACTAAACAGACCTGCTAGTCAAGTCTAATCTTTATTTTGATCGTAGACCAGCCAAAGATACGATCGGGGAAGAATTGCAGTTGTTTCAAAAACAACCTTCGTTTATGAGAGGTTTAAAAATATCAATAAACCAGAATTGCTAACACAATAAGGTCAGCACAGGTTGGAGGGAAATCCAAACAAAAGATCTTGCAGTGCCAGAAGGGTTGGTGAAGACTATGGAGCTAACCCAGATGGCCGAAGTAATGTGTTTGCTTAAGAGGAGGATCGGTCACTGCATTTATTAACGGCTGGAAACCCCTAATGGACTTTCTGCCGAAAAAATAACAATCAAATGAATTTGCGGTTTCTGGATTTGGTGACTAGAAAGGGTAGATTACAGGAAGAAGGAAACTACGGCATCATTTTAAAGGAAGCAGATAAAATATAAATGCACATGTATAACTGCTGTGAAGATCATTAGAAGCCACTTTATAATCTTGTTTTTTCTTTATTCTTTTGCTTTCTTTTCTGATTGGTTCAAAATCATCTAGCCACCTTTCATGCCTAAGGAGATACTAGAACTCACAGTCTCCTAGTGATTGGCCCAAAATCATCTAGCCACCTTTCATGCCTAAGGAGGGACTAGAACTCACAGTCTCCTAGTGATTGGCCCAAAATCATCCAGCCACCTTTCATGCCTAAGGAGGGACTAGAACTCACAGTCTCCTAGCGATTGGCCTAAAATCAACCAGCCACCTTTCATGCCTAAGGAGGGACTAGAACTCACAGTCTCCTAGTGATTGACCCAAAATCATCTAGCCACCTTTCATGCCTAAGGAGGGACTAGAACTCACAGTCTCCTAGCGATTGGCCCCAAATCATCCAGCCACCTTTCATGCCTAAGGCGGGACTAGAACTCACAGTCTCCCACTTTCTAGCTTGAACCAAACCAGACAGCTGGAAAAAAAAATATGTGAATCCTTCATAAGCGCAGGGTGGAAAATGTGCAGCCCTATCCATTCCTTGGCCTTTTAAAAAACGAAGCATCCAAGTTCTGACTGGAGTGTCCCATTTTTCTGGGTCGCTGCTCAGGAGGAAGAGGAAGGGAGAGTGGGAGAAATCAGAATTTTAAGGGATAATTCTTAGGGTTTTAGGGGTTTTAATATTGATTTTAATAATAATAATAATAATCTTTATTGTCATTGTAATAATAAAATTACAATGAAATTGGTTGAGCGCCAGGTGGAATACAGAAAGCAGTGATAGCCACAATAGGAATTTCTCTCCAGGCAAATGAAAAGGCCGACAAATGACAGTTGAAATAAAATGGCCGACAAATGACAGTTGAAAAGGATCAATTGTACTTTGTACTTATTTTAGCACAGGGGTAATTTAATTTGGTTTCAATATTTTGTATTTTGTATATTGTTGTATTTATTGGATTTTTAATTTCCTGTGCACCGCCCCGCCCGAGTCCCCATGGGGGAGAGGGGGCGGTCTATACATTTAATAATAAATAAAATAAATAAATAAAAAGGCATTCGACAAAATAAACGATTACTAGAGTCCAGGGGTGTCAAACTCAAGGCCCAAGGGCCAGCTATCTGGCCGGTGGGGTGCTTAGATCTGGCCTGGAGGGCTGCCCTGGAAACAGCGAAGGATTGGCCCGCGGTGTCTCTGCCAGTGAAAATAGAGCTCACGAGAGCCACTTGCCACCCTCCTTAGCTCTGTTTTCGATGGCAGAGGGATGCAGGAGGCCATCGCAGCTGAAAACGGAGCTCCTGCTAGTCACTCTGGGCTGCAGTTGCTGCGACACCGTTCCCAAAGCGAATTTCTCCGCCCTTACTGGATTTCCAAGAAGCAAAGGGTTCCTCTTACCTCTTTGGTGCACTGGATGTCCATCATGAAGTTATGAACGTGTTTCTCGGCTCTGGTGAATTCCAGTTTATCTGCAGCCACCGCCACCAGGAGAGCCGTGCAGCCCACCCCCTGGGAAGAAACACGACATTTCAATTTTATTCAATTTTATTCAATTTATATAGCACCCTTCTCCCTTTCGGGAATCAGGGCGGTGTACAGCCATAGTAAAAAATGGGTAATACAAAAGCTAAAATGATGCATTAAAATGTATTAAATGTATTGGCCTAGTGTTAAAAGCCCGTAGTAAAATCAATTAAAAACTATGACAGGCCGGCAGCATGAAATAAATGTGTCTTCAGGGCCTGATGGAAGAGACGTAGGTCTGTGATCATGCGTAGTTCAGGGGGTCGGTCATTCCAAAGGGCAGGAGCTGCCACAGAGAAGGCTCTCCCCCTGGGGGTCGCCAGCCGACATTGACTGGCCGACGGCACCCTGAGGAGGCCCTCTCTGTGGGAGCGAACTAGTTGGGAGGTATTTGGCGGCAGGAGGCGGTCTTGCAGGTAACCAGGTCCCTTGCCATGGAGCGCTTTAAAGGTGGTCACTATTATCTTGAAGCGCACCCGGAAAGCCACAGGCAGCCAGTGCAGCTCACGCAGGAGAGGTGTCACATGGGAGCGTCTAGATGCTCCCAAAATCCCCCGCGTGGCCGCATTCTGGACTAACTGGAGCCTCCGGGTGCACCTCAAGGGAAGCCCCATGTAGAGAGCGTTGCAATAATCCAGGCGGGAGGTGACGAGGGCTTGAGTGACCGTGCGTAAGGCATCACGATCCAGAAAGGGGCGCAACTTGCGTATCAGGCGAACCTGATAGAAAGCCCCCTTGGCCACAGCCATCATGTGATCTTCTAGAGACAGCCGAGAGTCCAGGAGGACGCCCAAGTTGCGAGCCCTCTCTGATAAAAGGGATGCGGTGGCTCAGTGGCTAAGATGTTGAGCTTGTCGATCAGAAAGGTCAGCAGTTCGAATCCCTAGCGCCACATAACGGAGCGAGCTCCCGTTACTTGTCCCAGTTTCTGCCAACCTAACAGTTCGAAAGCACGTAAAAGATGCAAGTAGACAAATAGGAACCACCTTTGGTGGGAAGGGAACAGCGTTCCGTACGCCTTTGACGTTTAGTCATGCCAGCCACAAGACCACAGAGAACATCTTCGGACAGCGCTGGCTCTTCGGCTTTGAAATGGAGATGAGTGCCGCCCCCTAGAGTCAGGAACGACTAGCACATATGTGCAAGGGGAACCTTTACCCAATGAAACATACCTATGTGTGTGTATATAAGCATTGCAACCTTGCATCATGGTTCTCCCTGAAGGATGTTATCATGTTCCTTACCATAACACCCGTGAACAAGCACACGACTTTCCCGCACACTGTTTCGGGCACCACATCTCCGTAGCCGATGGTCAGAAACGTGATGGGAATCAACCAGAATGCCCCACCCAGATAGTTGTTCTCATCCATATGCTGCCTGTCAGATCAAAACAAGAGAGAATCAAAATGAAAATAGGTTCATCATGCTCATATTTCTCCAGGAAGGCACAGCTGATCCTCAACCTACAACCCCCAATTAGGGCCAGAATGACCATTGCTAAGCGAGGCAGTTGTTAAATGAGGTAGTCCTTAATTTCAGAACATGACTGGATGATTAAGTGCAGAGAAGATGATTAAAGACCTGGAGACCAAAACATATGAAGAACGGTTGCAGGAACTGGGTATGGCTAATCTAGAGAAAAGACGTACTAGGGGTGACATGATAGCAGTATTCCAATATTTGAGGGGCTGCCACAAAAAGGAAGGAGTCACCTAGTTTTCCCAAGCACCTTAAGGCAGGACAAGTAACAATAGATAGAAACTAATCAAGGAGAGAAGCAGCTTGGAATTAAGGAGAAACTTCCTAACAGTGGAATGGCCAGTGGAATGGCTTGCCTTCAGAGGTTGTGGGTGCTTCATCCCTGGAGGTTGTTAAGAAGAGACTGGACAGCCACTTGTGTGAAATGGTATAGGGCAGAGGTTCCCAAACTTTGCAACTTTAGCTGGCTAGAGAATTCTGGGAGTTAAAGTCCACAAGTCTTAAAGTTGCAAAGTTTGGGAACCTCTGGTATAGGGTCTCCTGTTTGAGCAGGGGGTTGGACTGGAAGACCTCTACGGATCCTTCCAGCTCTATTCTAACACAATACCTTCATGTGAAGATAACTTCAACCAATCCAGAGTCTGGGTGTTATGGGGATCGTCTAGCAATGGGGTTCGTGGGCTCTTGAAAACCAGCTAAAAACATACTCAGAGGAGACATCAAGACGACTTTGTGGGAGGTCTTAGGATTTAGACATCCTCTCGTTCATGGGAAAATATTCCGTCCTTCAGAAAGATGGTGGGAATCCAGGAGGAACTGTACGCCAAGCCAGTTTGACCAGAGGTTTTTTCCCCCCGACACGCTCTATGAGAAGCAGGCCAACAAATCCATGAGAAGAGAACAGGTTGTTGATTTTAAAGCTGAGCCACCTTTCAACTCTTTTGAAATCTGAAGGATTCTTTTCTCTCTCTTTTTTTTTAAAATCCGTGTCACCCAAAGTGTCAAAATGTTTATTTTTCCTCCAGCAAAGTGGCTCACTTAGTCGTTGGCCTTCTCAGGTGAGCTGACTTTTGGCTGGCTGACAGGCAGCAAATGGAGCTGCCCTAAAAAAAACAAAATAAAACCTCCCAAAGGAAATGACTTTTTCAACTTAGAAGAGGGTAGGATTCCTTCAGAGAAGAGGACAGAGGTCAAGTGTTGGGCGCGCCAATCATCTCAGAATTTGACCTATAGATCTCACAAAGCAGATTGGGAAAAATTTGGGAGCCAAACATGCAATTGTGCAAAATTGACAAAAGTGGCTCTCGAGGATAATTGGCCATGAAGAGGCCTGGGCCTTTCAAAGTGGAAGAGAGAGAATATTTAGAATAACAGAGTTGGAAGGGACCTTGGTGGTCTTCTACTCCAACCCTCTGCTCAGGCAGGAAACCCTGCACCACTTCAGACAAATGGTTATCCAACATCTTCTTTGAGACTTCCAGTGTTGAGCATTTACTTCTGAAGGCAAGATGTTCCTCTGATTAATTATTCTGTCAGGAAATTTCTCCTCAGTTCTAAGTTGCTTCTCTCCTTGATTAGTTTCCATCCATTGCTTCTTGTTCTACCCTCAGGTGTCTTGGAGAATAGTTTGACTCCCTCTCCTTTGTGGCAGCCCCTGAGATATTGGAACCCTGCTATCATGTAGTAGTGACGAAGAGAGAGGGAGAGAAAGGGAGGGAGGGAGGGATGGAGATACACAATCAGACTTGCAAAAGTCTCTGATTGTAGTCTTTCACCATAAAATGATCACTACCTGTGGAGTTGAATCCTTGGCCTGGTCTACCTGGTGGGCTGTTCTTGCAGTGTCTGGTTTTTATACCAGATCTATTTCAAAAGGTTCATATTCGGATGCTCTCAAAGAAAGAAAGGGACTCTGCTAAGACAGGAAAGGCTCTCTTACCAGGACGGGGGGAAAGGGGGCTATTAAAAAAAGGAAAGAAAGAAACCAGTTCTGAGGATCTAGTTATGAGCGCACACAGAAGGATCCTCACCGTTCGCAGACAGACAGGACCCAAAAACCAATGATCCAGAGTCCCATCGTGAAGATCAGCAGCACACGCCCCGGCTGGCTGTTGACCATCACCCGTAGGACGAAAGGGTACTGGAAGTGGATCTTGTTGAGGGACCCGATGCTGCGGTAAGAGGCATCTCCCAGCACGCTGCTCCGCAGTAGCACGGCTCGAGGAACCAGGTAGAGGCGAAGGAACATCACCAGGGAGAGTAACATGTCAACATCCGAGAGGAAGACGTAGGCCTGTCCCGGCTTGGGATCCAGGCAAAAGAAATCTCCCACCGGGAAAGGGTGAAGGGAGCAGACTAAAAACTCGAGCACGATGAAAGCCAGTTTCGGAGTGCTGACTGCAATTCGCCAATCGGTGAGGGCATTATCCAGCATGAAGAGCTACAAGGCAAAGGGAACATGAAAGCACGAATGAGCCGGAAGCAAAGCAATCTCTCTGCAAGATTGTCCCATTCATTGTTGGAATGTATTTCTAGGCAACAACCACAGTAGTATTCAGCCAGTAGATGGCAGTATTTACAAGTTTGGATCTAAGGTATACACTCTATGCTCTTTCGGTCTAAGTAGAGTTTCCTGTTTCCTCTTACAGTATTATAGTTGAGCAGTAAAGCACATGGTGACTGTGCCCTTCGTTTGCTCTATGTGATGCTTTATACAAACTGAATTTCTAACACCCTCCCAATCAACTGGACCAATGAGAAGGACAACTTTTCATGGAGGAAAGGTTGTTAACAGTCATAAGTCATAAATATGAATCAGCCGCCAAGCATCTGAATTATGATCATGTGATCATGGGGAAGCTGCAAAGGTTGTAACTGTGAAAAAAATGGCCATGTCATATTTTTTCAGTGCCGTGGTAACTTTGAATGGTCACTAAAAATTGTTTTTGCCAGTCTATGGTTGAGAGAGTGGGTCTAAGCCTGAGTTACACAGGGAGCTTCTGTGCCTGAGGAGTCTAGAACATGGGCCTCTCTGCTCCTAGTCCAACCCATCACCCCTACTCCATGAGAAGAGAAGAGAAGGGAAGGGAGTGTGGAGTGGAATGGAGTGGAATGGAATGGAATAACAGAGTTGGAAGGGACCTTGGAGATCTTCTAATGTAGCCTCCTGCTTAGACAGGAAACCCTATACCAATGTTGGTGAACCTTTTCGGCATTGAGTGCCAAAATGGGAGCGTGCGCATGCGTGCGTGCTGAAAACCGGAAGAGCAGCTGGTCTTCATGCACACATGTGTACTAGAAATCGGAAGACCAGTTGGCCGATGTGCGTGCACACGCCATAAACTGAAAGATCGTCTTCCCAGCGTGCACATGCGCACCAGAGAGTTGCTCTTCTGGTTTCTGGTGCTCCTGTGTGCGTGAAAACCAGCTGGTCGGCGTGCTGGAATCCGGAAGAGCAACAGGTGATGGCTCGTGTGCCCAGAGAGATGGCTCTGCATGCCACTTCCGGCATGCATGCCATAGGTTCGCCATCACGGCCCTATTTCAGACAAACGGTTTTCCAATCTCTTCTTAAAAATGTCCAGTGTTGGAGCATTCACAACACCTGGAGGCAAGTTGTTCCACTGATTAATTGTCGGTTCTTAAGATGGGGAACACGTCAGGCTCTGAGTCCCCACCCAGGAAGCTCTACAATCTGGGTCTCCCTTCTGCTCACCCAGGGCCTTCACCACATCTCCCCACTGACTCCCTTGCCCAATATCACCCAGAGAGCTTCTGTGATGGGTCTCCCCGTTCCAAGTTCAGCACCTTCACCACTACCACCCCACCCTGGCTCTTAAGCAGAGAGGGAAGGCATGGCCCAAAATCACTCGGGGAGCTCCTACGGCTGAGAATGGATGAGAACCTGATATGTGTCAGAGAGGTTTGCGGTACTCCGCAAACTCTTGACAGCTCCCTGTATCTGGAATTGGGCTTCTGTGGTTCAAGACAGCTAACACTTGAGCAATTTCCCCCTTGAGATCAGAATAAACCCTCTATTGTCAAAAGTCGCTGTTGCGGTATCACAAAAAATAAGGAACAGAACTGAATGCCAAGTGGCTTTTACGAAGCAAATAGAGATTATGTTTTTTGTTTTTTTTTTATATTGAAAAAGTTTTATTGGTTTTTACAATTTTTCAAAGGGGTAGGGAATACAGAAACGTTTTAAGAACTTTCGCGTCGGGATCATTGGCCCTTATGTTTTGGTGATTGCTTTTTGGATTATGTTTTGGATTATGTTTTGATGGATTGCTTTTTGGAAGTGCAAAAGATTTTATTAGTATTATTAAAATCAGTGCTTTGGCTACTGGTTGTTTAGTCTTGACTTCTTGGTGAGAGAGGAACTCAAAATTGCCCATCTAGCCAAATACAGAACTAAAGACCACAAGTGAGCCCCCAAAAGTTATGTTGCTAAGGGAAATGTTTGCGAAGGAGGTTTTGTCCCATTTTACGACTTTTCTTCCCACTGTGGTTAAGTGAATCACTGCAGTTCTCACGTTAGTAACACGGTTGTTGAGTGAATCTGGCTTCCCCAATGACTTTGCTGGTCAGAAGGTCGCAAAAGCGGATCACAGGATCCCCGAAACACTGCAATGGTCATAAATATGAACCATTTGGCAAGCATCCGAATTTTGATCGAGGGATCAGTAGAATGCTGCAACGGTTGCCAGTGTGAAAGACGGTCATATGTCATTTTTTTCCAGTCGCATTGCAACTATGAATGGTTGCTAAATGAACTACAGTAAGTCGAGGACTACATTTGGATGCGAGCTTAGTTTTACATTTATGCCAGGCCAATTTCAGCTGCATTGGTCAACTGGGGTTCGATATGCAGCCTAATGTTTATCGCAATAGTTTTTCTGCTTTTATTATGTGTGGTTTTTAACCCTTTGATTGCCAACGCTAAATGGGGAGCTGTTCCAAGACGTGGTTAACTGGAGTAGCAGGGAAGCCCTGTTAAACATATCAGCAAACGAAATGCCCCCTTATTGAAGGGCCTAAAATGCACTTTGGGGAAATGCCCATCAAAAGAACGTCACCAATATCTCAGGAGCTTCCACAAAGAAGAAGGAGTCAAGCTATTCTTCAAAGCACCTGAGGGCAGGACAAAAAGCAATGGACAGAAACTAATCAAGGGGAGAAGCCACTTAGAACTAGGGAGGAATTTCCTGACAGTGAGAACAATTAATCAGTGGAACAACTTGCCTCCAGAAATTGTGGATGCTCCAACACTGGAAGTTTTTAAGAAGATGTTGGATAACCATTTGTCTGAAGTGGTGTAGGGTTTCCTGGTGGGTGGTGGCTTGGTGGGCATGGCAAGGGCAGGTTACTGCAAAATCTCCATTCCCTCTCAATCTGCTGGGACTTGGGAGGCAGAGAATAGATGGGGGCAGGGCCAGCCAGAGGTGGCATTTGCTAGTTCTCTGAACTACTCAAAATGTCCGCTTCTGGTTCTCCAGAACTAGCCAGAACCTGCTGAATCCCACCTCTGGTTTCCTGCCTAAGCAGGGGGCTGGAGTAGAAGACCTCCAAGGCCCTTTCCAACTCTGTTATTCTATTCTACAACCACTTTAATCCTCAGCTGCCCAAAGTCACTGCCACCCATCACAGCTTGGCAGTAGCTGGGTGAACCCGCCGTGACTCAGCCAGGAAATGGTGCTCTCCAATCAGCAACGGAGATCAAACAGTCCACAGGAAAGAAAGAAAAATTCTTCTGAAGTAGATTTTCCGACTGTCGCTGGCTCGCCCGCCACAAACCAAGACATGTTGAGCTGTACAGAAGGGGAGGATTAAATGTCTGGGCTGGCCAGTCAGCCTTTGAAGGAACAAGTCTCGACTTCAGGCTGATCTGTTTGCCATTTTCCAATCCTGAGCACTATTTATCCATGGATTCATTCAGAAGTAGCCTGTATGTGGCCAATCCAGTTCCTTCTCTTTGCTTTTGACTGCTAAAACTAGGGCAGGGCGACAGGCACAGAGTTAATATTACTGTTCTTTCATATTATTTGTTAAGGAGGGTATTGGCTAATGCTGATCACTCCCCCAAAGGGGTCTTAAGGTGGCCAGGCTTCAGGGGTGTGGTTGCTCAGTGGCCAAGACGCTGAGCTTGTTGATCAGAAGGTCGGCAGTTCAGTAGTTTGAATCCCTAGCACCGCATAATGGAGTGAGCTCCCGTTACTTGTCCCGGCTTCTGCCAATCTAGCAGTTCAAAAGCACGTAAAAAAATGCAAGTAGAAAAATAGGAGCCACCTTTGGTGGGAAGGGAACAGCGTTCCATGTGCCTTCGGCGGTTAGTCATGCCGGCCACATGACCACGGAGACGTCTTTGGACAGCGCTGGCTCTTCGGCTTTGAAACAGAGATGAGCACTGCCTCCTAGAGTTGGGAACGACTAGCACATATGTGCAATGGGAACCTTTACCTACAGTGCTCAAATTTTGGGAAGAACTACCACTTTACCCAAAATAGAGGGTGCACCATTTATGTTTCAAGTACTGAGATGGGTGACTGTAGAAATCAGACGAATAAACAAATTTCTTGTGCCACATTGAGACTTGATTATTTGTATTTGTATTTTGTTGATTTGTCATTTATTTTATTTATCAGGGGTTTTCAATTCAATTGTATAGAAAGTGAAGGCTGTGTGTTTTTATATGTATAACATACACTGAAGATGGCATTTAATTTCGTTGTATGAGGTGCAGTGACAATAAAGTAAACTATTTGTCTGTCTGTCTGTTGGTTTATCACATGTCTACATTGCCCAGCTCATCTGAATCATCTTTGTGGACTTAAAATAACTACGGTCAGTAAATTATCTTAGTCATCTCGGTTATCCGATGCTTCTTTGCAAATTTTGCAATGCAAACGTGTAGTTTTTAACATAAAACAGATAGGGGAAGTGATTCAACACCAGGACAGAGTTAGATTATTGGGAGGTGGTTGTTTTTAAAAAAAAAAAAAGTTTACACGTATTCTTTAGTTGCGTTGAATTTGTATTAAAGGAGCCTGTGTCCAGTTTCTGAAGTGCAGCTTGTGGGACACCAGCTAAAGTAGGAATCCAGCCTTAATTTGAAAGCAGCTGTTTTTGATGAAGCTACTTATCTATTTATGTGAACATTTATAAATGTATGAAGTCCCATTTTGGGCGGATGGGGGCAAATTCTTCTAGTTGTCCCTCTCTTTTAATAATTCTGGTTGCCTCTGGCACATGCAAAAGACCGATTACTTCCACCTCCTTGCAACTCAGATAAATATTTTCCAGGGTTATTTCATTGTCTTATTAGAGGAATGGCATCTGCAAAGTATGTCAAAGTTTGGCCCTAACAATCTTTTTGTTATGACAGAATTAAAAGGACGATTGTTGATCCTGGCAGACATGGGCTAAGTAAACCTGTCCGTCCCCAAGTCAAAAGTTTGTTGTTTTTCAGGTCTCGTTCTGGGGTAGCTCCCATATTTATGGGATAATTACCCTGCCCTGCCCTCCATTTACAACAGCTTGTTTAGTGACTAGACAAAGTTGCAAAAAAGTTGAAAAAAGGTGGGATTGAAAAATTTTAGCAACCGTTTCTCTGCCTGGTTGATGGGGGGCGTGGCCATGGGGGGCGTGGTCTCCTCAGCTTCCTCACAGCAAGGGGGGGGGGCCCTCTTGAGCCTCTAGGGGGGTGAAAATGGTCTCCCCAAGGCTCCTGAATCCCTCCAGAGGTCAAAAATGGGTCCATTTCCAAACTTCTGGGAAGCCTGTTTTTCGCTCTCCCAGGCTCCGGAGGCTTTCCCTGAGCCTCTGGGAGGGTGAAAACATCCTCTCTCAGGTTCTGGAGGCCCTCCGGAAGCTGGAAACAGGTTCATTTCCGGACGTCTGGGACTTCCAGTAGGCCCATTTTTTGCCCTCCGAGAGCATCCATGCAGCCCCTGTACTTACCTGGCACGATGAACAGGCCGCGTGGAGAATCCCAGGAGGGGACAAGCGGGAACAGGTTAGGTGAAGCGGATGCAAAATTAGCATCCGGTTCGCCCAAACCGGTCCAAAGCAGCTGGATCCCACGCCTATAATCCAGGCTCTTCTTGATGGCCTACCCACAACTTCTGGAAGCAAGCGGTTCCACGGATTAATTATTCTCACTGGCAGGAAACTTCTCCTTAATTCTAGGTTGGATTACTCCTTGATAAGTTCCCATCCGTTACTTCTTGTCCTGCCCTCAGATGCTGCTGTGAAGAATAGATGGGCCATCCTTCTTCTTTGTGACAGCCCCTCAAATATTGGAAGACTGCTATCATGTCACCCCTAATCCTTCTGGTTTGTTCTCCTTGAAACCAACCTGATGGATAAGAATTCCTTGTTGCTGCATGTCTCCACAGCAGAGGTAGGCTTTCTGGGTTCATAAAAGGCAATGGATGACATTCATACCCCATAAAAGCCCATCTAACTAAGATAGCTGTTGAGATGGATAACCTTGTTGGTTGAATCTCAACGGTCCTCTGCTCCTTCTTTTATCTTGTGCTGCTTCGTGGAAACTCTTAGAAGCTTCCTTGGGTCAACAGCTCTCCTGCTGGATTGAGGTGAGACTCGGAGATGCAATGAGAAGCCCTCCACCAAATTCAATTAAGATAGGCTGACGCTCCCAAGAGATGCCAGCAGCATCACCCACCCCTCCCCTTTTAATTACCTGGATCTCCTTGATGTGGAAGGCGAAGATCAGGATCATTAATCCCACCGTAGAGAGGGTGATGAGGCACTTGGTCATGAAGGCATAAGCAAACCACTGAAAGGAGAGCAAGAGAGAAGAGATGTGTGAAGGAAACGCCTCAGGTCCATGGGCCGGAGACCAACGAAGGCTTGAGAGGTCTCCCCTTGGTTAGAGAAGAACCTCTAATGCTCCTTCCTTCAAGTCTTCCCCATGGCTATGTTGACTTCCGTTCCATTCAAACAGGGGACTGGGACCACCATGTTCCCTCTGGCCAGAGGTGGACTGCTTCCGGTTCAAACCGGTTCAGACGAACCGGTAGTTCCAACCACCAGCTGGGCCCGACCACCCGCTCCGGCGCTATCCCATCCTATATATCTCACTCTTTGGCTCACTCAACCTGCCTATGCAGCCCAGCTGATTTCTGCACCTCACCCGCTGTACTCAGTGCAGCTGTGCGAGAAGGATGTGCTGGACGTTGTGTGCTAGAAATCACCATGTGATTTGAAGCCATGTGCATTTTCGATTCTGCAGTAGGCAAACTCGGTTGTTAAATTATATGCAGCCCACCTCTGCCTCTGGCTATTAAATAAAGCCCGTAGAGCACGTACGAATGTGCACAAAGCCTCTTTTGCTGAAGAGGCAACCATAGTTTCCCCCCAGGTGGCACAAGCAGTGGCATATCAAGCAAAATTTAATTTAATTTAATTTAATTTAGTTTTAATGAATATTATTCTTGTATATATGTATTTATATTTCATATTCCCTGTGCGCTGCCCTGAGTCCCTTTGTGGTGAGATGGGTGCGGGTTATAAATGTGAATAAAATAAAATAAAAATAAAAAACCACCAGAAGACCTTCAAAAGTTGTTGCAATGGCTTGGAAAAAGACGCACCTATTTTGGCATATTTCTTTTAGCAAAAATATGTGGATGCATTCCTGCAAATTCTGCAGGATTTCACACAAAGGTTTTATACAATACAATACAATACAATACAATACAATACAATAGCAGAGTTGGAAGGGACCTTGTAGGTCTTCTAGTCCAACCCCCTGCATGGGCAGGAATCTTATACCATTTCAGACAAATGGCTGTCTAACATCTTTTTAAAGACTTCCAGGGTTGGGGCATTCACAACTGCTGGAGGCAAGCTGTTCCAGAGGTTAATTGTTCTTACTGTTAGGAAATTTCTCCTTAGTTCTAAGTTGCTTCTCTCCTTGGTTAGTTTCCACCCATTGCTCCTTGTCCTGCCCCCAGGTGTCTTGGAGAAAAGTTTGACTCCCTCTTCTTTGTGGCACCCTCTGAGATATCGGAACACTGCTATCATGTCTCCCCTGGTCCTTCTCTTCATCAAACTAGACATACCCAGTTCCTGCAGCCGTTCTTCATATGTCTTAGTCTCCAGTCCTCTAATCATCTTGGTTGCTCTTCTTTGCACTCTTTCCAGAGTCTCCACGTCTTTTCTACATCGTGGCGACCAAAACTGTATGCAGTATTCCAAGTGTGGCCTTACCAAGGCACTATACAGTGGCATTAACACTTCACGCGATCTAGATTCTATCCCTCTGTTGATGCAGCCTAGAACTGTGTTGGCTTTTTTGGCAGCTGCTGCACACTGCTGGCTCATATTTAAATGGTTGTCCACTAGGATTCCGAGATCCCTCTCACAGTTGCTACTATTGAGCAAGGTACCACCTATACTGTACTTGTGCATTTGGTTTTTCTTGCCTATATGTAGGACCTTACTTTTTTCACAATTGAATTTCATTTTATTAGACAGTGCCCAATGTTCAAGTTTGTCTAGATCCTTCTGTATCTTAAGCCTATCTTCTGGAGTGTTGGCTATTCCTGCCAGCTTGGTGTCGTCTGCGAATTTGATGAGTTCCCCATTTATCCCCTCATCCAAATCGTTGATGAAGATGTTAAAGAGTACTGGGCCTAAAACAGAGCCTTGGGGGACTCCACTGCATACTTCCTTCCATGTAGATGCAGTTCCATTGAGGACTACACGTTGAGTGCGGTTGGTCAGCCAGTTACGAATCCATTTGGTGGTGGTGCTGTCTAACCCACAATTTTCTACTTTATCTAATAGTAGGTTATGGTCTACTTTATCAAATGCCTTACTGAAGTCCAGGTAAATTATATCAACAGCATTCCTCTGGTCCACTGATTTTGTTACTTTGTCAAAGAATGCAATTAGATTCGTCTGGCATGATCTGTTTTTGACAAACCCATGTTGGCTTTTGGCTATTACTTTGTTTGCTTCTAGGTGTTCACTTATTTGTTGTTTAATTATCTTTTCCAGAATCTTTCCTGGTATTGAGGTCAGGCTGATGGGTCTATAGTTTCCTGGATCTGTTTTTTTTCCTTTTTTGAAGATGGGAACCACATCTGCTCTTTTCCAGTCTTCTGGCAGTTCCCCGGTGCTCCAGGATCTCTGAAAGATATAGTTCAGTGGTTCTGAGATCTCGTCTGCCAGTTCCTTCAGAACCCTGGGGTGTAATCCATCCGGTCCTGGTGATTTGAACTCGTCCAGGGCAGACAGGTGCTCACTTACCATTTTCTTCTCTATTTCAACTTGTGTTCCTAATCTGATATTTGTGGTGCTGTTTTTGATTGATTGGACTGTTTTATCCCTTTGTGTAAAGACAGATGCAAAGAAATAGTTAAATAGTTCTGCTTTCTCCCTGTTGCTTATCATCTTCTTGCCATTTTCTCCCAGCAGTGGACCAATTGTTTCCTTAACTTTTTTCTTATTTTTAACATGTTGGAAGAAGCTTTTTTTGTTATTTTTTACTTTTTTGGCAAGCCTTTCTTCATTGTGAGCCTTAGCTTTCCTCACTTCATCTTTACAGGCTCGGGCTATTTGCTGATATTTTGCCTTGGTTATGTCCCCCTTTTTCCACTTTTTATATTTATCCTTTTTGTCTTTCAATTTGTCAGAGAGTTCTTTATGCAGCCATGCTGGTTTCTTTTGGGAACTGTTATTTTTCTTCTTCATTGGTATTGCGCTGGACTGGGCTTTTATAATCTCATTTTTCAAAATTTCCCAAGCTTCTTGAGTTGTTTTCCCCTTGAGGATTCTCATCCATGGAATCCTTCCCAAGCTCTCTCTGAGTTTGTTGAAATTAGCTCTCTTGAAGTCTAAGACTCTAGTTTGACTTTGTTCAACTACTTTTGTTTGCATAATGTTGAATTCCAGTATTTCATGATCGCTTGCCCCCAAAGTTCCTGTAGCTTCTACACCTTCTATCATTTCCTCTCTGTTAGTGAGAATTAAGTCCAATATTGCTGATCCCCTTGTTCCCTTCTCTACCTTTTGGGAAACAAAGTTGTCTGCTAGGTTTGTTAGGAACCTGTTGGATCTTCCACTTGGTGCAGAGTTTGTTTCCCAATTGATGTCAGGGTAGTTAAAATCTCCCATTACTATTGCAGTGTGCTTCCTACATACCTTCGTTAGCTGGTTAGCAAAAAGTACATCCACTTCCTCTGCTTGGTTGGGTGGCCTGTAGTATAGACCTATGACAATATCATTCCCCCCCCAACCTTTAATATTGACCCAAATACATTCAAGATAGTTCAAGATAGTTTTCCACAGCTTGTTTCTCCTGTGACGCAGGATTCTGATGGAGGGTCTTTTTTGAAAAGCAGTTTTGGGGAAGGTGGACTTTTGAAACAGTGACATGAAGTTGAGGCATTCCCACCCTCCCCCTATGCAAGACGGGTGGACTGCAGTTCCCTGAATTCCCAACCAAGACAAGGAATTGGGAGAGTTTCCATCCCAACGTGTGCCCTAAGGAGGTCATGTTTTATTGAAGAATTGCCAGTTGAGGAAGATTTATATAAGCCCACTTTGCCTTTTCTTTCTGTGACATTTGTAGGCCCTTTTCATGGTACCGTTATGGAGAAATTGCTATTTTTACGTGGATTATATTTTATGAAAAGGAGGAGGAAAGAAGGAGGAAGAAAATGGAATTTTTAAGGGGATTATAGAGGAGGAGGAAGAGGAAGAAGAATAAGAAGGAGGAAGAAAGAAAGAAAGAAAGAAAGGAAAGAAGGAAGGAAGGAAGGAAGGAAGGAAAGAAAGAAAGAAAGAAAGAAAGAAAGAAAGAAAGAAAGAAAGAAAGAAATTGGAACTTTTAAGGG
Organism: Rhabdophis nuchalis; assembly: GCA_039707465.1. Taxonomy (NCBI): domain Eukaryota; kingdom Metazoa; phylum Chordata; class Lepidosauria; order Squamata; family Natricidae; genus Rhabdophis; species Rhabdophis nuchalis. Next base: position 7,547,746 of record CM077654.1, read on the forward strand.
AATTATAGAGGAGGAGGAGGGGGAGGCGAATTCACCAAAGCTGGGACCGATACCTGGCTGTCCGCCACGGACGCTGCCTGGAACTCAAGAAAGCGCCACAGCAAACGGTGCAAGGTTAACAGAAGGAAGTCATTGTTCACACAGTTTAAACAAAAGATCATTAACAAGGGATTCGCTGACCCCGGAGGTCACACCTTGTCTGTGCTGAAGGATCCGTGCTTGGTTCCCACTTGTTTTTCTGGATCGGGGACAACATCAGGGCTCCGGCGGCAGCTTGTGGGAATCCCATGATCTCAACGGGGCCCCTTTATGAGTCTTGCAGCCCTCCTCTCTTTTTAAGACAGATGGAGCACCTGGATCGGAGCCCTGGCTGCAAATAGCCAACATTAAACAGGCATCTCATTTCCTGGCAATTCTCCTGGCACGGTTTTGAGCTAGGCACCGGCTGTGGTGCAGTGGTTAGAGTGCAGTACTGCAGGCTACTTCTGCTGACTGCCGGCTGCCTGCAATTTGGCAGTTTGAATCTCACCAGGCTCAAGGTTGACTCAGCCTCCCCTCCTTCCGAGGTGGGTAAAAGGAGGACCCAGATTGTTGGGGGGCAATGTGCTGACTCGGTAAACCGCTTAGATCAGTGTAAAGTGGTATATAAGTCTAAGTGCTAGTGCTATAAATATGAACCAGTTGACAAGGATCCGAATGTAAGTCACACGACCATGGGGAACACGGCCGTAAGGCACTTTTTTCCAGCGCTATTGTAACTTTGGTCATTAAATGAACAGATGCAAGTCGAGGCCTAACTGTACTGTCTCTTCCTCCTTGCTGTCTGGAAGGAGTTTAAATTTTGCCACCTCAAACACGGGGAGTGAGAAGGGTGATTAAGGCTGTGCCAATAGACCAAATGTGTGATTGTGCCTTCTTGTTGCCGTGACATTCACCCAGATAAAGTGCCTTGACACCTGAGCCAGGTGCTCTTTAGAAGAAGCCGCCTAGTTCCAGAGAAGTCGGCTCCCCCCCCCCCCCGGCCATTCCAGTCATAACTCTGGACACGCTTTTCCATAATCAGCGCATAGAGATATGCAGCAGCAGGAGAGCGCCATAAAACTTTACTTGGAAACGAGTTTTACAATCCGTTCTTCAGGAAGCAGGTGCCACTTAAGTTCCAGGATCCTTGTAAACTCCCCTTTGAAGGTGATAAGAGGCTCGTGGAAAAAAACCCCTCAGGTACGTGCTGATGGAGAACAACGTGGGCCCAGTCTCTAAGAGGCGGCATTGCTCAAGTTGGATTTGAAAAGGAACATAAAAAGGAACATTTGATTCTGGGTAGTGAAGGGCAGCCAAGACAGCAGAGGGAAAACATCCTCCATAAATATGATTGTAACCAGGCAAAGTCCTTCAGAGGTAAACAATCAAGGTAATAAGCTGTGTTCGCTCTACGCAGGTATAAATGCCTATAGTTATGGGATCCTCACGTGTGACCTTCCCAGCCAGCTTCCGACAAGGAAAGTGAATATTGTTATAATAGCTTACCTATCCCTTTTCCTTTATAAAATGTTAAAACTAATAAAAATTATTTCAACCATTGAAAGTGAATGCAGGAAGCTGGAGTCACATAATGACCATATGATTGACTTCACAACTCCGGTGATTCACTTAACAACTGTGGCACTACGATCAGGTCAGAAGCACCGAGGCGCTTCTAGGTTGGAAGGATTAGCCGGTGACTTCACCGTTACCTGGGAGATGCCCTGTTGAGGGTGTTCTGACCGAAGCTTCCCAAGAGCGTGAAGCAAACTCCGTGTCCCAACAAAAAACCCTTTTATTAATTGACTGGGAATTCTGCTCATTCATAGCCAGCAAAGACTTTCAAGGGAGGATTTACGGTCACAGACCTTATCTGGTTTGGAGAGCTGCCAGGCCGAGATCTGCAAAGCCTGGCAAGGAGTCTCGGAGAGTCACGAACCAATGAAGCGAACTCATGGTCTCCTGCAAACTCCACTCTCCTTTCACTCCTCTGTTATTCCCTCTGGGAGAGGCCGTTCATTGTCCACCTGTGGCCTTACTCCCAAGTTGACCCCTGTTCTTTAGCTGTTCTCCTCATCTGGCAACTCTGTGCATGCGCACACTGGAACAGGCTCCAGCTGTCTGTCTGCCTCACTGATATCTGACTCTGAAGGCAGCTGGTAACTGTCAGAGGGCCCTGGCCCCCTCTCTGCCTCTGACACAGAGCCCTCATCAGAGCCTTCCCCAGACTGCAGGACTGGCCCAGGTTCCTCCCCAAACTCCTCACTGTCCGAATCTGCTGCCAGCTGGCGGGCCACAAACTCCTCACTGTCCGAATCTGCTGCCTGCTGGCGGGCCACAACAAAGGGCTGTTTTCATGTCCCCAGCAGGAGCAGGAGCGAAGAACGAGAGTTCACCCTGTCCTATGGCAACAGGGTCTTGAACCTCCATTTCCTAACCATGTGAGCCACCGTGCTCCTACAACTGTGGCAAAATAAAAGATTATACTATACACACCCACCTATTCCATACAGACATATACACATGCATCATGTCTACACACAGCTGGTTTCATCAAAGCACACCTTAGTGAGACTTTATGGTTTATTGGATCTATTTCCTTCCTTTCTCTATAGGTTTCCATTCCCTAGTTCCCCGATACAACATTAACCTGGGCTGGACTGGGCCCAAAGTCACCCAGGGGCTTTCCAACTCCTTTCCCTAGAACTGAGAGAGAGGGGCCGTCTGGATGTCACACAGTTGCTTCGTGGCTAAAGCGGAACTAGAACTCCTGGCCTGGTGTCTTTTACCCAGTGGTGGGTTCCTACCGGTTTGGACCGGTTCGGCTGAAACCAGCAGCGACCCAGTCCTGCCACCACCCCCGGAACCAGTTCTCCGCCATCTTGTTTTTTCCTTCTGCGCATGCGCAGAGCGATTTTCATTGCACTGCAGTTAAAGGGTTGGGCAACTCTGATATAGCTGGCATCTCTGAACAGGGTAAAGGTTAAAAAAAATTGTTTTGGAGAGGTGTTGTTGTTTAGTGGGGAATGTTTGAGCACAAAGGGAAGGAGACCTTTGCAGTGAGGGGCGGTCACAGGATCTAAATTCGGGCACCAGGCAAGCGTTTGTGACCGTTGTGGTGACCCACAACGTTGGGATCACTGTTTTGCAACTTCCCAAGATGACTTCCGACAAGCCAAGTCGGTGGAGGAAGCCAGATTCCCCGAACAGCACATAGGATTCATTTAACAGCTGCAATGATGGGCGTAGCAAAAAAAAAAGGTTGCAAAATGAGGCACGGCTCACTTAACTGTCTGGTTTAACAGTGGGGTCAACTGCGGTTGTAAGTCAAGGACTACCGGTAGATCAGCGTTTCTCAATGGGAGCAATTTTAAACTGCTGTCAACTTCGGCTGTCTGGCTGGCTGGCTGGGGAATTCTGGGAGTTGCAGTCCACCCGTCTTAAAGTTGCCACAGTTGAGAAAGGCCACTCTAAGCTCTCCTCCGGATCTTCTCTCCCTTTTTGGAAGGAGAAGAGGGAAGTTCCCACCAACTGAGGATTGTTCTCTTGTTAACACCTGTCAACGGGCTATCCAAATTCATATTTATCCTGACTCCAGTCCAGCTGCGGCATATAGTTTTCTCCTGTCGTACCCATGAAGGGAGCGATTGTGCCTACAGAAGAGGAACCTACTTGTTCCTCGGGCTCGGATTATGTGCCAGAACGAGTTGGAGAAGAAAATAAAAGGAAAGGGGGGAAGGAGGAAAAGATATTTCCGGATAGAGAGCTCCGAAAATCAAGCATAGCTTTTCTGTGCTAAGAAACAAGGGGAACAAATACTGCCGTTTCCAGAGATAAGATCTGGAACCCTACAAAGTTCCCTCTATAAATCCAGTCATTAGGAGCTCAAGACAAGAATATAGCCCTAAGGTAACCCCTCATATATCTTTGCTAATCATTCCCGATTCCAGGAGACGTCTCCGTGGTCATGTGGCCAGCATGACTAAATGCCAAAGGTGCACGGAACACTGTTCCCTTCCCACCAAAGGTGGTCCCTATTTTTCTACTTGCATTTTTTACGTGTTTTCGAACTGCTAGGTTGGCAGAAGCTGGGACAAGAAATGGGAACTCACTCCGTTATGCGGCACCAGGGACTCGAACCGCCAAACTGTTGATCTTGCTCATCGACAAGCTCAGTGTCTTAGCCACTGAGCCACCGTGTCCCTAAAATATGGCCCTAGGTTCACACAATACCACAAAGTCCATGTTTTGTGGCCCGGAGATCCTAGGCTGCCTTTGAGGCTTGCATGAGCTGACATTGCTGCAAAATCTACCTGGACAGACACACCTGGCTGTGCATTCTTCTATCCTCCCATTGCTGGCAAACATTGCCGTGTGTCACTGCCTTTGAACTGCTGCTGGCATTGTAAGGAGCGCTTTGACCCATTCAATTTCCTCGGAAATAGCTCCCTACGGCTGACTAACAGGCCCTTCCCCACAAATCTGATCAGGGCAAGTGGGTATAAAAGAGAAAAACCACAGGAGAGTCATACAGAGGAAAGGATGGGCCCCGCCCTCATGCCAACAGTCATTGGCACAAGAAGGCAGTTCAAGAATAAGTAATTCCAGTAGGAATGACCTACTGGTTTGACCCATCCCATGCTCCATCCAATCCAATTCAAATTTTTTTACTACCAGTTCTGTGAGTGTGGGGTTATGGGCGTGGTGTGGCTTGGTAGGCATGGCAGGGGAAGGATACTGTAAAATCTCTATTCCCTCCCCACTCCAGGGGAAGGATACTGCAAAATCCCCATTCTCACTCCAGGGGAAGGATACTGCAAAATCCCCATTCTCACTCCAGGGGAAGGATACTGCAAAATCCCCATTCCCACCCCACTCCAGGGGAAGGATACTGTAAAATCCCCATTCCCACCCCACTCCAGGGGAAGGATACTGTAAAATCCCCATTCCCACCCCACTCCAGGGGAAGGATACTGTAAAATCCCCATTCCGTCCCCACTCCAGGGGAAGGATACTGCTGCTGTGGACTAGCTGACCTACAAGGTCCCTTCTAACTCTTGTTAATCTGTAATCTGTATGCAGATTTGAAAGCACTGTAACCAGTGGTGGGATTCAGCCAGTTCGCACCACTTTGGGAGAACCGGTTGTTCACTTTCTGAGCGGTTTGGTGAACTGGTTGTTGGAAGAAATCATTAGGGCAGAGAACCGGTGGTTAAATCATTTGAATCCCACCACTGACTGTAACCCTTGTTTGGACAGGAGTTGGCTGTAAAGGGTGGAGTCTTTAACTTTAAGAAGGTAGATCATTTACATAATAATTTTGGATTTGGGAAAAACAAAAACAAAATCCACACATTGCAGCCCCTTTGGACCGATTGCAGAACTTCTGAGTAATGCTTTCCTTCACGTCAATTTCTCCGCCATGTTTCCAAACGAGGAGGCAACACCAAAGCTGATCCAGAAGGGAGCCAAAGTCTGTTTGCAGGCTCAAGATCAGGGGCAGGGAGAAAAAAAAATCCTCATCCATCAAGGGAAACTGACCGGTGCCCTTTGGTGGCTGTCAGGCAGAGGCGAGGAGCCGGCAATCCGGAATAAGGAAGAGCCGGTGAGGAAAGCAGACCTCTGAGTCGATATGGGGCACGTGTGCCAGGGCCCCCTGGCCCTGCGCCAAAGATGGAGGAATTGTGCAATCCGCCAACTCCCAAACAAAAGGCCGCTTTCTATCCCATCGGTAGCCCAAAACAAGGAAGTTCCTTCAAGATGCTTCCTCAAAGCTTTGGGGGCTGTCAATCCAAAGGCAAAGGCAGCACTCAGCCTTCGTGCTGGCCCTGCAGGAAATCTTCCTCTTCCTCTCTTTGGCACGCAGCACTGAGAAACCTGACTGGGTTTACACTGGCCGTTTTTCACACGCTGATCACTGCGAGATTTGAAGGGGATTTAAGGCTAAGATGAATACAGGATCTGTTGCAGGAACATTGCCTGTTGTTGTCAGTTTCGAAGTCGTGTCCGACCCTTCGCGACCCCATGGACAACGTTCCTCCAGGCCTTCCTGTTCTCTACCATCCTCTGGAGTCCATTGAAGCTCACGCCGACTGCTTCGGTGACTCCATCCAGCCACCTCCTTCTCTGTCGTCCCCTTCTTCTTCTTTTGCCCTCCATCGTTCCCAGCATGAGGCTCTTCTCCAGTGAGTCCTTCCTTCTCATTAGGTGGCCAAGGTCTTTGAGTTTCTTCTTCAGGATGTGGCCTTCTAAAGAGCAGTCAGGGTTGATCTCCTCTAGGACTGACCGGTTGGATGGCCTTGTAGTCCAAGGGACTCAGTGCAGGAGTCTTCTCCAGCACCAGAGTTCAAAGGCCTCCATTCTTTGGCGCTCAGCCTTCCTTATGATCCAACCTTCACAGCCATCCGTTGCAACTGGAAAAAAACACAGCCTTGACTATACCCACTTTTGTTGGCAGGGTGATGTCTCTGCTTTTTAGTCTGCTGTCTAGATTTGCCACAGCTCTCCACCCCAGGAGCAAAAGTCTTTTAATGTCTTGGCTGCCGTCCCCATCTGCGGTGAACTTGCAGCCCAGGAAAATAAAATCTGTCACTACCTCCAGAACACTGCTGGGTCACTCTTATTGCAGCTCCTGCAAGATACGGCTGGGGGTTTTGCTAACTGACCAAGAGGAAACACACGTACCAACACACACACACACACACACCCCTAAACACACATATATCCTGGTTCTTGTTGTTGTTGCTTCCTCGATCTCTGGGCTGGCGGCCAAAGATTTTGTGGGAATTAAGATCCCGAGCTGCCTCCCCTCGCGCACCCATTTTCACGATGTGTTGTTTTGAACTGGCACACTCAGAATGGAAAGTTACGCCGCAGCTGCTTCGCCGTCTCCACGAACTCGGAGAGCGAAGGCCCGTGTTTCCACGCTTAGCTCCCTTGTGCTTTCCACTTCACACACACACACACACACCGGAGTGGATGAAGCGGCTGCTGGAACCTCGCATCCCATAATGAGCGCACGCTGCCAAAACAAGCAGGATATCGGGATTGATGAGGATCAAGGTGCAGGTACACGAGCTACCTCGCACAATCCTTTCACTTCAAGCCAACTTGCTCCAGGCTGTTTGTCGATCCTGGCCAGTGAACCACCTGAAAAGTTTGAATATCGGTGATTCTCCTGCTGCAGCCGTGCAGGCCCAAAATGTTTGAAATTAAATCTTGCCTACCCTACAGAAATAAATCCTCCGTTTATAACCATTTGTTTAGTGATTGAAGTTACAAAAACGGGACGCACGGCCAGTCAGAAGAACTGAATAATAGAATCGGAAGGGACCTCAGAGGTCTTCTAGTCCAACCAGCTGCTCAGGCAGGAAACCCTAGTAGACCCATAGTTCTCAACCTGTGGTTCCCAGACCCCTGAGGGGCTGTGATGTCATCACAGGGGCTCCATGAAGGCTTGGAGAAATGTGAAAACTTCGTACCATCACGGACCTTCGCCTTTTTCGCCTCTCATTAAAAATGCACTTTTTCCACCTAGCTGGCCTAGCTTAGAGCTTAGAGTTAGATTTTAGTCCATATTTTAATTTAGATTTTAGATTTGAGGATATTTTTAGTGGATTGGCTGAGATTTTAATATTTTTAGTTTAATTTTTAGCACAGGTTATTCTAATTTAATCGTATTTTATTGTTGTATTCCATTTATTGTTATTGTCGTGGTATTTTAATTCCCTGTGCACCGCCCTGAGTCCATCTGGAGACAGGATACAAATCCAATAAACTGTAAACTGTGAAGATTTAAATCTTGAGTTAAGTCTTGGTGTTGCACAGCCACAGGAGTTATTTAAAAGTGGTGCGTGGCGAAGAAAAGGTTCGGGACCACTGCCCTGCGCCAGCTCAGACCAATGGTTGTCCCATCTCTTCTTAAAAAGTCCTTGCACTTATTGACCACTGCAGGGATCCTAAGGGTCACGGGATCAAAGTTAGGGTCCTTGGCAACCGGCAACCAGATCACCATTTGCAATCTCCTCAGCTGCCTTCCGATAAGCCAATAAGAGAAGTCAGATCTGCTCAATTCACTGAACAACTGGCAGGGGGGGGAAAAAAGTTTGGAAAATGAGGCCTGACTCACTTAACAACTGCCTCGCTTAGGGATGAAAATTCTGACCACCCCAATCATTGTTGTAAGCTGAGGACTGCCTGTTGTAGTGGCGGTTGTCCCTCTTGTTACAATACAATACAATAGCAGAGTTGGAAGAGACCTTGTAGGTCTTCTAGTCCAACCCCCTGCATGGGCAGGAACTTTATACCATTTCAGACAAATGGCTATCTAACATCTTCTTAAAGACTTCCAGGGTTGGGGCATTCACAACTTCTGGAGGCAACTTCTGTTCCAGAGGTTAATTGTTCTAACTGTCAGGAAATTTCTCCTTAGTTCTAAGTTAATAATAATAATAATAATAATAATAATAATAATAATAATAATAATAATAATAATAATAATAATAATAATAATAATAATAATAATAATAATAATAATAATAATAATAATAATAATAATAATAATAATAATTTTATTTGTATACCGCATCCTCTCCCCGAGGGGACTCGGAGCGGTGCACAGGGAAAATTAAAATAACTATAAAACACATAAATAGAATAGGTAAAAACAAATTAAACTGAAATTATCCCTGCGCTAAAATCCCCAATTATAGATTAACTAAAATCCCCTAAAAATCCTAATAGACGGAGACTAACCCAGGCCGGCCAGACAGAAAAAGTGTGTTTTAAGTTTTTGACGGAAGGAGCGGAGATCCGTGGTTGTTCTAATTTCGGGGGGAAGGTCGTTCCAGAGGGCTGGGCCCGCCACAGAGAAGGCCCTTCCCCTGGGCGTCGCCCGCTGGCACAGCCTGGTGGACGGCACCCGGAGAAGTCCCTCTCTGTGGGAGCGAATCGGCCGCAGGGATGTATGAGGCAGGATCCAATCCCGCAGATAGCTAGGTTGCTTCTCTCCTTGATTAGTTTCCACCCATTGCTTCTTGTCCTGCCCTCAGGTGCCTTGGAGAATAGTTTGACTCCCTCTTCTTTGTGGCAACCCCTGAGATATTGGAAGGCTGCTATCATGTCACCCCTGGTCCTTCTCTTCATCAAACTAGACATACCCAGCTCCTGCAACCGTTCTTCATATGTTTTAGTCTCCAGTCCCCTATTGTTCTTTTAAATCTGGTTCATCCTATTGTAGTCCTTGACTTACAACAGCTTATTTAGTGAACGTTCAAATTTTACAACAGCCCTGAAAAAATGTGACATGACTATTCTGGAGCATTTTGAAGCATTCCCATGGATCACATGATCAAAATTCAGATGCTTCGGGGACTACTGGTTCATACATATGACCGTTGCTGTGTCCCAAGGTCACCGGATCCCCTTTTGCGACCTTCTGGCAAGCACACTCAACGGGGAAGCCAGATTCACTTAACAACCAGGTTACTAACTGATCGGCTGTGGCCTAGAGGTGGAGCTCTCGCCTCCCAATCAGGAGGTTGTGAGTTCGATCCTAGGTAGAGGCAGATGTAGGGTCTCCTGCTTGGGCAGGGGGGGGTTGGACTAGATGACCTGCAAGGTCCCTTCCAACTCTGTTAATCTGTTGAACTGCAGCGATCCACGTAACCACGAAGCAAGAAAGGTCATAAAACGGGGAGAAAACTCACTTGACCAATGTCTCACTTAACAACAGAAACGTTGGACTCAGTTGTGGTCGTACGTCAAGGACTGTCTGTCGTTGCAGCCTTAGTAATGTTGCATTATTAGGACTGTGATTGTTGCTATGAAGGTACAGTTTGCAAGGAAGAGAACCATGGAAAGGTCAGTATGGAAAGAGAGAATAAAACATTGTTTTCTTGTGCTTCCTGGTCAAAAGCAAAATATGCCATTGGATAAGGATGCCCGGTCAGATCCCTGAAGGACGGGCTAATAAATAAATAAACCGATCCCATGTTAGTTTTATCTCATATTTACCCTGCTGTTGCCAGTTCTTATATTTTGAGTGGTTGCAACAACTTGCGATAACTGTGCTTAGAACCACCCTTGTCAGCCAAGTTTTGCTGGGAATTACTCAATGGGTTGGAGATTTCTCCAATTCCAGTTTTTGACTCTCCTTGCAAAGACAAAATGCAGATTGCAACAGATTTCTAGACCGAAAATACAAACAAGAGTTCAACCCAACAGTGAACTTGAACTGCAGAGAGACTCTTGGCCCCATGGTGCACACCTAAAGGCCTCCTTGTCCTCAACTTCTGCAAGTACAATACAACACAACACAACACCAGAGTTGGAAGGGACCTTGGAGGCCTTGTTTTCGAATTGCTTTCGAACGGCAGAAGCTGGGACAAGTAACAGGAGATCACTTAAGTACAATATTGTACTGGGTATGCAGAATGCTAGGGATTTGAACCGCCAAACTGACAAGCTTTCTGATCAACAACCACTGTGCACCCAGTACAATACTGTACTTAAGTCTAGTTAATTGATCATTTAAACAGAATGACAAGATTGGAAGGGGCCTTGGAGGTCTTCTAGTCCCACCCCATGCTCAGGCAGGAAACCATATACCATTTCTGGTTCTATACTGTTTTATTTTCTACATCCCTATAACCATAAACCGTAAAATTAAATTTACGCATAATACCACCAGGCTAAAAGAGCACGTCAAGCAAGTTTCAGAACTAATCCATCTTAATGCATTGTGTGAGTGTAGCAACTGAGAAGGATTCCTTTCCGAGCGCTGTTTTCGGAATGCTGTTTTTAATAAGTCCATCAACCAGGATTTTGGTCCTGGTTGAGCAGGGTGGCGTTATGGAATGTTCATTAACATTCCAACTTCTGAGAGAAGGAAGGTCATTTATGGGGTGTTTAAGCCAACAGCATCCCCCCTTCCCACCCATTAACAGGATCCCTAAGCTGGCTCCTCTACACTGCCCACATGCAACGGCGAAGCAACAAATGTGTCAGCAACTTTTCTTGGATGCAAGACACACAAAAAAGAAATCACCTTCCAAGCAAACGCAGGTCATTTGCAAATGTCAACCTGTGAAGACCTGAAGAAGCTTCTGGGACAAGACATGAAACGTCTTCAAGAAGAAACTAGATCTAATTGCCTTTTGAAGAAGCACCTTTCATCCCCTGAGCCTTGCACCCCCATCCCAGAGATCAGGGGTCTCCAACCTTGGCAACTTTGAAGACTAGTGGACTTCAGCTTCCTGGCTGAGGAACTCTGGGAGTTGAAGTCCACAAGTCTTAAAGTCGCCAAGGTTGGAGACCCCTGCCCTATATAACACCTGGAACCCATTGGAGGAGCCTTTGCCACTTTGGCTAAGCAGAGACTCCAAAGTCTAAGGCAGACTACCTGTGTCAGATGTCAGAGGTGTGCGAGGGAGCCCTCCATACCATTCTTTGGGTGCCCTCTCTAGGCAATGGTGCAAAGCACGCTATGATTTGATTCCTGGGACATCGAACTCCTCGTGGAGGGAGAAGACACGGGGCAGATCTACCCAGCATGCTTGCTGCATGACAAACATACCCCACTTGTATTCTGCAGAATAACAGAAGAGGACGGGACCGCCTCTTCCCTGAGGAGTTTGAAGCCCCAGGAATCAAATCATAGCTTGCTCTTCAGCATTGTATAGAGGAATCACCAGTGGTGATATTCAGCTAGTTCGAACCAGTTTGGGCGAACCGGTAGTAGCGACTTGCGGGCTCTATGCCGTCCTATTTAGCCATGTTTTCTAAGCCGTGCACATGCATGCAAGCCACACGCGTGAGCAAAACGCATGCACGGAAGGCCCGTGCACTCATGGAGCACCCAGAACTTCTGAAGGCAATCTCTTCCACACATCACTTGTTCACACTGCTAAGGAAATTTCTCCTTATTTCTAGAGCGGTCGTCTCCATGATTCAGGGACGCATCCCTGCAGCAGAGCCTCCATTCCATTGCCAGGCCCCTGCTCAGGGACACCAAGACGTGGCCAAGATGTTGTGGTACAAAATTGGTGCTTTCCCCTAGTAGAAATGGAAGAAAACTTCTGGTCCACCTATCTGAGCATCCAAGGAGGATTATGCAGGGATCAGTAACCTATAGGAACCATCCGGGCCCATCTGGCTGCTGGGCTCTGGTCCCCCGTGGTAATTTTTGCGTTGAGAAAAGTAAACCCGTACCAAATAGTGTTTTTCCCCTTTCTTTACAGAGGGGACTGTCTCCCTATGGAAGACCAAACACAGATCTTACTTCAGGTGGATTACTCCTTGTAGTAACATGTTCTGGAGAATGCTTATTTTTGGTTTTTTGAATAAATTCCATAACTGTGTAGACCCCAAACCAACTGACCAACAATCTGTCCATTGCCTTGTTTCGCAAATGTTCCATGCTGTGCAAATTAATCTCAGAAATTAACATAGCGCAAAAAAAAAGAGAGGAGAAATTATACTTTGGACTGGTATTTTTCAGTCATGGCCACCTTCAGCCATGCAGACTTCCACTCCTGGATTTCCCCAGCTAGCACGAATCTCCCTTCAATTTCCCGTCCTTGATCCAAGCACTCTTGCGGTTCTCTTTGTTGTTAAGATTACCCCCTATAAATATAAATTGCCCTGGAATCCTTTGAAGAACTATAGGTGAACTTCACAGTTCTTTAAACCATGGACTTTTAGCAGATTAACAGAGTTGGAAGGGACCTTGCAGGTCATCTAGTCCAACCCCCTGCCCAAGCAGGAGACCCCACATGTGCCTCTACCTAGGATCGAACTCACAACCTCCTGTTTGTGAGGCAAGAGCTCTACCTCTAGGCCACAGCAGCTTCCCTAATATATACACCTATTATAATAATAATAATAATAATAATAATAATAATAATAATAATAATAATAATAATAATAATAATAATAATAATAATAATAATAATAATAATAATAATAATAATAAAAAATTTAATTTGTTGACTGCTCCCTCTCCCCGAAGGGACTCGGAGCGGTGCACAGGGCAAATAAAACAATAAATATACACACATAATAAAAACAGATTAAATGATATCCCTGCGCTAAAAATTCCCAGTTAAAAATTACTAAAATCCCCATCTAAAATTATTAACAACCCCATAGAAGGGAGACTACCCTAGGCCGGCCAAGCAGAACAGATATGTTTTTAGTTTTAGACGGAAGGAGCGGAGGTCCGTGGTTGTTCTAATGTCGGGGGGAAGGTCGTTCCAGAGGGCTGGGCCCGCCACAGAGAGAGCCCTTCCCCTGGGCGTCTCCCGCTGACAAAGTCTAGTGGACGGCACCCGGAGAAGTCCCTCTCTGTGTGAGCGAATAGGCCGTGTGGATGTATGAGGCAGGATCCGATCCCGCAAATAGCTAGGTCCCGAGCCATGGAGTGCTTTAAAGATGATAACTTATACCTTGAAGCGCACCCGGAAGACGACAGGCAGCCAGTGCAGCTCGCGCAAGAGCGGTGTTACATGGGTAAACCTTGAGGTTCCCATAATTGCTCGCGCGGCTGCATTCTGGACTAGCTGAAGTCTCCGAGTGCACCTCAAGGGAAGCCCCATGTAGAGAGAGTTACAATAGTCCAGTCGGGACTATTATGGTAAGACACCTTTGGCTTAAATACGATCCTGGGCATAGCCTCCAACTAGCAGGATGGTTAAACTGGGTTCATTCATTAGGCTAAACCAGAGGCAACCTGTGGCTCTGGAGCCGCATGTGGCTCTTTCATCCCTCTGCTGCAGCTCCCTCTCACAATTGATAGGGCTTTCGGTTAGGACAGATAGAGGAAAAAGGATGCAGAGCTAGGAGGAGACTCTATGATGGGGGAACTGGTCTGCTCCAGAATTGAGTGGAAGGCTTCTGGTTAGGACCTTTGTGGTTCTTTGGAGTTTTTAAGGTTGCTGACCCCTGGGCTAAGCCAAGGTCCTTCTCCAGATTTGAGAAAACATTCTAATCGGTGCAAATACCAGGCTGGGAAGTGGAAAGATTGTAGAAAGCCTTAAGTGTGGAAGAAGTTCTTTACTCACAAGATGAAAAAATACGAGAGTTCAAGATATGGCCGGAAAAGAGAAATAAAGCAGAAGGTGACTCACATGGGTGGGGTCAAGCAATTTAGGAATCCCACACTTCTATGGCTTAGCCACAACCGGGGCTGAAGGAAGATCATGCTTCTTTTATGAGCTGAGATAAACAGATATGCGCGACCCAGGTGATGCACCCTGGCTAATTCCACTTTCCCTTTTCCTGCTTCCAATTTTTCCTGGATGCAAAAGAGGCAACATTTGAATCCCTGCCCTGAGAGTCACACCCACCTCATCCCCAACCAGATATTTTTAATGTGATCGAAGGGGGAGATGATGGAATAAACACCCGGAGAAGAAACAGACCTACGCTATCAAATCCATGGAGTTGATTTACCCCCTCGATTTACCCCCATTCGTTTAGTGACTGTTTGAAGTTACGACAGCCCTGAAAAAAATGACTTACGGCCGTTTTTCACTCCTGGGGACCGTTGCAGCATCCCCATGTTCACATGATCAAAATTCAGACGCTTGGCAACTGGCATGTATTTATGACTGTTGCGGTACCCCAGAGTCAGGTGATTCCCTTTTCATGGACTTCTGGCATGTAAAATCAATGGGGAAGCCAGATTCATGTTTAACGAAAAAACGGACTAGGGGAGACAGGATAGCAGTGTTTCAATATCTCAGAGGCTGCCCCAAAGAAGAGGGAGTCAAGCTATTCCCCAAAGCACCTGAGGGTCGAACAAGAAGCGATGGGTGGAAACTAATCAAGGAGAGAAGCAACTTAGAACAAAGGAGAAATTTCCTGAAAGTTAGAACAATGAATCAGTGAAACGACTTGCCTCCAGAAGTTGAGAATGCTCCAACACTGGAAGTTTTAAAGAAGAGATTGGATGACCATTTGTCTAAAATAATATAGGGTTTCCTGCCTAAGCAGGGGTTGGACTAGAAGACCTCCAAGGCCCCTTCCAACTCTGTTATTCTATTTTATTCACTTAACAACCGGGTTACTAAGGTAACAACTGCAGTGATTCCTTAACTACATTGTAAAATGGGGCAAAACTCACTTAACAACTGCCTTGTTTAGCAATCTGGGGCTCCGTTTGGTCTACCTGTATACAAATGAAAAGGGTTTTCATCTTTGCCGTAAACTCATCCACTATTTTGCTTTCTTCCCTGACCTATCAGTCCAGCACCTGCTGTAACTCTTGGCTCAAAAACGTTGTCCATTTTTTTAATCACGCGAGACACCATTCTGATTCATCTTTCAGAGGAAAAGAAGTTTGAGGAGTTGCAATGCATGTGGAAGAAAACGGACATACCAAAGCGAAGGAAACGAATTCTCTTCCCGTCGTTTTTCATTTTCCGATGGACGAATGTTTATTTGTTCTTTCGTTTGTTAGATGAAACCAACGCAAAGCAACATATGCTGCATTCCTCCACTCCTTCTGCACAACAACCCTGTAGGGTAGGGTTTTTATTCATTGCTTATTTGCATCAGAAGCACCACGCTTAAAATAAGGCACACTACGACGTCAACTATAAGATTAACATATGTACAAACGAAACGGATCTTGCCCTGAAATTAGCAACAATAATTGTGTTTTGTCGCACTGCCATGAAGTGCTACATTGATCGGGACACAAAGGGAGGGTATACAGCTGTGTTGTTGCCCGCATGCCACACAATCACAAAGCCACCAAATAGCCACATTTGTTCAGAGTGTCTCTGGATCTTGTTGAACGTGTGCATTAGGATTAAGGAAAGAGAATGCCCCCCACCCAAAAAATAAATAAATCGCTTACATTCTTTCACGACTGCGGGTAGTTTTAAGCCTAGATCTCCCCATTCGTAATTCACCTGAACTATTCACATCTTGTAATCATTACAGCCAGGATTCCTCCAATTTAATCATAACAGATACATGTTTCAAAAGAAGGGACGTTTTCGATCCTGGCAATCAGAAATCCCGAAATACTTTAATTCTGCCAAAACTTCAGGCAGAAAGTTTACCAAAGTTTATAAAACAGCACGCCCGCTTCACATTTTTTTAAAAGTTGCTCTTGGGCAAAATAATTACAAAGCCGGAAGCCTTGAAAGGGGGGCGGGGGGTGAGAAAAAAAATGGGATTGATTTATTTTTTTCACCAGGTCTACACCAGTTTGAGAGGGACCATCTGCAAATAATGCAAACTGGATCCACTCGGGTACAGAAAAAACATTAAAAACAACGCCCCCAGCAAGGACAAGTTTGGGAAGATGAAATAAGTAAATAAATCAGGCGATTCGGTGGAAGAAAGTGTTATTTCAACAAGGCAGAAATATCGGAGAGTAAACTAATCGCGCACTCAGATCTTGGAAGTGTGAAAATCCGAGTGTGCAAACCTGTTTTGAAGACAGGGTGTAATACTGTTAACCGCTATATAATGTGCTGACGGTGCAAATCGCTGTCCTATTATATCCGAGTCCGATGCAGATTTATGGAAACACGCTTTCCTAACGTGAAAGGTGGAAACGTGTTCTTTGCACACTTTCTTGCACAACCGTACCCGGCTACACCATAAGCATTCTGTACAAGTGTTTGGGGAGGCCCAAAATTCACTCTAATCTGGTCTTGCAGCCGATTGGAAACTTGGCTTGGACAGCAACATCTGTCTGCAAAGCCACTTCAGAAAAATCGCACGGGGTCAGATCATCAAATCCTGTTTAAGCCTCCATTCGGTTTTGAGGGCAGACCCTTCGTGCCATTTTGCAGCACAGATGTGCCCCAGCTGTTCTAACTGCCCCTTCGTATGCAGGTAGTCCTCGACTTACAACAGTTCATTTAGTGGCCGTTCAGAGTTACAACGGCAGGGAAAAAATGGGACAATTAACCAGTGGAAGGGCTTGCCTTCAGAAGTTGTGGGGGCTTCATCACTGGAGGTTTTTAAGAAGAGACTGGACAGCCACTTGTCTGGAATGGTAGAGGGTCTCCTGCTTGAGCAGGGGGCTAGACTAGAAGACCTCCAAGGTCCCTTCCAGCTTTATTCTGATTGATCGACTTATAACCATTCTTCGCCTTTGCAGCATCCCCATAGCCATGCGATCAAAATTCAGACGCTTGGCAGCAGATTCATATTTATGGTGGTTGCAGCCTCCTGGGGTTATATCAGAGGTTCCCAAACTTGGCCACTTGAAGACTTGTGGACTTCAACTCCCAGAATTCTCCAGCCAGCTCTGGGGTTATATCAGAGGTTCCCAAACTTGGCCACTTGAAGCTCTGCTGGCTGGAGAATTCTGGGAGTTGAAGTCCACAAGTCTTCAAGTGGCCAAGTTTGGGAACCTCTGGGTTATATGATCCCCTTTTGCGTCCTTCTGACAAGCAAAGTTAATGGGGAAGCCAGATTCCCTTAACAACCGTGTCACTAACTTAAAACAACTGCAGTGATTCACTTAACAACGGTAAAGAAGAATCGTAAAATCCACTTCACAAACATTTCACTTAGCAACATACATTTTGGGCTCCATTCTGGTCGTCACTCGAGGACGATCATTCCCCTGGCTTTCTCTGAAAGGAGCAACCCAGCTTCCGTGCCTATCGAACAGAAATCTACCGACAATCGTGTCTACCTTTTGCAGCTACAGGTACTGTCGTCCACGAATTACGACCACAATGGGCACCAGAATTTCCACGGCTAAGCAAAGGAGTTGTTCAGTGAGTCACGTCTGATTTTACAACCTTTGCTGCCGCCGTTGTTTTAGCGCATTGCTGCCGTTGTTAAGTGAACCACACAGTGCTTTAAGAAATCTGGCTTCCTCCGCTGAATTTGATTGTCGGAAGCCGGCTGGGAAAGTTGCAATCACGTTGATCACGTGACTTTGGGAAGGCTGCAATCGTTGTTTTAGGGCGAGGATCGGTTAGAAATCCCATTTTTCAGGGCTATTGTAACTTGGGCCACTAAACGAATGTTTGTAAGTGGAGAACATCCTCTCCCTATTTTCTTTTTTAAGCCACATGAAAGCCTGTGGCCATTAAATTGGGAGACAGGTTTTACAGGGCTGGGCTGGTTACCAGCACATTGGTCAAAAATTTGTTTTAAGCAGACAGAGGAGGCAGGACATTGGTTGATTGTTCAAAAGCTGTCATTTTATTACAACGTTAGAGAACGGGAAAGAAAATACCCGAAGCTGCCTTTCCCTTCTCCCCATGTGCTGCAGTCAAGTTGATTTAGGAAACCGTAAATGGTTTCACGTTTCCTTCCACTTTTGGGACCATAAAAATGTGTTCGGAGGGCTGGTCGCAAATAGAAAGAACACACGTGCAAGAAAAACATTGTATTTTTATTTTAATTCTGTCCTGGTCCTTTTTATGGAGGCCGAATCACTTCCTCTCTTTCTTTCTTTCTTCCTGGCTAACTTATTCTCACTCCTCCTACGAGGTGAACCGGGTTAAGATTCCTGCGTAGACTTGTAGTAAAGAGGACTAAAAAATCAACCCGTGCCCAGTTCCGGCTCAGTAACCACAATATTGCAGGGACTTTCTGGCAGAGCTTGACAGATTCTGCTTAAAATAAGGAGCTATCTTGGGTAGAGACAGATGGCACTCTGGCTAATAGAAATGCCGGGAGGACAGTTTTGGGACAACACGGAACTTGGGGGCAGAACATCCTTAGAATTATTGAGTAATTCGGCTAGTATTTCTCAACCTCAGCAACTTTAAGCTGGGTGGACTTCCACTCTCAGGAAATTTAAGCTGGGAGTTGAAGTCCACACAGCTTAAAGTTGTTGAGGTTGAGAATCCTAAGGCTGCTTTCCCAAAAGACAACTGGACTTTGTTTTTTTCCTTGGAGATATTTCGCTTCTCATCCAAGAAGCTTCTTCAGTTCTTCAAGCAAAAGCAAAAGTCCAGTTACCTGTCAATAAAGCTCCTTTGGAGCCACTATAACCAGGACAACTGATACTCTACATAGACATTGTGAAACACCTAAATTAGCCTTCCTTCCTATTTTGGCTTCTGGACCAAAGAGGTGACACAGGGCCCTCTTCGGCTGTTTTATCCCCACAACAACCTTGGGAGGCTCAAGGAAGTTTCCAACACGGAGCAAGGACTAAAATCTGGGGATTCCCAGATCCTAACCTGAGCCCTTCCTCATTTCCCCATGTGGGATGATCCCAATGTTCCGAGAAACATTCATCGGTCAACATCTGTCTGCCTCTTTCATGCAAACAGCTTCCACAACTTAATCTGCTATTAGCATTTTACTATGTTTTATTACTATTTTACTATATGATATATACTTTCTTTATTAAAACATGAAACTCAGCCAACTGAATATTCAAAAATGCATCACAAACACCATTGACTGGGTGCTAATGGTTGATAGGGGTTGTTGCCAGCGTTTTAGGTATCAACCAAATACCTTCTTAAAATATACGATGCTCCGAGCAGCACAGTTTTTTGTAGCTCTGCTGGTGTTATTGCAGGAAGCTGCGATCTATTGTTATTATTATTGTTGTTGTTATTATTATTATATTTTATTACTATATTACTGTATTACTATTATTCTTCTCCTCCTTCCTATTACCTATCTCCTCCCACTTATGACTATAACCATGTTGCTTGTATTTTTACAATTTATAATGTTTTGCATGTTTCCTAGTATGATTTGACTGCTTATTTAGTAACCTCTGACTATCACTAAGTGTGCTATCTTATGATTCTTAATGAATGTATTCTGTTTTTTTTCTTTAATGTACCCTGTACACTGTGTACACTGAGAGCCTAAAAGACAAAATCCCTTGTGTGTCCATTGACACTTGGCCAATCAAGTATTCTATTAGAGAAAGTTCCTTGCTAATTTGCCCAAATTTGGCACAGTCAACTTTCCAGAAAGTCAACCTTTAAAAAAAAAAAAACATACCCAGGCAAGGTGATTTGGGATGAAAGCAGGAGCAAGAATAGACAAACCCGGTTTTCAGGCTGAAGACCGGCTTAAGAAGGAAGAGAGGGTCCATGGGAGAAGCCAGGAGCTGGCAGTCAGCGACTTACCTGGCAGCGTCCGAACCAGGCCAGCTCTGCATGCAGCACCATCAGGAAGATGCCCAGCATGGCCATCAGCAAAGACCACCCAGCCAGGTTCTTCTCTTCGCCCAGCAAGAGTTTCCGTCCCCGAAGGCGACGCAGATTCTCTCCAGGCTCCGGGGGGATGTGGAGGGTCCTGGTCTCATCTGGGTCCCGCTTGATCTGCATCTCTTGAGCGTTGCTGGGGGCAGAAGAGCGCTTGGCGCCCGGCGTTGGGAGGCAGGGGCTGAAGACCCCCTGGGCGGCCCCCCATCCCTGCCTCTTGAGCAACCAGCAGGCAGCCAGGACGAGGGTGGGAAGGAGGGAGAAAGGAAAGAAAAGAAATGAAAGAAAGATAGAAAAAAAGACAAACGGAAGGAAGGAAGGAAAGAAAGAAAGACAAATGGAAAGAAAGAAGGAAGGAAGGAAGGAAAGAGAGAAAGAAAGAAAGAAAGAAAGAAAGAAAGAAAGAAAGAAAGAAAGAAAGAAAGAAAGAAAGAAAGAAAGAAAGAAAGAAAGAAAGAAAGAAAGAAAGAAAGAAAAAAAAGACAAATGGAAAGAAAGAAGGAAGGGAGGAGGGAAAGAAAAAGAAAGAAAGAAAGAAAGAAAGAAAGAAAGAAAGAAAGAAAG
The DNA here is from genome assembly GCA_039707465.1 of Rhabdophis nuchalis. Lineage (NCBI taxonomy): Eukaryota > Metazoa > Chordata > Lepidosauria > Squamata > Natricidae > Rhabdophis > Rhabdophis nuchalis. The sequence goes on from CM077654.1 coordinate 7,568,493, forward strand.
AAAGAAAGAAAGAAAGAAAGAAAGAAAGAAAGAAAGAAAGAGACAAATGGAAAGAAAGAAGGAAGGGAGGAGGGAAAGAAAAAGAAAGAAAGAAAAAGAAAGAAAGAAAGAAAGAAAGAAAGAAAGAAAGAAAGAAAGAAAGAAAGAAAGAAAGAAAGAAAGAAAGAAAGAAAGAAAGAAAGAAAGAAAGAAAGAAAAGTGATAAGAAAGAAAGAAGACAAAACGGGACAGCAGCCCAAAGAGAATCCGCGTCCCGAGAAAGTGCTGAAGAAGCCGAAGCGCTCGCGGAGTCCCGGACCCAACTACTTGCCCGACCAGCCCCGCAGAGCGCCGGAGGAACTTACTGGTGCTTCGGGGCTGGGGCACTTCGTCAGCGGGCGGGGCGGGGCGAGGCGAGGCGGGGCGGGGGCTGCCCAAGGAAGGCCGGCCGAAGTGTGAAGAGGCGAGAGGGGACGGAGTGGAGTGCCTGGCGGCGCCTCGAGGGACTTGGCCTTTATAGGGGCAGGAAGGCGGGGAGGGAGGGGGGAGGGCTAGGAGCCAGAGGGGCAGACAATCTCTCTCCCCCCCCATCTCATTCTCTCTCTCTCTCTCCCTCCCTCTCTCTCTCCCATCCTCCCTCCCCCCCCTCTCTCTCTCCCTCCCTCCCTCTCTCTCTCTCTCTCTCTCTGCCTCCCTCCCTCCCTCCCTCTCTCTCTCTCTCTCTGCCTGCCTGCCTCTCTCCCTCCCTCCCTCCCTCCCTCTCTCTCTCTCTCTCCCCAGCCCCCCTTTCCCTCCAACACGCCCGGGATCCAGATCCGTCTCCGAAACTCACTTCGAACGACGCCCAATGCCGATCCTAAAGAACGGGCTGAAAACTGAACCGGAGATCAGCGATTGGGCGTCCCCACAACGCGCTTAAACCGGGTGGTCTATGGAGATTAATACAATACAGTAGCAGAGTTGGAAGGGACCTTGGAGGTCTTCTAGTCCAACTCTCTGCCTAGGCATGAAACCCTATACCGTTTCAGACGAATGACTATCCAACATCTTCTTAAAGACTTAGACAGAAGAAGAAATAGAAATAGAATAGAATAGAATAGAATTAGGAATAGGAATAGGAATAAGAATTAGAATAGAATAGAATAGAATAGAATAGAATAGAATAGAATAGAATAGTTGGAAGGGACCTTGGAGGTCTTCTAGTCCAACCCCCTGCCTAGGCATGAAACCCTATACCGTTTCAGACAAATGACTATCCAACATCTTCTTAAAGACTTAGACAGAAGAAGAAATAGAAATAGAATAGAATAGAATAAGGAATAGAATAGAATAGCAGAGTTGGAAGGGACCTTGGAGGTCTTCTAGTCCAACCCCCTGCCTAGGCAGGAAACCCTATACCGTTTCAGACAAATGACTATCCAACATCTTCTTAAAGACTTAGACAGAAGAAGAAATAGAAATAGAATAGAATAGAATAAGGAATAGAATAGAATAGAATAGCAGAGTTGGAAGGGACCTTGGAGGTCTTCTAGTCCAACCCCATGCCTAGGCAGGAAACCCTATACCGTTTCAGACAAATGGCTATCCAACATCTCAGGTCACGGTTGTCCCAAAGGTGCTTTTTCAGGAGGTAACTGGACTTTCTTGTTTTGTTTTGTTTTAATTTTGAAGACATTTCGCTTCTCCTCCGAGAAGCCTCTTCAGCTCTGATGGAATGGTGGGGGTCAAGGAGTTGTACGTCCTTCCATTCCTCGCTACCATCCAAGTCAGAGCCGAAGAAGCTCCTTGGAGGAAAAGCAAAACATCTTTGAAGAAAACACAAGGAAGTCCCGTTGCCTTTAAAAAAATAAAAAGGACCTTTGGGACTTGGCCCGTGTTATAAACCTTCGGGCTGCCAGCATGGAGCAGGAGAAGGTGTTGAGTTTTGGGGGCCTTCAGGTATTGTATAGCTGGGTGAATTTGGCAAGCACATTGTCAGCCCTGAAGGCAATCTAGTGGGATCTTCAAGAATGAGCCTCTTCAGTCCTACAAGCCTTTCATGGCTCTTCGGAGCCACAAATTCAGGATCTGGTCCCCAAAAGTCAAAATGCCCATGCGGAAGTTGTGTGTAATCAAAGCCCTGTCCTTTTGTGCGTTTGTGTCAAACACTATTTTGACTTTTTTTTTAAAAAACTATCTCGCAGGGAATACCCCTATTCAAGGGGAATCCCTATTTTTTCCCCAGCCTAGAGATGTCAATTCAATTTTTAATTCAGAACAGAGCTGGAAGGGGCCTTCGAGGTCTTCTAGTCCAGCCCCCTGCTCAAGCAGGAAATTCGATACCATTTTGGACAAATGGCTGTCCAGTCTCTTCTTAAAAACCTCCAGTAGTGAAGCACACACAACATCTGAAGGCAACTTCCGTTCTACTGGTTAATGATTTTTGCTGTTTGGAAGTTTCTTCTTAATTCCAGCTTGCTTCTCTCCTTGATTAGTTTCCATCCATTTTTTCTTTATCTTGCCTTCTGGTGCTGTGGAAAATAAGTTGACCCCTTCTTCTTTGTGGCAGCCCCTCAAATACTGGAACATTGCTATCACGTCACCCCCTTAGTCATTCTCTAGATCAGGGGTTCCCAAACTTGGCGACTTGAAGACTTTTGGACTTCAACTTCCAGAATTCTGGGAATTGAAGTCCACAAATCTTCAAGTTGCCAAGTTTGGGAACCCCTGCTCTAGATCTTGACATGCTCAAGGAACATCGAACTTTCGACTGGTGAAAGCAGCAAGAGAGAAGGCAGTGCCTCTGAGCATGTCGAGCTGCCCCGAGTCACTCAATCGTAAAATGAGCAGCATAAAAAAAAGAATTAAATAAATACATACCATAGAATTATTATTATTATTATTATTATTATTATTACTATTATTATTATTATTATTATTATCATCATCATCATCATCATCATCATCATTATTATTATTATTATTATTATTATTATTATTATTATTATTATTATTATTATTATTATTATTATTAGATCGCCCCCTCTCCCCGGAGGGACTCGGGGCGGTGTACAGGTACAAATTAAAACCATTACAATCAATAATACATAAAACTAAATTCGAATTAAATAAACCCCTGTACAAATTTATAAAAATTAAAAACTTAACCTTAAAACCAAATCGCAAAATTTAAAAATACAGACTGAGGTGGGAAAGCTGGAATTAGGCCAGGCCGGCTAGATGAAACAAGTGGGTTTTGAGTTTCTGGTGGAAGGAGCGGAGGTCCGTGCTCGTTCTAATGTCAGGGGGGAGGTCATTCCAGAGGGTCGGGCCCGCCACAGAGAAGGCCCTTCCCCTGGGCGTCGCAATGCTTTCCCTTGGATACAGCATAGCTGTTTGGGGTAAACCATAAACCAATATTTCCTGTAGTTACACTTAAAGAATTTGAGGTTGTGAATCACTTATGCACCTTGGGGGAAAATGTCATATTTGTTGTGTCATATTTGCCCTACCCAGATTTACCTGTGATTTCTAAATGGATCCAGGCAGATTTCTGTAAGTGTCATCCTTATCCAGCCAGGTATAATCTTCCTGCTTTGTAGGATTAAAAAAGAATAAGACAACACAATGGCAGACTTCATCTATTTTTTGGCCTGCAATTGGGCTTTCTTGTTTTCCTTTAAAGACATTTTACTCAGAAGCTTCCTCAGCTCTAGCTATTTACCTAATATAGGTAAATATTGAAAAAGAGGAGGGGAACACCTCCCCCACCCCAATCCCCCTACCCCAATATAGGTAAATATTCCCAAAGGTGCTTCTTTTTCAAGAGGCCACTGGACTTTCTGTTTTTTCGTTGAAGGTGTTTCGCTTCTCCTCCAAGAAGCTTCTTCAGCTCCACCCAGATGGTGGGATCCAGGAATATAAATCCTTGAATATCCCACCATCCAGTCAGAGCTGAAGAAGCTTCTTGGAGGAGAAGCGAAACGCCTTCAACGAAAAAACAGAAAATCCAGTGGCCTCTTAAAAAAAAAGCACTTTTGAGACAACTAAGACCTGAGAACCTCCATAGACTTCTCCCAAAAGTGTTTGCTTGACAGAGAAAGACTCAGATTAGAGTTTGGGGATCTAAATTGGCATGTCAACTATTATGCATGTTTGCCACCCTGGGCCTATTTATAAAAAGTAATAAAGGTGGAATAAAAAATAATATAATAAAATAAAATAAAATAACATGAAATAAAATAAAATAAAATAAAATAATAATAATAACATAAAATCTATATAAATAAAAATGTAACAAGAGTTTGTTCAAAACTGCTAATCTCTGAAAGTCCTGCAACTATCGCTTCCAAATTTTCACACAAGGTTCCTTTCAAGTACGGCACCAATGATATATATAGATTGTGTAGATGTCACACCTGTGCCAGGTACAAGCAACGGAAATGTAAAAAATTGTCAAAAAGGTAGGTAGATGGATACAGAGAGAGCAGTGGGCCACAGGTATTATGTCATCCTTTATGACATAAAATACTCTGGGGGAGAAATGCAGTAGGTAGGTAGGTAGGTAGGTAGGTAGGTAGGTAGAGGGATAGAGAGAGGGAGAAATATGGTAGGTAGGTAGGTAGGTAGGTAGGTAGGTAGGTAGGTAGGTAGGCAGGCAGAGGGATAGAGAGGGAGAGGGAGAGGGAGAAATACAGTATGTAGGTAGGTAGGCAGAGGGATAGAGAGAGAGAGGGAGAAATACAGTAGGTAGGTAGGTAGGTAGAGGGAGAGAGGGAGAGGGAGAAATACAGTAGGTAGGTAGGTAGAGGGAGAGAGGGAGAAAGAGAGTAGGTAGGTAGGTTGGGGGTTATATGGTGGTTGTGTGTGCGTGTTTGTGTGTGCAGATGTAGATCTACACACAGATTGGTGGGCCATTTAACCAGACTGGGCCACAGCAACATGTGGCCAGGAATGGCTAGTAAGAAATAAAATAAAATAACATAAAATAAGAAATAATAAAATAAAATAAAAGGTAAAGTAAAGTAAAATACTAAATGCCCCCTCCTGAGTCAAAACAACTACCAGGAAGGGCAAGACGGTGCAGGACGAGAAATAAAAGCTAAACTTCATATGAGAAGCCATTTTAGGCATTTTAAAACCAGAATTTCAGGAGGGGGGGGGGTTTGACCAATATAAGTCTGCCCTCAAGGAGCAGTTTAATTTCAAAGAGGAAATCCCCCCCCAAATAATAATAATAATAATAATAATAATAATAATAATAACAACAACAACAACAACAACAACAACAATAATAATAATAATAATAATAATAATGTTGCATTTATTGACCGCTCCCCCTCCCCACAGGGACTCGGGGCGGTGCACAGGGAGAATAAAAGCAATAAATATACAAAAATACATACAAATTTAAAACAGATTAAACTAATTCCTGTGCTAAAATCCCTTAACTAAAAATCCCCACTAAATATAAATATACATTTAAAAACCCATAGAGAGAGAGACTACCCTAGGCCGGCCAGGCGGAAAAGATGAGTCTTCAATTTCAGGCGGAAGGAGCGGAGGTCCGTGGTCGTTCTAATATCGGGGGGAAGGCATTATATGTTGGCACTATAATTCCCCGAAGCCCAGGCAGCCACGCAGGTGGATGCAGGATCTGAGAATTGGACTCCATAACATCTGGAGGTCAATGGCCTCTGTTGCTTAGGATTTGGAGGCCGAAAGGAAACTTAGAGCAGGGGAGATAATGAAACGGCAGGCAAGCAGATCGCAGGGCCGTCTTGACTCTATGATGGGCAAATGCTCCATCGTAACCTCCAGGGATTTTCAGAGTCGTGATATCAAAAGCAGAAGAGTTGGAGTTGTTGTTTTCTAAAAAAAGAAGAAGCAATAATGATTGCAGAACAACAGTCAGCCGTTCTGAAGCCCTCAAAACTCCGAACTTCCCCGAAGTGCCTTTCTTGTGCCCACAGTTACCCATTTCCAATTTCTCCAGACTGTCAAGGAAAGCAAAAATGAAAGCAATTTTGTTTCACCCACGTTTCCCCTGCCCCCCCCCCCCATGTGTGGAGCACAAGAAGCATCTGTGTTGCTGGCAAATAGGCACTTCAGAGAGCTGCCCCCTTCGGATTTCTGCCCCACCGAGGGCTGTCGAGGGCTTCCCTTCCCTGGGTGTGTCTAACCAAGTGTGTGTGTGAGAGAGAGAGAGAGGGAGAGAGGGAGAGAGACATTTCGGACAGGTTTTAATTGGGATCCCTTTAAGCTCTACAGAGCAGGGGGTGGAGTTGATGATCCCAAGAGGGCCTCCCGGTTTAAAGATGCCGTGTGGACGGTCCATATTCATACATTGGGACAGGGTTTGGCAACCTTAAAACACTCAAAGAGCCACAGAGGTCATAACCAGAAGCCCCCCTTTCAATTCTGGAGCCAACCAGAAGTCTGGTTCCCCCACCATAGAGTCTTCTAGCGTGGCGTCCTTTCTCTTCTACCTGTCCTAACCGAAAACCCTATCCATTGTGGAGCTGAACGGTGACAGGGAGCCACAGCAGAAGAATAAAAGAGCCACATGCAGCTCTAGAGCCGCAGGTCGGCAACGCCTGAGTTGGGATAAAGAAGACAAAGAGATAAAGGGATTAGGCGTCTCCTTGCAATGGCTTTAGCTCCATTTTCAGGATCTCTGAAGCAAGGAAGATGCATCCTCGTTCAGATGAAGCTCTGTTAGTATATTAAAAAATGGGCGGAGCTTTGACTCCCTTTTCCCAGGTTATTTGATTTATTTGGCCGTACCCTGCAGGCACTCTTTTCCTTCAGTAGAGAAAAGGAAGTGGGAAGGCCAGAAAGGAACCGGCTCTTAAAGTTCTATCCACCAATGAGTCAACAAACCCTGTTTAGCTGTGAGCTATTTATTAATGAAGAGTAATTCATAAAAAGACTTGGGAAGTGTGTCCAAGGCTTTGGCTCGGCTGTTAATCATCTCTGGGATGACAGCTCTCCAAAATGAATCACTCTTATTTGAAAGAAGTGGAAGGGAGACCCGAAGGAAGAAGAGGCGGCAGAGTGAATGGCATCTCTTTTGCAAGTTCACGCACACATGTCATTCGCTGAGGGTTCAGGTTTTCTCTACACCTGTGAGAACCTGTGAGGGTTGGACTAGAAGACCTCCCTTCCAGCTCTATTGTGATTGATTGATTGGTTATCTTGGTTATCTTGGTTATCTTGATTATCTTGATTATCTTGATTATCTTGATTCAATATCCTCCTTCAAGTCTTCTGGAGGAGGAAAAGAATGGTCACTTCTCTTAACCAGGTAGATCTGTTCTTGCACAGTTGGAGAGATCTCCTGCTTGAGCAGAGGGTTGGGCTAGAAGACCTCCAAGGTCCCTTCCAAGTCTTCAGTTATTCCACTAAGAATTCGGTAGATGCCTGTGTTGTTCATGAGCGTTACAGTGGGGATTTCAAAGGGTTTCCCGATATCCTGCAGTGACAAAGCATCGTCCAGCGTTGTAGCCAAAATTACTAAGTGACTGCATTATGAATTTAAGACACGCTTACCCATTCTTTCTCTCCACCCAAACCAAGCCAGTGCCGGGCGTTGGCTTGGATGTGACTCAGTGGGTTTTAGGGCCATCCAGTGAGTCAGCAGTCAAATATCCTGGAGGATGGGATATTTCTCTCCCATCCACCCTTTGGAGGTATCCCAGGGAGATCATGGACATGTACCCAAGGTCATCTCCTGCTGACGTTCAGTGAACTTAAGTGGTTTAAAAAATGACAGAGGAGAGAAAACCGAGACAGATGCAAGGGTGTGGGAATTTGGCCGAAGCGTGCTGGGGTTTCCACTAGATTCAGCAGTTGCTTGTGGGATGGGGTGGCTGCACTCCAGAAGGGAAGCTACATTTTAGCCTGGGATGATTGGCAACATACAACATCAAAGCCAAGTGGAATCAATATCCTTGTAGCTGTGGGGAGAACACAGCTTTGTGGATGACATAATTTTGAGTGTCTCTCACATTTATGACCCTCTGTGTCCACCCACGGACTCTTTGAAGAAAGTCTTGGTAGGTTCACCAGCTCGGTGATGGTGCTAACTTGGGTGGGACTTGAGTTCTAACATACATTTTGTTTACTCTCTACTGGGAATGGAGCCCTGTTCCCAGTAGGAGCTGGGCCGGCCTTCTCCCCTACCCTATGATCACGCTCAAAGGCACTCAAGACAACATACAACTCTTCCCTTCTAACCACCAACCAGATCTTTCAACAGCATGATGCAACTAACCTTCAATATTGTACTGGAATTAAACATGGGAGGTTTTGGAAATAGAAATAGAATAACAGAGTTCAGAGGGACCTTGGAGGTCTTCTAGTCCAACCCCCTGCTTAGGCAGGAAACCCTACACCACTTCAGACAAATGGTTATCCAACATCTTCTTAAAAACTTCCAGTGTTGGAGCATTCACAACTTCTGGAGGCAATTATGGGAACCGCTAGGTTTACCCATGTAACACCGCTCTTGCGCGAGCTGCACTGGCTGCCTGTCGTCTTCCGGGTGCGCTTCAAGGTGTTAATTATCATCTTTAAAGCGCTCCATGGCTCGGGACCTAGCTATCTGCGGGATCGGATCCTGCCCCATACATCCTCACGACCGATTCGCTCCCACAGAGAGGGACTTATCCGGGTGCCGTCCACTAGACATTGTCAGCGGGCGACACCCAGGGGAAGGGCTATCTCTGTGGCGGGCCCGGCCCCCTGGAACGACCTTCCCCCCGATATCAGGACGACCACGGACCTCCGCTCCTTCCGTCTTAAATTAAAAACTCACTTTTTCTGTCTGGCCGGCCTAGGATAAGTCTCTCTGTCTTTGGGGTTTTTATTGGGAATTAGTATTGTTTAGTTTTAATGGGGAAATTTTAGCGCAGGTTATGATTAATTTGCTTTTAGAATTGTTTGTATGTATTTATTGTTTTTATTCTACCTGTGCACCGCCCCGAGTCCCCGTGGGGAGAGGGTGCGGTTTTATAAATATTACATTATTATTATTATTATTATTATTATTATTATTATTATTATTATTATTATTATTATTATTATTATTATTATTATTATTATTATTATTATTATTATTATTATTAAGTTGTTCCATTGATTAATTGTTCTCACTGTCAGGAAATTTCTCCTTAGTTCTAGGTTGCTTCTCTCCTTGATTAGTTTCCACCCATTGCTTCTTGTCCTGCCCTCAGGTGCTTTGGAGAATAGCTTGACTCCCTCTTCTTTGTGGCAGCCCCTCAAATATTGGAACACTGCTATCATGTCACCCCTGGTCCTTCTTTTCATTAAAGAAGAAGTAGAAAAAACATGAACTATAAACCTCCCATAAAATAGCACACACAAAAAACATAACTAATGAGAGATCCTGGTGCTCTTTGAGTTCGCTTGTTTACCCATACCAAGTAACATCACCAGTGCTACCAGTAGTAAAGACTGCAGTTTCTTGACAGCTTTGTGGCCTACTGAGTCAGTGTTGGTGGAAGAGATTCTTTGGTTAGGTTGTTTACTGTTGGATTCTTTGGCAGTTTCTTGCTTGGAGTATTGTTTACTTGATTGTTGGCCTGAGGTTAATCCTTGAGTTAATCTGTGGTGACCTGAGCCAGGAGCCGCAGTGGCGCAGTGGATCGCGTGCAGCACTGCAAGCTACTTCTCCTTACTGCCGGCTGCCTGCAATTTGGCAGTTTGAGTCTCACCAGGCTCAAGGTTGACTCAGCCTTCCCTCTTTCCGAGGTGGGTCAAATGAAGACCCAGATTGTTGGGGGCAAGAGCCCGACTCTGTAAACCGCTTTGAGAGGGCTATAAAGCAATGCGAAGTGGTATATGAGTCTAAGTGCTATTGCTATTGCTTTGGTGGCACAGTGGTTAGAGCGCAGTACTGCAGGCTACGTCTGCTGACTGCTGGCTGCCTGCAATTTGGCAGCTCGAATCTCACCAGGCTCAAGGTTGACTCAGCCTTCCCTCCTTCCGAGGTGGGTCAAATGAGGACCCAGATAGTTGGGGGCAATGTGCTGACTCTGTAAACCGCTTAAGGAGGGCTGTAAAAGCCCTGTGAAGCGGCATATAAGTCTAAGTGCTATTGCTATCTGGGTATTGATTGCTGATAGAGAGATGCTTGGGTTCTTTGGGGCTGGTTGAGTGTTTCTTTTCCATAGATGTTGTTAATCTTTATGTGTCTCTTGTTGGCTGATTTGTCAGGCCGACAAGCTTCTAGAAATCCCCTGGCATTTTTGACCTTGGCTTGGTCTAGGATCAGCAAACTGCACTCCTCACAGGCACTGATGATGCTACCTCATTGGGTAATGAAACGTCTGGGAGAACACAAGCAAGCTCAGAGGGCCCTCAGGCCATCCCTGAGCTGCAAATATTCTTCTGCATAAGAATATTCAGGCTTCAATCCAATCTTCTCTGGATCCTTTGGAAGCCACGAGTCGCGTGCAGCAGGCTTAAGTCAACTAGCTGTGAAATACTGAGCATGGGTTGCATAAGTACCTCCCATGATTCCTTTCGGCTGTGAATAACCGTGCAGGGAGAGAAACTATGATTCAGGCCACGAAATGACACAGGCGCTACTATTTTGGTGAAGGGTGGGAGGCCATAGGAAGTCAGAGTCTTCTCTCTCTCTCTCTCTCTCTCTCTCTCTCTCTCTCTCTCTCTCTCTCTCTCTCTCTCTCTCTCTCTCTCTCTCTCTCTCTCTCTCTCTCTCTCTCTCTCTCCTTGGAAAGACTGAGCCTTCAACCTCTAAGGAGAGACAGAGAAGATCCCGGAAAAAGAAGAAGAGTGTCAAGAAGAAAGTCCTGGTTAGGGGGGGGGGAATCAAGCTTTGATTTGTCTGTACCACCCACGTAAAGCCAGGGCATGTTGCAGTTTGGATGGGACTGGGTAGATTTGAGGAGGTGCTTTCTGAGAAGGTGGTAACCAATTCAGGAACATTCAGGAAATGAAGAAGAGGAACCTGGGTCTTAGAACCAGCCTGGGGAGGGGAGGGGGGGGAAGAGATATATACCGTGTTTCCCTCAAAATAAAACAGGGTCTTATTTTCTTTTGACACCCCCCCCCCAAAATATAAGCACTTGGCTTTATTTTCAGGGAGGTATTATTATTTTTGAGGTGCAGGAGGCAGCAAGCATGGTCACCTCTTGGCTGCTGCTGTGTTGCAATGTTTTATGGGAGGGCTTATTTTGGGGGGAGGGTTTATTTTAGCGCATGCACTCAAAAGCCCGGTTGGGCTTATTATCCGGGGAGGCCTCATTTTCAGGGAAACAGGGTACAAGCAGACATATTTAGGAATCAGGGAAGACCATCTGTTGATGGATGTGTGACTATGGTTCATTTAAAAGCTGATCCTGTGTACATTCTTTTTGTGTAAGATCTTTTTCTTACACATACAATACAATACAATAGCAGAGTTGGAAGGGACCTTGTAGGTCTTCTAGTCCAACCCCCTGCGTGGGCAGGAACCTTATACCATTTCAGACAAATGGCTATCTAACATCTTTTTAAAGACTTCCAGGGTTGGGGCATTCACAACTTCTGGAGGAAAGCTGTTCCAGAGGTTAATTGTTCTCACTGTCAGGAAATTTCTCCTCAGTTCTAAGTTGCTTCTCTCCTTGATTAGTTTCCACCATTGCTTCTTGTCCTGCCCCCAGGTGCCTGGGAGAATAGCTTGACTCCCTCTTCTTTGTGGCACCCTCTGAGATATCGGAACACTGCTATCATGTCTCCCCTGGTCCTTCTATGGGGGACAGAAGCTCACAAGGGAAATGCCATCTCACCTGGGGTGGTGGCGCATGTGCCAGCAGAGAGGGCTCTGTGCACCACCTCTGGCACGCATTCCATAGGTTCACCATCACAGGCCTAAAGCCATAATGAGACAGTTTATGTAAAAAACGGGAATTAATGATGAAAACCTATTTACAGGAGATGTGCAAACTGCTCAAGACTTGTTCTTCACTGACTCCGAAGGCAACTGATAACTGGCATACGGCTCTGGCCCCGGCTCTGCCTCCGACACAGAGCCCTCCTCAGAGCCTTCCCCAGATTCTGGTACTGGCCCATGTTCCTCCCCAACCTCCTCACTGTCCGAATCTGCTGCCAGTTCTGCAGGCCGCTGACGGACCACAAGAGCGAGGGACTTTTGAGATTAATGAGAAAGAGGATGCTTGGACTTCAAACTTGGTTGTTTTCATACAGAAGTTGCAAGTGTCCACCTTCTCCACCCCCTTCTTCTCTAAAAAGAAAAGCCTACATTCTCTCTAAGGCTCATTGGTAGAAGTCTTGAGATTTGAAATACTTCCTATAATTCTTTGCATCAAATATATATATATATTTATTTATTTATTTTTCACATTTATAACCCGCACCCATCTCACCACAAAAGGACTCGGGGCGGCGAACAGAGAATTAAATCAATTAAACATACATACAGAAACATAAAAGGTGGAGATTCATGAGTTGCACAGCACAACTTATTGAAGGACATTTAGAACATAAAGATAAGAACCTGGTTCAGTTATCCACATGCAGGTAGTCCTCGACTTAACAACCTCAATTGAGATCACTTTTTTTTCAGGGCTGTTGCAACTTTGAACGGTCACTAAACGAACTGTTGTAAGTTGAGGAGTACCTGTATATATTTGTTGTTGTTCAAATCACTTATTATTTTTCATGACCCAATGGACAATGTGGAGCCAGTTTCATCTAGCGGTTAAGGTGCCAGTCCAGAAACTGTGAGCCAGTGAATTCTAGTCCCACTTTAGGTGTAAAAACTTGTTGGGTGACCTTGGGCCAATCACCAGGAGATGGTGAGTTCTAGTCCTGTCTTAAGCATGAAAGACATCTGGGTAATATTGGGCCAGTTTCTCTCACTCAGCGTAACTCACCTCCCAGGATTGTAGGAAAATTCGGAAGAGGAAGGAGTATTAAGAATGCTTGCTGCTTACTTATAAAGGCAAAATTATCTATCTATCTATCTATCTATCTATCTATCTATCTATCTATCTATCTATCTATCTATCTATCTCTACATCTAACTATATCTATCTATCATCTATCTATCTATCCAAAGGTCCTGGGGGATGCCTTCTCCAAGGCTGCTTTCAAACATGCCAACATTGGCCGAGACCAAAGAAACGCAAAGAAAAACAAGTTTGAGGTCAGCCATGCAAATAATTCTTTGAAAAATGGCTAACCTACCAATACATCAGGGGTGGGTTTCAAAATTTTTGGAACAGGTTCTGTGGGTGTGGCCTGCTTTGTGGGAGTGGCTTGCCGGCCATGTGACTGGGTGGGAGTGGCTTGCCGGCCATGTGACCGGGTGGGAGTGGCTTGCCGGCCATGTGACCGGGTGGGAGTGGCCAATTTGGAAAATGTGGTGAAACTCACTTAACAATGGTCTTGGTTAGCAACCAAACTTTTGGGCTTAATTGTGGTCATAAGTTCTCTCTCTCTCTCTCTCTTTCTTTTTCTTTCTTTCCTTCTGTCTTTCTTTCTCTCTTTCTCTGTCTCTCTTTCTTTCTCTGTCTCTTTCTTTCCTTCCCTCTTTCTTTCTCTCTCTTTATTTCTTTCTCTTTCTCTCTTTCTTTCTCTTTCACTCTTTCTTTCTCTTTCCCTCTTTCTCTCTTTTTCTTTCTCTCTCATTTTTTCTTTCTTTCCCTCTTTCTCTCTCTCTTTATTTCTTTCTCTTTCTTTCTCTCTCTTTATTTCTTTCTCTTTCTCTCTTTCTTTCTCTTTCTCTCTTTCTTTCTCTTTCCCTCTTTCTCTTTTTCTTTCTCTCTCATTTTTTCTTTCTTTCCCTCTTTCTCTCTCTCTTTATTTCTTTCTCTTTCTTTCTTTCCCTCTTTCTCTCTCCCTCTCTCTTTCTGTCTCTTTCTTTCTTTCCCTCTCTTTCTTTTTTTCTTTCTTTCCTTTGTCTCTTTCTTTCTCTTTTTCTCTGTCTGTCTTTCTTTTTCTCTCCCACTTTCTTTTTTTCTTTCTCTCTCTCTCTTCCTTTCCTTTCCTTTCCATTCCTTTCCTTCCTTCCATTGCCTCCCTCCCCCTTCCTCCCTTCTTTCCTTCCTTCCCTCCATCCCTCTTTCTTTTTCTTTCTTTCTTTCCTTCCTTCCTTCTTTCACTCCTCCCTCCCCTTTCTTTCCTTCACTCCCTCCCTCCCTCCCTCCATTCATCTTTTTTCCTATTTTTCTTTCTCTTTCTGTTTTTTTCTCTCTCTCTCTCTCTCTCTCTCTCTCTCTCTCTCTCTGTATCTGTCTCTCTCCTCCCCCCCACCCATCTGTCACTCTGTGTGTGTATGTGTGTCTGTTTCCCCCCCTCTCTCTTTCTGTCTCTCTAAGTGTGCCTCTCTGTGCATCTGCCATTCTCTCCCCCCCCCCCCCCGGGGAAGCAGCAGAGGGGTCAGCATGTCGGTTGCGGAGGTTATCCCGCAGCGAGCGGACAGAGGACCCGAGCTGCAGGCGAGGAGGAGGAAGCAGCCCCTGGCCAGAGGATGGCCGAGCGCGCCTCCACCACCTTCCTTCCGACAGCCACCGCGGCGCACTGCACTTTCCGGGGCTTCCTGGAGAGGCCAGCATGTCGACTGGGGAGGTTATCCCGCAGCGGGCGGGCGAAGGACCCAAGCTGCGTGCTGCCGAAGCCGTCCGAGGCTGGGCGTGCGGCGCCCGGATGGCTTTGGCGGCACGCAGCTTGGATCCTTCGCCCGCCCGCTGCGGGATAACCTCCCCAGTCGACATGCTGGCCTCTCCAGGAAGCCCCGGAAAGTGCAGTGCGCCGCGGTGGCTGTCGGAAGGAAGGTGGTGGAGGCGCGCTCGGCCATCCTCTGGCCAGGGGCTGCTTCCTCCTCCTCGCCGGCCCTGCGGCCCGGTTTCTATGAAGCCGCGGACCGGCACCGCTTTCCTTCGCTGAGCGCGGCTATCACGTGGGCGGCGTGTCGAAGGTCACAGCTCGCCTCACAATGGAGCTTTCGGAGCCTGTGCAACGCGCCTTACAGATCCTGGCTGATCCGGGTAGCTTCTCGCTCCGAGCTTTCCAGGCGCTGCTCCAGGCTGCCTTCCAGAGCTTGCTCAATTGACAGGCCGAGGAGGCCCTTTTCAGTGAATGCTAAGATCCGGGCTCGGTCTTCCGCCCGCCAGCGAGGAAGAGAGCTGCTCGCTCTCTGAAAGGGGACATTTGCTCTTGTCAAGGGAAGCGCGGCGGCGGAGGCTCTTCCTGCAAGGCTTGTCGCTCTTGCTTCGGCGTTGCTCTGTCCTGACGCCTGGGCTTGCTTCTCTGCGTCGGCCACAGCTGTTTCCCGTCAAATGCAGGAAGTCTGCCCCGTGCTGTGCCGGGCTCAGATGGGAGTCCCGGGTGGCGGGGGTGGACTGCGGAGAGGCACGGGCGAGCCTGCGAACTTCGCACACGCGCTCGCCCGCACCTCTCCACAACTTCTTCCCACCACTGGCCAGCGAGTTTAGCGCTGGCTAGGCGGGGGAGGGGCGTGGACCTACTTACTTCCGGGTCCACCGGTGGAAAGGGATCGCTGGGGATCGGGAAAATTGACGAAAGGGCTCGCCCGATCCCACCCGAACCCGGAGAAACCCACCCCTGCAATACATGTTGTTATATTTGGCCCCAAAGGAAACAAAGAATTTAAAAGAAGAGCTAACGTCTGTCCAGGTTTCCGGCCTGTTGCCGAAAACCTGGTCTTTTTTCCCTTGCCTTCACATGTGTAACTGAACCCATGGCAGCTTAATTTTGGCTCTACTCGCTCTACGCTGCTGCAGTGAAAGGAAACTAGACTTCGGATGCATGCACATAGGCAGCCCGTTTGGGGCTTGCTATCAGCTAAAAAAAGCACCCAGACGTTGAGTCGAGCAAACTTAGAGATACACATCTTTTACTTTAGAGTTTGCAAATTTTGTGCTCGGCAAGCAGAACGCGGCTGCTGACTTGAACCAAGATTAGATCAGAACTTCCCTCCTTGTTTTATGACCTTGATCTGCAAGTCAACGGAGACTTTGAGAAATTGCACGAGGTTTGCAACCGAAAGTTACCACGACACTGGGGGAAAAGATGTCCCACTGGTCCTCACATTTACAAGCAGGCCATGCAGCCTCCCACATGGTCATGAAATCAAAATTTGGGTGTCAGCCCTGGAGGCCATCTTTCTCTTTGGATCTTCAGGGCTGCCACACTTAGTGCTGTGGGAAAATGGGAGGTGTTCTGACCTAGGCATCCCAGAAGCCGAGTCCTCGTCCTGATAAACCTCTTCTATTTAATTTACAGTCACAGACCTCATCTGGCTTGGAAAGCTGCCAGGCTGATATCTGCAAAACCTGGCCAGGAGTCTCGGAGAGTCACGAACCAATGAAGGGAACGAATGGTCTCCTGCAAACTCCACTCCCCTTTCGCTCCTCTTTTATTTCCTCTAGGAGGGGCCATTGACTGTCTATCTGTGGTCTTCCTCCCAAGTCGACCCCTGTTCTTTAGCTGCTCCCTTCGTCTGGCAACTCTGTGCATGCGCACACTGGGAACAGGCCCCATTGACCGTCTATCTGTGGTCTTCCTCCCAAGTCGACCCCTGTTCTTTAGCTGTTCCCTTTGTCTGGCAACTCTGCGCATTCGCACAATGGGAATAAGGTCTAGATCTTCCTCTACCTCACTGATGTCTGACTCTGAAGGCAGCTGATAACTGGGATACGGCTCTGGCCCCGGCTCTGCCTCCGACACTGAGCCCTCCTCAGAGCCTTCCCCAGACTCCAGGACTGGCCCAAGTTCCTCCCCAACCTCCTCACTGTCTGAATCTGCTGCCAGCTCTGCGGGCCGCTGGCAGACCACAAGAGCGAGGGACTTTTGAGATTAATGAGAAAGAGGATGCTTGGACTTCAGACTTGGATGGTTTCATACAGAAGTTGCAAGTGTCCACCTTCTCCACCCCCTTCTTCTCTAAAAAGAATAGTCTTCATATATAAAAGGTGGAGATTCATGAGTTGCTCAGCCCGACTTTGGCCACTGGCGGGCCACAACAGTAGGGGGGTTGCAAGGAGTTGGTGGAGACATATAACCATAACAACATTCATTTCTCTGGTAGTCAAGGACATTCAACCTCCACCTGGAGAGGCATGATTGGGGAACATCTCCAGTTGGGATGATGGATTGATTGGACATGTGATGGACATGTGGGTACAGGGAAAGGGCCTTTGACTTTCCTTTGGGTGGGGAAAGCCCGGGAGCTTCAGATTCAGGTTTCCCCAGATGTGCCAATATGACCTCTCCTAATAAAATGGAACTTGGAGGAATTGCTGGCCTCGGAGTCTCCTTTCATTGGGGGTGTTACTTGGAAGCCTGATATTGGGATCTTGGCAACCGGTGTGTATTTATGAAGGTTGTAACGTCCCAGCGCATTGCGACCCCAAATTGTGACCTTGCCACCTGCCTTCCCAACAAGCAAAGTCAACGGGAAAGAAAGCAAGGGAAGGTCGCAAAATGTAAGCCATAGGACTCATGGATGACACAGTTAGAAGAGGGCAACGATGAAGCTCACAAATCTATTTTTTTTTTTGCCTTGAACTTTCCAAAGAGCAGGATAAGCTCTTCCCACTCTGCAAATTACACCTGAGCGGGCAAACTGTCCTCTTTAAGGATGACCTTCCAGGTGCCATAATTCCACATTTGGCAAAACTGCCTTCTAATTACTGCCTTCTAATTGCAGTAATTTGATGAGTACCCACCGGTACATCTCCAATCTAAGATTAAAAGGTGAGATTGTCCCTGTAATCTGGTTTAACCCTAAGCAAAACAAGGGCACTGGCTTTTGTATTCTTTCCCACCCTGTTGCTTTGTCTTAATGTCAAAACAGAAGATCATATCTTGAGCTTTCTAGAATGTCTTTGCTCTGCTAGACGGACGGAAATATTTATTCTTTGGCAAAAATAAATGTTTGATAAGCAATCAGATCAGGGCAAGCCAAGAGAAAAGTCCCTGAAACATTAACTTTAATAACAGCCTTGGTGGCACAGTGGTTAGAGTGCAGTACTGCAGGCGACTTCTGCTGACTGCCAGCCGACTGCAATTTGGCAGTTCAAATCTCACCAGGCTCAAGACTGACTCAGCCTTCCCTCCTTCCGAGGTGGGTCAAATGAGGACCCAGATTGTTGGGGGCAATAGACTGACTCTGTAAGCCACCTAGAGGGGGCTGTAAAGCACTGCGAAGTGGTATATAAGTCTAAGTGCTATTACTTATCGAGGTTTGTTTGTTTGTTTTTTGCTGCAAGGTAAGCTCTCTTGCGTTCTGGTAACGCTAAAAACAAAGTTTTAAAAAGTTTTGGGAGGCTCGGTCTAGCTCCATTGATTAGCCAAACACGTTCCCCATGCTGAGAGGCTAAAGAATACTTTTCGGATTTCAGTGGGTGGGAAGAAACAAAAAAGACAATAGAAAGTTAATGCTTTACAAAAGAAAGAAAGAAAGTAATGTTCTCATGACTTCTGGGCCGAGATCCTGGTATTTCTGGAGCTCCCTCTTAGGGCCTTTGGCAATACTGTGGAATAGGCTGCAGATAAACAGGCAAATGGATTACACCAGGGGTCAGCAATCCACGGCTCTGGAGCCGCATGTGGCTCCTTCACCCCTCTGCTGTGGCTCCCTCTCACTCAAACTATGTGTCACAACCGCCAATACGTGACACCCGCACATTGCATGCGATTTATTGAGCTTTTTGACCTGCAGTGGGCCAACCATGGATAAATCTAAGAAAAGTTTCAGAAGAAAACAGAACGTTGAATTCAACTACGTTATGAAAGTTTTGTAGCTGCTGAGGAAATAGTCCGGCATGGGAAGAGTTTTGTGGCTCCCGGTGTTTTCTTTTCTGTGGGGAAATGGGTCCAAATGGCTCTTTGAGTGTTTAAGATTGCTGACCCCTGAATTGCACACATTCATTTAGTGACCATTGGGCCAACAAAGTCAAAAGGGGGAATCAACTGCAGTGATTCACTTAAAAGCAAACCACAGTTGTTATGGCTGCCACATTGAGACCGATTTTGCAAGCTTCCTCCTCCTCTTCCTCTTCTTTTGGCAGTCCCAGTGTTTCGCCATTTCCGATGAGGGCTTTTTGAATGTTTCTTAAGAAAGGAAAAAACGCCCCTAGGCATTACAACCATATAGAAAGATGAGCAAAAGGCTGAATATTTGACATTTGGGTTGACGACAATATCTGTCTCTCTTCTGAGCATGGATCTGGTTCGCATTAGGATCAAAATCTCTTCGGACAGCTCCTCCGCTCTGTCTTTAGATCCGTAGTAGAGATGAGAAAAAGTGAATTCCTGAATTTTGTAAAGATAAGAATGACCTTAGCAACTCAAATCCTGATCCCAACTTTAGTCATAAGTCAAGAAATAGCTGCGACACTAACTTGGGTCTCAATAATTTCCCCAGAGCTACCCTGAGAATTCGTCCTAGTTTTGAAGAGGAAGAAAGTTCTTGTTTATTTGAACTGGAGTTCTCCCTTATGTATACATTAAAACGCTTTGGAATTTATTTATTTTTCTAAACGAAGGTGTTTTTTCAGGAGGCAGCTGGGCTTTCTGGTTTTTTCTCTGAAGACGTTTCACTTGTCATCCAAGAATCTTCTTCAGCTCTGACTGGACGGTGGGGAATGGAAGGATTTATATTCCTGGAAGACAGCTGGTCGTCTGTAGAGATTCTCAAGTCATCCATGGTTGTCCCAAAATTGCAGACTACAGGAACCAGGAGAATTGCTTGGGTGACCCTGAGGACACAGATAAACCTCCCAAGTGCTTCAAGGACCCTCTAAAAGGATGCAAAAGATCAGCTGTCTGCAAGGAAGGTCAATCCTTCCATTCCACACCCTTCTGTCAGAGCTGAAGAAGCTTCTTGGATGAGAAGCAAAACATCTTCGAAAAAGAAAGAAAGAAAGTCCAGTTACCTCCTGAAAAAGCACCTTGGGACTAGCCTTGGGACTTCTACAGCAGGAAAATTGCAACCTTCAGAGGACTGAAGTGCTTGATGAGTTGATCTGGAAAGCTAAACCTGAAGCATTTCTTCGCTGATCTACACTGATCCCTTTCTCTATTTATTTATTTATTTATTTTATTTTATTAAATTTATACCCCGCCCTTCTCCTTGTTAGGACCCAGGGCGGCGCACAGGCATTATTTAAGAACACAAAATACAATAAATATCTATTAAAATGTATTAAATTAATAAACCCGTGCTAAAACCCAATATTAAAACCCTTGCCAATTATAAATTATTTTCTTAAAAAGTCAGAAATGGGGGCTATCCTAGGCCGGCTTGTTGGAATAAATACGTCTTAAGACGTTGGCGGAAGAGGCGGAGGTCCGAGATAGTACGGAGGTCGGGGGGTAGGTCGTTCCAGAGGGCCGGGCCCGCCACAGAGAAGGCCCTTCCCCTGGGTGTCGCCAACCGGCATTGCCCCGTCGACGGCACCCGAAGAAGACCCTCTCTGTGGGAGCGGATCGGACGAAGGGATGTATGGGGCAGGAGGCGGTCTCGTATATAGCTAGGCCCCGAGCCATGGAGCGATTTAAAGATGGTCATCAGCACCTTGAAGCGCACTCGAAAGGCCACAGGCAGCCAGTGCAGCTCGCGCAGGAGAGGTGTTACGTGGGTTTGCCTTGTGGCACCCATAATCACCCGCGCGGCCGCATTCTGTACTAGCTGTAGCCTTCGAGTGCACCTCAAGGGGAGCCCCATGTAGAGAGCGTTACAGTAATCTATGACTTCTTTTCCCCAATCCTACTAGGAATGGACTTGTCCACCCCAAGTCAAACCCCCCAGTTGACATCCTCGGAGAGGCACCGCTAAAAGGTTGGGGTTCTCTAGGGGTATAGGGTGACGCCAGCAGCTTGGCAGGTCAACGCGTAATGGGATGACTGAGACTCTCCACGGGCAGATTTTTAAAAAGACAACAATGAAGAAATTCTGCTGCTGTGGCCTAGAGGTGGAGCTCTGGCCTCCCAATCAGGAGGCTGTGACTTCAATCCTAGGTAGAGGTAGATGTAGGGTCTCCTGCTTGGGCAGGGGGTTGGACTAGATGACCTGCAAGGTCCCTTCCAGCTCTGTTAATCTGTTACTCCTTCCTTCCTTCCTTCCTTCCTTCCTTCCTTCCTTCCTTCCTTCCTTCCCTTCCTTCCTTGGTAGAGGCAGATTTAGGGTTTCCTGCTTGGGCAGGGGATTGGAAAAGTCCCTTCCTACTCTATTAATCTGTTCAAATAAATATTCGCGGTAGGAATTCAAGCACCCTGCTTGCAAAGTTGGAAACCAAAACCTGAGCCGCTAGAGTGCGCTGTTTCTTCAATCTGCGACCTCCAAGTAGTAAAAATAGAGAGGCAATTTGATGTTATGGTTAAGAGATCAGGGCAGAAGATGGAAGACCTTCGTGTGTTCTACTCCCACGTTAGGCATGGATCCATCTGGGTGACCTTGGGCTGGTCCCTCCCTCCCTGCTGCAGCACAGAGGCAGCTGCTGCAAACCACTTCTAGGGGGGGAAAAACAACCTTGCCAAGAAAACGGGAGCGGTTTGTCCAGGCAAATCACCGGAAGTCAAAAAAACAAAACAGAAACCGAGTCAAAGGCTATGGCTCGCCTGGCTGTCCCCAAATCCCTTCAAGGCACCTAGGGCAGACTTGCGAGGATGGACTGGGCAAGAAGGAGACCAGGCCTAGGGGAGCAGATGTAGGGTTAGACACTGCAGGAGTCAGATGTGTTGTGGTCCTCGACTTACGAGCGGTCCTCGACGTACGACCGGCCGCAGGTCTTCCGCCCAGCTACAGACAGACAGCAACTCGACTCAGCCAGTCGCGTCTCAGCCAATCAGACACGACTGCTGTTGCTGTCTGTCTGTAGCTGAGTAGAAGACCTGCAGCCGGTCGTAAAATGTTGGATAGCCATTTGTCTGAAATGGTGTAGGGCAGGGGTCTGCAAAGACGGCTCTTTTAAGAATGGTGGACTTCAACTCCCAGAAGCTGGCTCCCAAGCTGGCTGGGGAATTCTGGGAGTTGAAGTCCACCGGTCTTAAAAGAGCTGACTTTGCAGACCCCTGGTGTAGGGCTTTCTGCCTAGGCAGGAAGACCTCCAAGGTCCCTTCCAACTCTGCTATTGTATTGTATTGTATGTTGGATATCCATTTGTCTGAAATGGTATAGGGCCATGATGGCGAACCTATGGCACGGGTCTAAATGGTCCTAAGAACCATTTCTTAGGGCACTCAAGGCATCAGCTCCAGGACACATGTGTGCACTGACCAGCTGATTATGCCTTCTTTTGAAGCAGTTTTTTGCCCTCTGGAGGCTTCAAGGAAGCTCCTGAAGCCTCCGGAGCCTGGGGAGAACGAAAAAAAGGCACCAAAAGCAGGGGGTCACGCACATAGCATTATAGGTGTGGCACGCTCACGCACGACGACCCCCCCGCCCTCCCCACACAAGCCAAAAAAGGTTAGCCATCACTGGTATAGGGTTTCCTGCCTAGGCAGGGAGTTGGACTAGAAGACCTCCAAGGTCCCTTCCAACTCTGCTATTATATTCTATTGTATGTATTGTATTGTATGTTGGATAGCCATTTGTCTGAAACAGTGTAGGGCTTCCTGCCTAGGCAGGGGGTTGGACTAGAAGACCTCCAAGGTCCCTTCCAACTCTAAAATGAATATACCTCTCTCCCACCCTCCCTATATATACATGTGTATACAAGTTTCAATTTTGTTTACTACCAGTTTGCTCATGCACACATGCTCGTGCACAAGCGTACGGACGGGTTCCAGAGCCTTCCACTGCTGCCATTACCGGTTCGCCTGATCCGAGCCGAACCAGGAACCCACCACTGATATATGCATGCACACACACACACACACACACACACACACACGATGTGTCTCCTGTAACTTGTGCTCTGCAGTCTTCCATGGGTATCTGCATTGCCATTCCCAAAATTTATCTTGGCCTTGAGAAATGGGCTTTTGGAGAAGGGAGGGGGAACCCCAAACCATTTGGGAAGCTTCCGGATGGCGATGGGGTGGACCTCAGCTCTCATGAGCCCCAACCCATGGAGGCTGTGGATGATGGAAGCAGAAGCCCCACAAACGGATTTAATGCTGATTGGGATCAGTGGTGGGTTTCTGCAGGTTCACACTTACTCGCGAGAGCCGGTTGGTGAAATTTAGAGAACCGGTGAGAGGGGGTTCCACCGGCGTACCTGGAAGTAAATCTGGCTCGCCGCTGCCAGTGACCCAACGGGAAGGAAAGAAAAGGAAGAAAGGAAAGGAAAGGAAAGGAAAGGAAAGGAAAGGAAAGAAGAAAGAAAGAAAGAAAGAAAGAAAGAAAGAAAGAAAGAAAGAAAGAAAGAAAGAAAGAAAGAAAGAAAGAAAGAAAGAAAGAAAGAAAGAAAGAAAGAAAGAATTAATTAATTAATTAATTAATTTATCATCACAATTGAGTCCAAAATTTTGGTTGCTAAGCAAGAGCGTTGTTAAATGAATTTCACCACATTTTAAAAGGTGGCCACTCCCACCCTGTCACATGACTGCCAAGCCACGCCCACAAAATAGGCCACACCTACAGAGTAGGTTCTAAAAAATTTGAAACTCACCACTGATTGGGATGGGCGTAAAATCAGCGTTGGGAGAACGTTTTACCCTTTGCTAGAAGTAAGCAGCCTCCTCTGGTGGTGTTTGGTGGGACTGCAGTTAGTGTAGCCTCCCGCTTGCAGGCTGCATTTGGAAAGCACCTGGGCCACAATTCTTTTTACAATCCTGGCTGTGTTGAAACCCGCCATCCTGGGCCCAACCTTTGGGAAGCCAGGCTCTGCCTGTCACAAGCCAGGACAAAGGGTGAGCGATGGAGGAGTAACACCTCCTTTAAAGAAACCTTGGTCCAGCTGGCCAGGCTGGTAGCACCTCGATCCAGGGTTACAGGAGAAGACGGTCCACGGTTTGGAAGGCGGAAGAGGGCTCAACGCCCCAACGGCAGATAAAGGGGCAGAACCATCTTCTAGGAGAAGGGAAACTCTGGTTCCAAACCTCCACTGCCCTTTGTGGCTCTATCCACTCCTGGAAAAGGCTTCAGGAATCAACCTCGAGGCAAAATCTAGAGCCGGAGTCCTGGAAGCAGTTCGTGACTGTGTACAACCACATTCTGGAAACTCCTGCGATACAGCGGGAACCAATCGCATCAGCTCTGCCCTTCCATAGGACTATTTCAGCGACGTGGAGATGCGGGATCTGCTGCTTGGGTAACAGTCTAACCTCCATATTAATCTACCCAGACCTTGTGCTTTGGAGAGGACACTCCAGCTTTGACCTCTTCCCAGAGCACAATACCCCCGTCTTTTGAGACTGAAGGATGCCAGTGCAGGCTGTGTTTATTTTCTTTTTCAGTATAGAGTGTCCTTGACTTATGACCATGATTGGGACCAGACTTTTTATTGCTAAGCAAAGGGTTGTTTAAAAAAAAAAATCCTGCCCCATTTTTGTTTGTTTGTTTGTTTGTTTGTTTGTTTGTGTGTGTTTTGGCCAGTTGCTAAGTGAGCCATGCAGTCCTTAAGTGAATTTGGCTTCCCCCCGCCTTGATTTCGCTTGTGGGAAGTCAGCCAGGAAGCTTGCAAATGGGGGATCAGGTGACCTGATGTAGCAACCATCATGAATTAGCGTCAATTGCAAACACACCTGTATGAGGATCGGGGGGGATTGTGGGAATGCTGCAATGGTCATAATTAAGAGGACTGGCCGCTGAAGTCGGGCTTTTCAGAGTTACAACTGCACTGAAAAATGGGAGCTTGCCTTCAAAAAATCATGGGCGCTTCATCACTGGAGGTTTTTAAGAAGAGACTAGACAGTCACTTGTAGTAACTGGTAGTAAAAATGCTACTGGTTCATCCGAACTGGTAGCAAAAAATAAAAAGTTTTTTTATAAAGTTCTGACGATTGCACGGCACAGCTGATTGTTGGAACTTTTTTTTTAAAGCATTTTAAACTACCTGTTCGAGAGAACTTATAATTAAAATTGCTAAAAAAGTTTAAAAAAAAAAATAAAGTTGGCCACACTCACCCAGTCACATGACCCCCATCAAACCACATCCACCAAGCCACACCCACAGAACAGGTAGGGATACATCTTGAATGTCCCCAGTGTGTATAACTAAATTAACCCAGACAGTATACTGTTTATTGAGCACTTATGTATATCAAAGAAAAATGTACCAATATTTTTTTTTTTTAAAAGAATCAAAACTTGCTTGAAAGGGAACTTCCTTTTCATTTCCTTAGGTTCACCTACACTGACATCACAAAACCAGCAGTCCAAGTTATCGTTTATTATTCAATCTTTATTGTTTTTAATATTTCATTTTGAAACGTTTTGTAGAAAAAGCATCTTATAAAAAGCCAAAAATATACATTGCATCAATGGTGCATAAAAACAAGCTTTGCAGGTGTAATATATTATTTACACAATTTCATTGCTTCTATAAATTAAAAAAAATGTCCCTGATTGTTATTTACAAGACATATATTAATCATCATTAATAATACTTTGCCCATCAACAAGTCCTTCCAGAGAAGCTACAAATATTTTAAAATAATAATAATAATAACAACAATAATTAAACTGTTCCCACTCATCCCACATTATAACATCATCCCTTGAGGTAGGTAAGTATTATTTCTGCTGCCTTGTATATAAGTTGCTCACTATTTGCAAGGACAGAAATTGCTTTCAGGTATAAAAAAGGTCATTTTCAAAATATCGGGTCTCCCCACCCTCCTTTAGTTTTAAGCCCTTCAGTTGCAAACATAATATTTGGAAATGTAGAAATAAAGAGTTCAAAAGCTGAATGCATAGATAGTAGATGAGCAATACATAACAAGCGTTCAAAATACAATCTTTTTAAGTCTTCATTATTAACAGAAACAGGATTAGCTGGGGATTCTTAAACTTGGCAATGCCAGGATTCCAAAAGGATAAATTAATTTCTGTTTGCTGCTATAAATAAAACAAATGATTTTATTGGGGGTTAAAGTGGGCTCTAAAAATCATTACTAATCTTTTTTTCCTTTCCCTAATCTTTTTTTTTCTTTCTTTTTCTAAGGGGCCATGTCCAATTCTCAAAGTTTTGGGCAAAGTTGTGTGTTGTTGTTTTTTAATTGATGGCTTGCCATTGCCTCCTTCCTATGGCTGAGAGAAAGTGACTGGCCCAAAATCACCCAGCCAGTTTTCCGGTCTAAGATTCACATTTTCCCAGTTCCTAGCCTGATGCCTTAACCACTTCACCCACAAATTTTGTCTCTCAAAATTATTCATCGTGTCTTTTTAAAAATTGTCATCTCAACTTTTCCTGGGCCAATTGCTCGCTCTGAATTTTCCACAGGCAAAGAGAAGAGAGACTCCACTGAAGTTTATCAGAACTCCAATATTTGCTTGTGGCAAAGCCCATCAAGTTAAAAAAAAAACCACAAAATGTGCGGGTTTTGGCCTCCCTATATAACAGGGGTCCCCCCCCAAACGTGGCAACTTTTAAGACTGGTGGACTTCAACTCCCAAAATTCTCCAGCCATTGCTGGAATTGCCAGGTTTGGGGACCTCTGGTATAAAAGATTGCCCATCCTATCTCAAGTTCCTGATCTACAGTTTGAGAAGCCCCAACCTTAGCAACTAGAGGGAAGGGCGCAGCGAATGATTGAAACAAAACCATTGATAGCAGCAAAAAGGGGTTTTTAAGTTATCCTTTAAAAAAAAACATAAATCACAGGATACACCCACGTAATTCCACCATGATTAGCCAGGTTTTGCAGAAGCAGTAAATACCTTAAAGCAAAAGTTGGCTAGGCGCAGAAGCCTGTCGACCGGGTTTTTCTTCCCCCCATTTCTTCTTCTTTTCGTTTTCCCCATCCAAACCTTTCCCCCACCCATCCTCGTTTCCCCCTCCGCGTCCTGCTCTAACTCTTAGATCCCACTCCCCTGCTGAGTGCAACTTAGGAGAAACCCAGGTCTCCAGTTTTAACCCTACTACGCTGAAGTGCTAAATAATATTAATGCTACACTTGTTTGGCGCCAGAGAAACAAGGCGGTGCCGCCCCCCCGCCCCATCTTTCGGCCTGGGGTGGGGGGGTGAGGTGAAGAGGGTAACTCTTGGTAGTTCCCCATTTGGCCGGTGGAGAATTGCCAAGAGTTAGCAACCACCTAGAAAGAGAATAAAATAAAATAAAATAAAAGCAATTGTTTTCTTCCCAAAAGGTCTACTCTCAATGTCAGTGTAAATAAGGCCAAACTCTAGCCAGGATTCTGAGATGTTGTGAGTGGACCCAAGGTGTCCCACTCAAGCTTCCCACATCTTCACATTTTGGAGGCCCGTTTGGTAAGGCGTCTCACGAGATTCGGGTTTGGTCTTCTGGGCCCCGGTGAACTGGAGTGGACGTCGACGTAGTAGAAGACATGCTGGTAGGCTGGCATGTAGCTGACCATATTTTGAGGGCACACGCATGGGCACGGAACCCACAGTGGAGATGGGAGGTAGTAATACTGGGTAAGCTGGAAGGAGAGAGAGAGAGAAGGGGGCTAAGAGGAGGAGAACGCAAAGCCCATAAGCCACACCTGGAAACTCAAAAAGGCTCCACAACCCATAAGAGCTATCTTCTCACACAAAGAAGGGATGAGCCCAACCCAACACACTGGGACAACCTGAATCAAATCAAGCCTAGCCTAATAATTAAGATAACATGCTTCCAGGCGAGTTGAAGCCGGCTCCCAGGGATTCTGTGGAAGTGGTTTATTATCAAGTTCCCACCAAAGGTTGTTTTCTCCCAGTTCAGCTGAAAACTCTGGAATTTCCCAGTGATTCATTATGCAAAATACTGGTCAAGTCTATCCTGGTTTTTGACTTGCAGCTAGGTAGGCAAATGTAGGGTAAGCCAAAGTCAGATCTGTGTTCCAACAAGCCAAGGGTCAGCAACCTGTGGCTCCGGAGCTGCATGTGGCTCTATCATCCTTCTGCTGCAGCTCTCTTGTCTCCGGTCAGCTCCTCAATGGATAGGGCTTTCAATTAGGACAGGCAGAGGAAGAAAGGACGCCGTACTAGGAGGAGACTCTATGGTGGAGCAACTGGACTGCTGGTCAGCTCCAGAATTGAACAGGTTAGACCCTTTGTGGCTCTTTTGAGTGTTTTAAGGTTGCCAACCCCTAAACTAAGTCAAGACTTGTGGGCTTCCGCTCCCAGAATTCTCCAGCCAGCTAAGGAATTCTGGGAGTTGAAGTCCACAAGTCTGGAGACCCTTGAACTAATATTTCCCCCATTTGGTCCCAATTTGGAGCCCTGCTCTTCAGCAGGCCGACATTATTGACAGCTGTAGCATTTTTTTTTAAAGTCTCGCAGAGTTCAGAATGTTTTCCCCAGGTCCTGTTCCTCCCCCGCTTGCCTACGTGCCACATTTCAGCCCCAAATCCAGTCCCCTCCCCCCCCACCTCCAAGTCCGCTCTCGCTCCAAGGAATTTGCATCTTATCTACAAGAGGTTGTAACGGCAGCACGAGCCACAGAGAGAGAGAGAGAGAGAGAGAGAGAGAGAGAGAGAGAGAGAGAGAGGGAGGGAGGGAGGGAGGGAGGGAGAGGGAGAGAGAGAGAGAGGGAGGGAGGGAGGGAGGGAGGGAGGGGGAGGGAGAGGGGGAGAGAGAGAGAGAGAGAGAGAGAGAGAGAGAGAGAGAGGGAGGGAGGGAGGGAGGGAGAGGGAGAGAGAGAGAGAGGGAGGGAGGGAGGGAGGGAGGGAGGGAGGGGGAGGGAGAGGGAGAGGGGGAGAGAGAGAGAGAGAGAGAGAGAGAGAGAGAGAGAGAGAGAGAGAGAGAGAGAGAGAGAGAGAGAGAGAGAGAGAGAGAGCGCTGAACTTTGCTTTGCTGGATTACAAGCAATAATATGCCCTGAGCTAATTTGAACATTTCAAACAAGGGTGGGGGAATACGCCAGTGGGAGATAAAAGGGCTTCCAAGGGCGTCCCTCCTCCCGTTTTAGATTCCAGAAGCAAATCAAAAGGAGCTACTTCTTTTTTTAGTTTTCAGCTCAACACAACTCCCAACTCCAGGCATTGTCCTTGAGGTCCACTCACCGGTGTGGGACTGTATTTCCCAGGTGGACGACTTCTGGCCACATAGGTTGGCTTAGACAACTTGGCCAGGCTTTCGTCTTCGGAATTCTCCGAGGGGGATTCCGAGTGATAGTCGGACGTTACGGGCTCCGGTGTCGATTTCCCACTGGTGTTCTCCTCATCCTTCACCGTAAAGTAATGGTTATTCTCCCCGAGCCTGAAGAAGCAGAACAGATCGGAAAAGGTCAGCCTATTGTCCATCAGGGTCCTCCACAGGCTAAAATTCAACAGGTGCTCTGATTTGGCTGGTGGAGGAGGAAATCCATGCCAGCCATCCCTTTTCTGATGACTCTAGGATGGTGGTCACCAACAGGAGGTCCGTGGACCACTGTTGGTGCGCGAGAAAATTTTGCTGGTTGGCCCACAGAAAAATTATTTGCATTGCACTAAATACTAAATTTTATCTTTTTTAAAAAAAAAAAAAGAAATCCTATCAGTGGTCTGCGGGATTTAAGATTATGAATTGTGTGGTCCCTGAGGTCCGAAAGGTTGGTGACTTCTGCTCTAGGAGATGATCACAAGAGGCTGCCAGGAAGAAGAGGGGGGTCAACCTCTTCTCCAAAGGCAGGACAGGAATGAATGGGTGGAAAACCATTCAAGGAGAGAAGCAACCTAGAACTAAGGAGGACAGTGAAAACGTGGAAGGGTCTGCCTCCAGGCGTTGTGGAGGTTTTTAGGAAAAGATCGGACAATGATTTGTGTGAAATGGTATAGGGAGTTGGGGGGGGGGGTAGTGTTGGACTAGAACAGGGGGTCTCCAACCTTTGCAACTTTAAGTCTGAAGAACTACAGCTCCCAGAGTTTGGGAGTCTGGGAGCTGAAGTCCTTCAGACTTAAAGTTGCAAAGGTTGGGGACCCCTGGACTAGAAGATCTCCAAGGTCCCTTGCCCCAAAGGTGCTTTTTCAAGAGGCAACTGGATTTTCTGGTTTTTCTTTGAAGACCTCTCGCTTCTCATCCAAGAAGCTGAAGAAGTTAAAGCTAAAATTCAACAGGTGCTGAAGCTGAAGAAGAAAAGTGTTGTATCTTATGATGAATGTGTTTTTATGCTGACTATGATCGTGATTCATCACTTACAGCTTTTATGTACACTGAGAGCCTATGCACCGAAGACAAATTCCTTGATGTGTCCAATCACACTTGGCCAATAAAGAATTCTGAGAAACTGATTTCTCAGAATTCAGAAATCAGAATTTCAATCTTTATTGAAACTGAGAATCTCTGTAGACCTTCTATAGCAGTGTTTCTCAACCGTGGCAACTTGAAGATGTCCGGACTTCAAATTCCCAGAATTCTAGGAGTTGAACTCCAGACATCTTGCCAAGGTTGAGAAACACTGTTCTATAGTCTACAGAGCCCCTATATACACTGTAGTCCTATAGCTCTACAGTCCTATAACTCTATAGCCCTTTCCAACTCTGTTATTCTGTGCTGTTAGGCATAGGTGAAATGACAGGATGGATCCCGACATACTGACCTGCAACAAACTTCACCAGGATCAATCCAGATGGAAATTTCTCTGGGCAGGGCCAATTTGGAATAATCCAGACCGCAGGCAGTGCAGGCCTTTAGGAGGGAATCATCAACCTTCTGTTTTGCGTTGATGCGAATACATCTGGGGGAAAAGGAAGACAAAAGATTCAGAAAAAGGCTGCCATTTCTAGGGGGGCATTCCTAGCACGACTGTGGATTGAGTATCACAAAAGACTTTTTTTTTAAAATTGCATTACCCACTTTTATGCAGTTTGCTTTTTGAGAATTCACTCAAAAATATCACAATTAACAGAGTTGGAAGGGCCCTTGGAGGTCTTCTAGTCCAACCCCACCCCCCTGCTCAAGCAGGAGACACTAGTATATATCCTTTCAGACAAATGGCTGTCCAGTCTCTTCTTGAAAGCCTCCACAACTTCTCCTCAACTATCTAAGGAAGATGGGGGCCACACAGATAAATTGGCTGGAGGATTCTGGGAGTTGAAGTCCACAGGACTTAAAGTCCACCAAGGTTGAGAAACACTGCGCTAGAGAGTGGTGCGAATAAAGCCACAAGCGTATCGCAAGTGCCATTGACACCACTGGGCAAATGTGTACCATGGTGATGCAGATGATGCCACTCACGCCCGAGCTGCCAAATGCCCAGGCCCTAATGTTTATGGAGCTGCTCAGACATCCAGGTCACGGTTGTCCCAATGGTGGTGGTGTTTTATCCCCCAAAAAGGCAACTGGCCTTTGTTTTTCCTTGAAGACGTTTCTCTTCTCATCCAAGAAGCTTCTTCAGTTCTGTCTCAACGACTCTCAGAGAGAGAGAGAGTGCGAATGACCAGAGGACTCAAGGAATATAAATCCTCCTGTTCTTCATCATTCAGCCAGAACTGAAGAAGCTTCTTGGATGAGAAGCTAAACATCTTCAAGGAAAAAAAAAGAAATCTAGTTGCCTTTTGAAAAAGCACCTTTTTTGGAGATTTAATCAAAGCATCTTATCTAAGGAGGAGAGCATGTCTTCTAGCTGAACATGAACATGCATCCAAATGGCTGGACATTGTTTGGCATGATAATAATAATAATAATAATTTAATTTGATGCACCTGGCTGTCCACTTCTTGTTGGAGCGAGAACTTTTGCTGCCTTTTTTAAAGAGTCACACCTCAAGTGTCTAGCTTGGATTTAGAATAGAATAGAACAAAGAGAGTTGGAAGGGACCTTGGAGGTCTTCTAGTCCAACCCCCTGCCTAGGCAGGACACCTTATACCATGTTAGACAAATGGCTCTCCTATCTCTTCTTTAAGAACATCCAGGGTTGAGGAATTCACAACCTCTGGAGGCTTCAAAGTGAGGGCCACCTCAACGAAGAGTGGAGGAGGTGCTGATTTGCACGTTCTCCATCGCTTGGAAGCTCAAGGCCGGCATTGACACAAAACAAAAATAATGTGGTTTTAAAAACAGAGCCTATCTACACTGAGCAACTCTGCCACAACAAGTTCCAGGCGGGGCACAGCAAACACAAATTGACCGGCTAATAATCACCCGAGCAGCCAAACTAGTATGCAAACTGTGCCTATCAGCTACACAAAATAGCCTTGAGATGGACAATACAGTTATTTTACAGCTGGCTCTGCAAACAAGACACTCCACGAAAAGAAAAAAGAAAGAAAAAGAAAAGAAAGGCCATTTTTTTGCTTGCTGTTTGCAGTTTCGTGGGTGGCTTCACGGTGCGCTTAAACGGCTGGGTGGGGGGCAAGGATTGGGCTTGTGCTGTTGAACAGGAAGTGCCCTCTCCTCCCACGAAGCATTCGATGGCCAATCTCCACCAATATTCTTTTTTTCCTATTTAAATGGGGAGTTTTAATTCAGGTGCTCAGCAGGGGGTTTGCCTTTATGGCCAGGTATGACAATTTCCCCCACTTTCCAGACTTTTCTAGCATGGCCATTGGAACACTGATTCGCTAAACAACCACAGCGTTCACGCAATAACCACCATAAAAAATAAAATCAGGGCCAATTATGCGGGGGCCTTGACCTACAACCGTCATGATTTACAGGGGAAATTCCACGCTCCATTATAGTCATAAGTCAAGGACTACCTGTGATTCATCGGCTATGCCGTATACTACACGCACGATCTCCTTTGCCTTAAGATAATAGGAAACAGGAATATCCTGTAAGATGGACGTAGCATCTCGTCTTTTCTAAGGAACTCTGATTTCTCAACCTGCCTGAAGTGGGCTGAAATCACACCACCTCAATTCATCCATGTGGCCTCCATCTTCCTCCTGATGGTTCAGGAGACGTTATGGAGGCTTTCAAGAAGAGACTGGACAGCCATTTGTCTGAAAGGATATATACTAGCGTCTCCTGCTTGAGCAGGGAAGGTTGGACTAGAAGGCCTCCAAGGTCCCTTCCAACTCTGTTAATTCTGTTATGGTGGGAAGGCCCAGAGGGGGCTTATCCACGTTCATTCAATAATTCATTCAAACACCCTAGATTACAGCTCTGTGCGATGCCGGAAACCATGTCCTAAGAAGAACCATCGATAGCTGTGGTCCAAGGAGCATGGCCTCTGCACAATGATGACCCACAAATTGGTGAAGTGTTAGGATTAGGCTTAGGCTTGGTCCAAGGTCTGAAGGTATCTGCTGATCAATGTGGCTAAACAGGTGGAGCTCTTGCCTCACAAGCAGGAGGTTGTGAGTTCGATCCTAGGTAGAGGCTCTCCTGCTTGGGCAGGGGGTTGGACTAGATGACCTGCAAGGTCCCTTCCAACTCTTGTTAATCTGTTAAAGATCCTCCAGCTTCTCTAAGTTTTTTCTATCTAGCCCCCTATCTGTTAGGGCAATATATTTCAACCTTGGCCACTTTATGACGTGTGGACTTCCAACTCCCAGAATTCCCCCAGCCAACCAATTCTGGAAGTTGAAGTCCACATGTCTTCAAGCTGGCCAGCATAGAAAAAACACCTAGTAACCCCGATTGGCCTATTTTTGTTCAGACAACTGGCTTCAGACAACACTTTACTTTTTAACGGCCTTGGCGGAAGAAAGTTGTGACATAAATATTATTAAAAAATCTAAGCCGCTTGTGGAAGCTGAAGGGGCTTGCTTTTGGCTTCTAAAAACACCCCAAACCAACTCTGAAAACAGCTGCTCGGATAAGCGGAAATTTCACCATCTTCCTGTCACAACTAGGGTAAATGTGACAAGAAAAGACGACAACCAGAAAACCACTTCCACTTCCTCCGTTTCAGCACACATTTGTTGACCGACAAAGGCTACGAAATCACATTTCATCTTGGCTTAACAGTGTAAACTGAGAAACCTCAACTGAAGGGCCCAGATCACTCTCTGGCGTCATTGCAAAAAGTGTAATTTAATTTTTTTAAAAATGAATTAATAAAAAGAGAGCTAGTTTGGTCGAGTGGTGAAAGGAACTAGTCTTGAAACCAGGAGACAGTGAATTCTAGTTCCAGCCTTAGGCATGCAAGCCAGCTGGGTGAGTTAGGGCCATTCCTCTCTCTCTAAGACAGTGTTTCTCAACCATGTCAAACTTGAAGATTCGCTGGCTAGGGAATTCTGGGAGTCGAAGTCCAGACATCTTCAAGTTTGACATGGTTGAGAAACACTGCTCTAAGACCAACCCAACTCACAGGGCTGTTGCTGTGGGAGAAATAGGAGGAGGAAAGAGGATTACGTACATTTGCTACTTCAACTTCCTTATAAAATAAGAAAGGCAGGATAAAATAAAACACCAGTTTTCCTATCCTACATTGTGGTTTGCAACTCTCTTTGAAGAAAATGGACACACGGGATTATATCGGAAGTATATAACATATCGCTTAACACACCTCTTGGGAAGCTGACATCAAATCGGGACGATTTTATTATTGGGATTTTCCCCCCCCGCTTTCCATTCCCATTTTTGTTGCACATTTTTGGCTTTCCTGACTTTGTCTGGCAAATCGCAGAAAATTATTTGCAAGGGGGAAGAGTTTTCAGTGTTTCTACCCTAAACAAAAATTGCATTTCCCTCCCCGAGAGTGATAAATTACAATTTTTGACAAGCTGCCACTATTGTAAATCGAATGTTGTCAAAAGTTAAAAGGGCGGCTGGTTGTTTTGGTGCTTTCTTTAAAACAAAAACAAAAAAAGATTCAGGTCGCCTTGACATCGGATGCGTGCCAAGATGGAAAAAACACGGTGTTAAACTATCCTTTCAAAAAAGCTAATAATAATCACAAGATCCCAACCATAGCAGTTGAATGATTAAGGAAGGCCAGAGGCAAACTAGTATATTACACCCCATCACGCAAGCTGCACTGCAAACAATCTGAAAAAAATCTGTAAAAAAGCAATTGTGTCCCTTACACTACCACGTCCTGACACACCACGAGGGCCCGGAGGAAGGGGCTTAACATGAAACCAACTTTCTAAAATAGTTCAAACTATTCATTTGGTTTTAAAACAGTGATTCCTGACCTCGGAAGCTTGAAGATGGGTGGACATCAACTCCCAGAATTCTCAACATGAAGGTCATTCCCCCATCAATCCAGAACCAGTGAGAAGGAGGATCAAAGATACCAAATGGGCCAGGCCTTGAACATATCTGTTGATCAATGTGGCTAAATGTCACCTGGGGAGTTGGAGGTCCACCCATCTTCAAGCCACCTAGTTTGGGAAAACACCGCTTCAGAACCTCAGGAGTCCCACCAAAGGGTTTTCCCTTTGGAAACTTGAGGAAACTTGACTCTCTTGGTTGTTGAAAACATCCCCACTTCTCATCCAAAAAGTTTCTTTGGTTCTTCCTGAACGGTGAGGAAGTTGCTTGGATGAGAAGCGAAACATTTTCAAGGGGGGAAATCCCCCCCAAAAAAGTTTTGAAAAGCAACTTTGAGACCACCACCATGACCTGGAAGATGATGGGGAACCTCCATAGACAACAGGCACAGAGCATAGGAAATTTTGCCTAGTGGGGTTTCTATCTCCCACCTCTTTTCTCCAGTGTTACATTAAAGGACATGCCACGGATCCGACCCAGTCAAACCCAGTCTTTTGCTTACCTATATGCCTGTCCTTTCGTGGGGTTATCAGGATACCAATGCTCATTGAATAGTTCGCACAGGATTGTGATCAGGCTCTCGCCAAAGCGCTCCACTTGGCTCTTTTCCAGCTTCTCGTCACGGTTCACCAAGCGGACGATGAAGCGAGTTGCGATTTCAACCTCCTCTTTCATCCTGTTGCTTCTGTCGTGTGTCCTGCGGGGGGACAAAAGCAAATGCCATTCAGAGACCAGCACTCAGCTAACGAGAGGGAGGGGGGAGCCCCCTGCGTGGAAGGAGCGAAGGGGCTGAAGCGAGGGGCTTCAGTGGGGACAGGACAACGGCCCTTAGGTGGTCAAGCTCGGGCGGCCGAGATCCGCTCGAGAGCAGCCAGTCCTTTGTTCTGAGGTTGCAACACAAGAGGCACCACCGAAAGGTGAGTTGGAGTTGTGAGCAAGAAGTGACTCACCGAGGAGGAAGGGGGAAGAGAGATTGCGAGGCGGTTACATCAGTGGCTGCAAGGCTGCAGCAACTGGGTCACACGGAGGCCCTCACTCACACGTAATATGCACATCAGCATTCCCCGAAGGAAAACAGTCGCAGGGTCACTCAGAGGCCATCTAGCCCAACCCATCCCAGGTAAAAGTAAAAGAGCCATATATTAACGGACGGGGCAGCAGAGTCTGCTCAAGCCCTGGCATCTTGATTTGCAGATGCGATTCCCTAATTTACCAACCGCCAACTTTGCCAAAGAGGCTGCGAGCCACCAAAATTAGGGTTCTGTTTGCATGGGATTGCATGGATTTCAACTCCAAGAATTCCCTAGCCAGCCTTGCTATCATGATTGATGGATATCAATCCTGATATATCCTGATCGATATCATGATTAAGAGGTTGATATCATGGCCATTTTTGGTGCCACCATGTATCTTCCAGGTTTATTTTCCCTATCCATTCCTCAAAGAAAATGTATTTGTTAAGTTTTAATTTCCAGCCTTTCTTTGCAAGCGATCGAAGCCTTCCCATTTCCACCTTCACAACCCTGCAAGGTAGGCATGGCAGAAAGAAACTCAACTAGGCTAAGTCACCCCTGGAATTGCCACCGCCAAAACGAGCTTTTAATGCTTCCCTTCCCAATCTTGACCCCCTCGTAAACGTCGCACACCGTATGAGCTGGGTTCACACAACGCGTTGATCCTCAAACCCAGTTACTGGGTTCTCTAACTTGCTACAACTCTCCATTATTATGGGGCTGGCATTGGATCAGAAGCAATCAAATCCTATTTTAATGTGATGCCTGCGTTGTGTGAAGCCTGTCAGGGGTTATTCTTGGGTATAAAAATTCTGAGAACTTTAGCAAACTTCGAGGCAACTGAAAAAGTTCCAAGAGGAAGGAACATTCATCAAGGATCAAGCCACAAGGAAGAAGGAGAAGAAAAGTTAGCGGTAGTTTTCTCTTCCTCAACAAATCTTTCCCACCCACAAGTTCTACCCAACTGCGAGGACAAGCCACCCATCAAGCCTTCACACAAAGCCGCCAAGGTGCTCCAAAAGTCCACCTGCTTGAGGTCATCTCTCAAAGCTGGACAGTGCGGTCCCTTCCACGCTTTTGCTGGGAGGGTGTCGCCCAGGGATCGCACACACAAAAGGAGGGCCTGGCGTGCCGCTTTGCGCTCAGGCGGGCACAAACAGCCTCAGCCGTGATAAGAAGAATGCGTCCGGAGGTCTACGAGTCACAGGACTTTGAGTGAACAAATTCTGCTACGGTTTCCTGGAACGGTTTGTTTTTGTTTCAGCAAAGTCCCTGCTCAGTGAAGGAACATAGATATACCCACACACACCCACAACGGTTGCAACATCGGAGGCAGCCCAGAAAACAAAACAAAAGGAGAGAGAGAGAGAGAGAGAGAAGTTGTGTCTTTCTCTACAAGCGCCAAGCACATGTGTGCCACGCACACCTCTTGGTATATCTTTAGCCCAAGCCAGCACTGTGGGATGAGACACACACACACACCCTCCCTTCCCATAAGCAATGACCTTTCTCCCCGAGATAGCGCCTGCAATACAAGGGATTTACAACTCGCTCAAGCAGAAAGTTCCCTCCCTCCTCCCTGACTTCTAAGAACTCAAAATAAGGACAATATTGTTAGGATTGCAACAATGCCTGCTTACATCACTGGCCCCCAAGTTAGGTTTTTATTCCAAGGTATTTTGCCCAAAAGGTGGCTGGTTCCTGATTTTTTTCCCCTTGTTCATTAGAATCTATGCGCATGACAATTTGTGGCAACTGTTTCTCAACCTTCTGTCCCCTGGATGAGTTGGATCTCAACTCCCATCATCCCCAGCCAGGATGCCTTAAGGCAGGGGTCTGCAAAGTCGGCTCTTTTAAGACTGGTGGACTTCAACTCCCAGAATTCCCCAGCCAGCTATGCTGGCTATGCTGGCTGGGGAATTCTGGGAGTTGAAGTCCACCAGTCTTAAAAGCGCCGACTTTGCAGACCCCTGCCTTAAGCTTATGTGAATTAAGTAACAGAGCAGAAGGCCTGGAGAAGGGGTGGAGATCAGACAAACCAAGTTGGTAAGTCTGGATTGGATCGGGAGAACTCCAAGCCAATATTTCCCATCCATTGGATGGGGGGGGGGGGGGGGGCAATTGTCTACCCAGCCTGTGCAGATTTCACCGTATCCATAATTGTGTTCCTTTAGTCTTTAGTCTGCCCTGCATACAAGGCTCTGGGTAAGCAAAACTATTTTGGTGATTGCTAATCGATGGTGATTGCTAATGGAGCTTCCATGCTCAGCTACAGCCTACCTCAAATGACAGAAGAAATAGAGAAAAGCAACATATGGAAGGCCTAGACTAAAACATTGATGGTTGCAGGAACTGGGTATAGTTAGTCTAGAGCAGGGGTCTCCAACCTTTGCAACTTTAAGTCTGAAGGACTTCAGCTCCCAGCAAGGGATGGAAAGAAGGGTTGGACTAGAAGACCTCCAAGGTCCCTTATAAATCTATTCTGATTGGAGGCAGATAAAGCATTGCTGCTGAACTCGATATCGATATCTGAAAGATATCTCTGATAGCCCTTCTAGTCTTAAGCATTATGAGCATTATGCATGTGTCTAATAAAGAAACATTCACAAGAGAGACCAGCTATCTTAAATAAATTATAATAATAAGTACCCTGGATGCAATCCCCAAACATTGGATGCACCACTTGTATACCATGGATTTTGACAAAACCCATCATTCGACAACTGCAAAAGGCCACTTAGAACAGCTCACAGGCTGCAACAATACAGATAGTCCTTGACTTATGACCACAATTCAGCCCAATATTTCTGTTGCTAAACGAGACATTTTGTTAAGTGAGTTTTGTACCCATTTTATGAACTTTCTTCCTACATAGGTTAAGTGAATCTCTTGCCATTAAGCTAGAAACGTGCTTGTTAAGGTTATAGTCTATTTGTTTATAGTTGATTGATTGATTGATTGATTGATTAGCTCTTAGGCCATATCGAAGTGCAGA
Organism: Rhabdophis nuchalis; assembly: GCA_039707465.1. NCBI lineage: Eukaryota > Metazoa > Chordata > Lepidosauria > Squamata > Natricidae > Rhabdophis > Rhabdophis nuchalis. The sequence goes on from CM077654.1 coordinate 7,607,669, forward strand.
CTTCCAGAAACAAATGATAAAAGCCATTTAAAATAGAATTGGGTAAAATACAACTTTACAAAGAAATTCCAATAAAATAAGACCTTGTCTTATTTTTGGGGGAAATACGCTATTACTATTATTATTAATGGTTAAACAACTTCTATCTATCTATCCAAGGTCCTTCAGAAGGACTCAAAAATTGTACAAAAATACCAGATCCATCTCAAATATCTGGCTGGCCACCGTGCAACTAACCCTAATAATTATAACAAGAACGGGAAAGCAGAGATAGTAGCCATAGTGATAAGTTTGCAATCCCCAACCATCTGGGGCAAAACGTGAACAATATTGGCACTGATAAATATCACAACAGTGAGAATAGCCAACGTGGCTTTATTGTACTTGGAAAAAAAAGCTTTTAATCCTGCAAGGATACCCTTTGTGTTATTAAATAACAACATCTGGCGATCCGAAGTCCTTGGGAGAGACCAGATAAAAAGTGAACAAAAATGTCAAATCCCAGTCTAAACATTGGGCTGCCTGTGCCAGAAACCACCATAATATAATAATTGAAGGCCACCGCCAGCGAAAGGAAGAGGCAGCTGTCATTTCACCTTGCTGTGAACTCAACAATAGATAACAAGAAGAAGAAGAAGAAGAAGAAGAAGAAGAAGAAGAAGAAGAAGAAGAAGAAGAAGAAGAAGAAGAAGAAGAAGAAGAAGAAGAAGAAGAAGAAGAAGAAGAAGAAGAAGAAGAAGAAGAAAGGAGGAGGATGCAAAATTCACTAGCTTCCCTTTGCACCTTCCAGAAGTTTCCCAGATAGAGCAGGGCCCAAAACATTGGTCTTATTTGGTGAGAATTTGCTTTCTTCCCCTTTCTTTCAAAATCCCCAATTCTCTTGGGCACCGGTCCCAGTGCAGCCCAAAAGCCAATGGTATGTAGAGGTAGTCCTGATCGTTCAAAGTTACAACAGCACTGAAGAGTGACTGTTTTGCACAGTTATGGATCTTGTAGCATTCCCCATGGCCCCGTGATCGAACTTCAGACATTTCTCGAGGTCCCCTTTTGCGACCTTCGTATGAGCAAAGACAATCGGATAACCCAGGGATCTGGCAAAGTTGGCTCTTTTAAGACTGGTGGACTTCAACTCCCAGAATTCCTCAGTCAGCTATGCTGAAGTCCACCAGTCTTAAAAGAGCCAACTTTGCAGACCCCTGGGATAACCTGATTCGCTAAACAACTGGATCACTAATTTCTTAACAACTGTGGCAAGAGAAGTCATATGAATGAAGTAAAACTCACTTAACAAATGCCCCACTTAGCAACAGAAATTCCAGGCTCAATTGTGATCATAAGTTAAGGATTACCTGTACAGACTCCCACCTTAGACCAGAAATCTGGTCCTTGACCTCATTAGCCAGAGAGAGGCCACACTTTTCCTTGAGGACATCAAGACTGTCCCCAATGTGTGACACGTCACAACTGTGTTGAGAGGCAGTCCTCGATTTACGACCATAACTAAGCCCAACATTTATGTGGCTAAGCAAGAATTTTGTCCCACATTGCAATCCTTCTTCCCACCAATATTAAGGGAATCGCTGCAATTTATTTAAGTTAGTTGCCCGGTCGTTAAGTGAATCTGGCCTTTCCCCCTTGACTTTGCTCGTCAGAAGGGGATTCGTGTGACCCTGGGGACACTGCAACCGTCGTAAATGTGAACCAAGTGTGCGGAGTGTTGGAATTTGGATCGTATGGCCGCAGGAGATGCTGCAGTGCTCCTAAGCCACTTTTCTCAGTACCGTTGCAACTCTGAACGGTCACTAAACAAACTGTTGTAGGTCAAGGACTACCTGCACCCCCACCCACCCCACCAGCTTCTGACCGTTGGCATCCCTGCCCAGGGAAAAACTCCCAGCTACTGTATACCCGCCAGATTAAGCCAGTTTCCAAACAGCCTGGAGCAACCGGAAAAGAATGCCAGGCGCACAGGTTGCCCCCACCCAGTCACAAGACCTGGCCAAGCGCCATCACCGCAGCCGGCTAGTCTAGCACCAGCACCAGCCAACTCACCTGGAGTCTTCCTTGTCTCCAAAAGACAGGTGGAGAGGGAGACCCAGGTGCCACTGCCAGAACAAAACCTCCCACCTTGGTCCCCCCCCCCCATTCCCCATTCTCTCCCTCTCCCTCGGAAAGCCCAGGAGGGGAAAAACCCACCCCCGTCCCCTCCATTATCATCTCATCCTCAGTTGCATCAACCCAGCTCACCCCAGGCAGGATTTCTTTCTCTCTCTCTCTCTCTCTCTCTCTCTCTCTCTCTCTCTCTCTCTCTCTCTCTCTCTCTCTCTCTCTCTCTCTCTCTCATTTCCCTTTTTGACTTTTCCTTTCTATGGACTGTCCTTTTGCTCCATTAACTTTTCCTTTCTATCTATAGTCCCATTGATAAATATAGCTTATTCTCAGGAAACTCCCAAGGCTCCTTGCCAAGATTTTGGGGTGGGGAAAGAGCAGCAGAGGCAGCAGCAGAACTAAATTTGGGAAGCCATCAGTCCAAATCTTATCTCTGACAGACAGACAGACAGACAGACAGACAGACAGACAGACAGACAGACACACACACACACACACACACACAAGAGAGAGAGAGAGAGAGAGAGAGAGAGAGAGAGAGAGAGAGAGAGAGAGAGAGAGAGAGAGAGAGAGAGAGAGAGAGAGAGAGAGAGAGAGAGAACGGGAGGGAGAGAACGGGAGGGAGAGAACGGGAGAGAGAAAGATGACTAGATCAGGGGTCTCCAACCTTTGCAACTTTAAGTCTGAAGGACTTCAGCTCCCAGACTTCTCCAGCCAGCTTTGCTGGCTAGAGAATTCTGGGAGCTGAAGTCCTTCAGACTTAAAGTTGCAAAGGTTGGAGACCCCTGGACTAGATGACAGACTTCAGACAACCTATAAAGCCCTAAACTTCAGGTTCACCAACAATGCAAATGCTGTATCTAACTAGCATGCATTATAAGACATCCTTCTATGAAGAGTCCCATTTCCACCCACCCACCCCCTTCTGTTCAATCGTGTCCATTCCTCTGGACACTGCTTTTGCTTGTTTTCCTGGCAAGGTTGTTCAAGAAGTTTGCCATTGCCTCCTTCCTAGGGCTAAAAGAAAGTGACTGGCCCACCTGATCACCCAGCTGGCTTTGTGCCCAAGGACTCACAGGTCTTCTGGTTTCTAGCCAACACCCAACTGGCTCAAAATAGGTTTGGCTTCCGCTTAACAGATGGCAGAAATCTAGCCATTGTGGATTCACGGCTTAAATATGACATCGGTCAGATTGTGATTTCAATCAACAAACTCTTTATTCACAGAATATGGCTTACCAAGATATGCAACGCTCAATATTCTTAGGTCACCAGAAGAAATGGTCACGCCACTGAAATAGTTGGGCCCATTTGGAAAAAGGGCATTTTTTTTTACTCCTTGCTAATACCTTGCTATTTACATCCTTTGAGTCACGTGGCAGGCAATCGCATGCCAATCTAGTCCATTCCTTGATTAAGAAATTAAGAATTTATTCAAAATCCTAAAGGACACTTTGAAAAATGGGCCAAGGTATCAAGAAGAGAGCCTCCAGGTTCAGAAGTAGTATACCTTTAAACACTGGAGGTAAATCGAAAAAACCAGCTTGTGGGCAGCCCTAGGGGCCATTGTTAATTTACAGCAATGTAAATTAACATTAAGCTGTAAGACTCAAAATTCCTTGAGTCCACACAGCGTAATGTTTTCCTGGTTGAATTACATTGAATTACACAGTAAGGACTTTTTTTTTATGAGACACACCAAGAAATCAAACAAAATACACCCCAATCTGGCACGTGAGCTGATGGGACTGGCAGGGAGTGAAAGAGAAGAGAGGGAAAGGAATAATAGTTCGTGTTTAATAACAATGTTCCTTGCAAAGAGAGGGAGTGTCAGAGATGGCCCACAACCGTCTTCCCATGGCCAGGCACTGATAAAGACTTGGAAGCTTAAGGCGGTTTTATCAGCTTTCGCGGAAGGCCAGCGTGCACAAAACAATCAGAAGAAGATAAGCATCAGTAGGAAACTGGTGAAATGCAAGAGCAGACTGGCACCCAGTAAGGAAATGGGCACCGTGTGGGCACATGCAAAAGAGTGCAGGAGGAGGTCAAACATTACAGGAAGGATGATTTCCATAAAGGGAAAATCCCAAAGCAGAGGGTCACCCTTTGAGCAATATTTCTCAACCTTGGCAACATTATAAGATGCATGGACCTTAAGATGCATGGACCTTAATGCATGGACTTCAATTCCCACAATTCCCCAGCCAGACAGCTGAAAGTCCATAAAAGTTGAAAAATGTTGCTTAATGGGTCTTAACAATGAGCCCTAACAATTGTCCCAAAGGGGTTTTTTTAGGTGGCAACTTTTTTCTTTTGAGGACCTTTTGCTTCTCCTTCAAGAAGCTTCTTCAACTCTGACCGGGTGGTGGGGAATGGAAGGACTGATATCCCTTGCAGACAGCTGGTCTTTTGCATCCTTTTGGAGGGTCCTTGAAGCACTTGGGAGGTTTATCTGTGTCCTTAGGATCACCTGAATAGTGTAAATGGTTCTTGTAGTCTACCATTTTTCCTTCTTCTGGAAATCCATTCCTACTCCCACGCCATTCCAAGGGTCTTCATCCCAAAATGTATATAGCTAAAAGTCTGTAGAGATTCTCAGTCAACATCTCTACAGATTTTCAGCTATACAATTTGGGATGAACCCCCTTGGAATGGTGTGGGAGTAGGGATGGATTTCCAGAAGAAAAAATGGCAGAGTACAAGAAACAAGACAATTACTTGGGTGACCCTGAAGACACAGATAAACCTCCCAAGAGCTTCAAGGACCCTCTAAAACAGGAGTCTCCAACCTTTGCAACTTTAAGTCTGAAGGACTTTGCTGGCTGGAGAATTCTGGGAGCTGAAGTCCTTCAGACTTAAAGTTGCAAAGGTTGGAGACCCCTGCTCTAAAAGGATGCAAAAGACCAGCTGCAAGGAATACCAGTCCTTCCATTCCCCACCATCCAGTCAGAGCTGAAGAAGCTTCTTGGATGAGTAGGGAAAGAAAAACCAGAAGTCTTCCGAAAGAAAAAAAACAACAACAAGAAAATCCAGTTGCCTCCTGAAAAAGCACCTTTGGGATAACCATAACCTGGGTGACTGAAAATCTCTACAGATCCCGCTAACAATTGCATTTGTGCAATCTGATTAGCTTTGTTTTTATTGCTATCTTTTTTGTGTGTGTGACATTTCACTTTTATTTAAGGAACTGGATGAACTCTGGTAGTTATTTGAGAAACTAAGCAAAGCATGTGTTACGTGAATACACTTCCTTCCCTCTCTGCATTTGGACATGCCTGCACACACACACACACACACACACACACACACACACACATCCCATGGTACACCTTCAGAAACCAGTTCACAAATTGTCTGTGCATGACCCTGGCCTGGGACTTTTCAAGACGTGCTGCGTTGTTAGCTCTGCACAACCCTTGCTGAGACAACAATAGCAACAAGCAGCTTCATGGCAACCCTTAGACCAGGCGTCTGCAAAGTTGGCTCTTTTAAGACTGGTGGACTTCAACTCCAAGAATTCCCCAGCCAGCCACATATTCCACCTGTACCTGCCTCCATGCACCCAAGAGATGATGGATACACATGACCTTATGGCTTATTTGATTATTTCACTTTTCACTCAACACAGACATTAACAACTTCTATAGACTATGCAAAAGAGATCACCAACCAGCCACAAAGAGAAAAGATTTCAGCACCTCTCCAGCAGTAATCAGTACTCAAGATTAGCATAGATTAACTCCAAGATTAAATCAAAGTAAGCAATCAAGAAACTGCCAGAGCCATCAGTGAATGCCCAACCAAAGAATCTTTTAAGTCTCCAACCTTGGAGGACTTCAACTAGACCACCCCCCACCCATACAGACAGGAAAAGACATCAGAATACATAAACTGATAGCAAAGCCCACTCTTTACTAGCCCTGATGATGTTATCTAGTTGGGTCACGAGATGTCTGCAAGAAAACAAGCACGCTCAGAGAGCACCAAGAACCTCCTATTTCAACAAAATTTACTCAGCATGTCCCAGACCCCTCTAGGGTTTTGCTATAGGGTTCTCAGCATGCCCCAGACCCCCACCCTCAAAAAAAATGAATCAAGAAGAGATGGATTCCCATTCCAGTTTACCAAATTCCTTGGAAATCGTAGTGCAAAACCCAGCCCCTGGACTGCAAATGAAAACTACCAGGACTGGTTTCACAAGAGATACCAAGCTAAAATGTGGTTTATTTGGGGGAGGGGGGAATCATGCAGCATGCATGGGTTTCAAGGATGGTGGGGGAGAAAATGGGAGCCTTACGCAGGCAGGCCAGCAATTACGCAGCAACTGAGAGAGAGAGAGAGAACTGAGAGGGAGAGCATGATCCTAGGACTCTTATCCTTGAGAAGTAGTGGGAGGTGGGCACCAGAGGAAGATTTGCATTTGCCACTATCAGAAGCTGAATTTAGCATCAGAAAGTATTGGGCAGAGCAACTATTTCCCTTAACTAAATGTACGGCTGACTACAGGAAAACAGAATCCTCCAAATGATTTGCCCAGACTTATCCTTCCCTGGTTTTCCCAGTTGCAATGGATGGCCGTGAAAGTTGGACCATAAGAAAGGCTGAGCGCCAAAGAATGGAGGCCTTTGAACTCTGGTGCTGGAGAAGACTCCTGCACTGAGTCCCTTGGACTGCAAGGCCATCCAACAGGGTCAGTCCTGGAGGAGATCCACCCTAACTGCTCTTTAGAAGGCCAGATCCTGAAGAGGAAACTCAAAGACTTTGGCCCCCCTAATGAGAAGGAAAAAGACACCCTGGAGAAGAACCTCATGCTGGGAAAGATGGAGGGCAGAAGAAGAAGGGGACAGAGAATGAGGTGGCTGGATGGAATCACCAAAGCAAAAGGCCTGAGCTTCAATGGGGATGGTGGAGGACAGGAAGGCCTGGAGGAAGGTTGTCCATGGGGTTGCAATGGGTTGGACACTCTTCCCAACTAACAACAACAATGGATGGATGGATGGATGGATGGATGGATGGATGGATGGATGGATGGATGGACAGATAGATAGATAGATAGATAGATAGATAGATAGATAGATAGATAGATAGATAGATAGATAGATAGATAGATAGATAGATAGATAGAACATTCTACAGCTTTTTTCACATTTCCAAGTTATGATCAATCCATTATGAACATTAAGCATATATTGGTCTATCCAGTCTTTTCTTAAAAATTTGCCCTGTTGAAGCACCCACATTTTCTGTAGCAAGCCGTTCCGCTGGTTAACTCACACCTAACAACAACAATCCTTCTCCGCCTCTCTCCACCCAGCCGCATAACCTGAGCGAGAAGGAGACCCAGAAGCACATTCCCCCCCTCCCTCCCCCGAGGCCTCGCCAAAGCCCCCGGCTCTGCCGTGCAACCCCAGCCGGTTCTCCCGTCTTGCCGATCGTGGGAAAAAAATAGAACGAGAAAAAGAAGTTGCGTCCGCAGGCTACTTAAGCAGCGGGCTTGGGGTTGGAGACGGGGAGGCTTCAAGGGGGAAAAAAGGAGGATCGAAATGGCAACATTTGGGGGTCCGGGAAAGGGAGATCTCTTCGGGAGTCTCCGAGAAAAGCCAGGCGCTCCCAGGCGCGTCTTTTCCCTCGCTGATCCGTCCCGGATCGGAGTTTCCACGTGGAAACTCCGCGCACATCGCAAGCCAAGAATCTCAAGGCTCTCAACGGGAAGCGCTAGGACAAGATTCCCAACTTCCAGCCAACCATTCCCCGATGATTCCAACAAGATCCCCCAACTTCCAGCCAACCATTCCTCGATGACTCCAACAAGATCCCCCAACTTCCAGCCAACCATTCCCCGATGATTCCAACAAGATCCCCCAACTTCCAGCCAACCATTCCCCGATGACTCCAACAAGATCCCCCAACTTCCAGCAAACAATTCCCCGATGACTCCAACAAGATCCCCCAACTTCCAGCAAACCATTCCCCGATGATTCCAACAAGATCCCCCAACTTCCAGCCAGCAATTCCCCGATGATTTTTAAGAAAAGAAACAGAATCCGAGTCCTTCCAACTCTACCCCGCGACCCCCGGGCTCTTCGCCCCCTTACCTTCTGCGGCAACGTGCGATCCTGTCCGCCACGCGGTTCCTTCCTCTTTGCGCTCTCCAACGATCGATCGCTTGCTTCTGCGCTGCGGCTTCGGAGCAGCTGGGGAAATAGGAGGAGAATCCCTGGCCCCGCCCCTCCCCGCCCCACGTGTCACGAGCCATGTAAGGAGTTCCAGGCAAAGCGTGGGAATTTCCGACCAACCGGAGAGCGGGAAGGCGATAGGGGGCGCTGCGGCTCCTCGTGGGGGGTGGAGACCCCGCCCCGAAGTGTCCCGTGTTTTTATTATGCGGCGATTTAAATAAAGTGGCGGGGAGTTAAGAAGTAAGGTGTAACAAAGGAAGGTACTTGGCGTTCTTTCTTTCTTTTTTAATCTTTCCCAGATGCAAATTCTGCCTAACCTGACCTTGCCTTATCTATGATAACGAATTGCGCTGCCTTGCACAAGATGCATTTGCATTTGTTTATTGCCCAAAAGTTCCTTTTTCTTTTTTGTTGGTTGCAAAAGGAGTGCTTTTTAGTTTTACCCTACCGATGGTGGCGCTTCGTGCACGGTCTTCTGCCCTCGGGTGAAAAAATAAAATAAATTTGCAAATTGCAAAATTGTCCTTCAAAACTATACACACAGCACTTTTTAAATTTTAGATATATTTGTTTATTTACTAAATTTCGAGGCTGCCCGAAATTTATTATTTTTTAGGAGCTTGGGTGCTTTTGTAAAGTTTTTGTTCCTCTTTTTGACTCTGGGAAGTTTCCTTTGTAAAGCAAAGTTATAAACGTAAAACAATTCCATTTTTCGTTCATTATAAACCTTTCAGAATTGGCTCATTTTTCAGCTTTGCTCTTTACTGTATTTGTTTTCCAAGAAATAAAATCTTTGCTGCAGTTAAAAATCTTTGTTTTGCAAGTTTTTAATTTATCTTTAGGTGTATTCCATTTTTTTTTAAAACAAAAACTCAAAGTAGCAAACATATCTATTTTCCTCACCAGAAAAACCCTGTGGGGTGGGGTTGGGCTGAGAGAGACAGGCCTGAAGTCATCCAGTCGTTTTTGTACCAAAGGCAAGACTAGAACTCACTGGCTCTTCATATGCTCTATTTCATATGCTTTTAAATGTTTGTATTTTTACATAAAAATATAAAGCGGTTGCAAATATGTTATTTTATATCAATTAGATCATCCTGTTAGGCTATTGCTTATGTGAGTAAATGTTACAAGTAAAATCAGTTTGATGTTGAAATATTATGTATTTCTTGCCTTTTTGTTTTATGAAAAGACATGAAACACAACCTTATTTTAAAAGTATGGGAATACTTTTTAAATAAGGTTGTAGCAACTTCTCATTTGTAATCAGTTTATAAAAACATCTTCATGGGCCTTAGCATGGTGGTTGATCAACTCAATGCTGGAGATAAACAAGAAATTAAAAAGAAAAGATTAAAGGGGGGAGATTGTGAAAAATTGCAAATAGCCCAGGGGGATTTGCTTTTTATTCTCTATCACCTCTAAAGATCTGCACTTCATTATCTTAATAGCTATCTTAATCTGTGAATGACCTTCCTTATTTACCTATGGAAATAGTAGGAGTGATTATATTTTCCTTGTGATTATGTGTTTAGATGTGTTTTATCTGTGAAATCCTGTCTGACTCATCACAAGACCTGTCTGACTCATCACATGGACATTTTCATCTTCCTAGCTTCTACTATCATCTGGAGTCCATTTCAGATCATGCCTCCTGCTGATGAAATTAAATGTCCCAATAAAATTAAGCTTAATTTAGTTAAACTTTGCGTATTATGTATAAGGCAAAGTAATAATAGTTATAGTTAAACAAATGATTAATAGTAATAATAATGCATATATGGAGACCATGGAGATGATGTGGAAAACTTTTTTTAAATAAAAGATAAACAATTCTATATAGAATAGAATACAAAGATGCAATACCATTAGATGAGTCCAGGATGATGTAATGAAATGCCATAATATAAACTTATTTTAAATTTAGTATGTAATAATAGCTATATTCAATGAATGTAGATTGATGATATGATCAATGGAATGTGCTGAAATCCATAAATTGACATATGATATTAGAGAAACTATAATAATAATAATAATAATGTATACAAATATACTTGATTGACAATATCTGACTTTATATAACATTTAAGGGATTACTATGGAAAGGTGCACAAAAACCTTGTAACCAATTGACACATTGCAACCCCATGGATAACCTTCCTCCAGGCCTTCCTGTCCTCTACCATCCTCTGGAGTCCATTGAAGCTCATGCCTACTGCTTCAGGGACTCCATCCAGCCATCTCATTCTCTGCCATCCCATTCTTCTTTTGCCCTCAATTCTTTCCCAACATGAGGCTCTTCTCCAGGGAGTCCTTTTTCCTTCTCATTGGGTGGCCAAAGTACTTGAGTTTCCTCTTCAGCATCTGGCCTTCTAAAAAGCAGTCAGGGTGGATCTCCTCTAGGACTGACTGGTTGGATGGCCTTGCAGTCCAAGGGACTCGCAGGAGTCTTCTCCAGCACCAGAGTTCAAAGGTCTCCATTCTTTGGCGCTCAGCCTTTCTTATGGTCCAACCTTCACAGCCATCTGTTGCAACTGGAAAAAACCACAGCCTTGACTATACAAACTTTTGTTGGCAGGGTGATGTCTCTGCTTTTTACTATGCTGTGTAGATTTGCCATAGCTTTCCTCCCCAGGAGCAAACGCCTTCTAATTTCTTGGCTGCAGTCCCCAACTGCAGTGATCTTGCAGCCCAGGAAAACAAAATCTGTCACTACCTCCCTTTCTTCTCCATCTATTCGCCAGGAATTGAGAGGGCCGGATGCCATGATCTTAGTTTTCTTAACATTGAGTTTGAAGCCATATTTTGCCCTCTCCTTCACACGCATCAAGAGGCTCTTTAGTTCCTCTTCACTTGCAAGTCTTTAAGAAGATGTTGGATAGGTATTTGTCTGAAACGATATAGGTCCGTGATGGCGAACCTATGGCACAGGTGCCACAGGTGGCATGCGGAACCATTTCTTAGGGCACACAAGGCGTTGCCCTGTCAGCTCCAATGCTCATGTGTATGCTGGCCAGCTGATTCAGACCTTCTTTTGAGGCCGTTTTTCACCCTCTGGAGCAGGGGTCCCCAACCTTTGCAACTTTAAGTCTGAAGGACTTCAGCAAAGCTGGCTGGAGAATTCTGGGAGCTGAAGTCCTTCAGACTTAAAGTTGCAAAGGTTGGGGACCCCTGCTCTGGAGCCTTCAGGGAAGTTCCTGAAGCTTCTGGAAATGGGGGGGGAGGCTGTTTTCACCTTCCCCAGGCTCCTAGAAAGCCTCTGGAGCCTGGGGAGGGCGAAAAAAGTGCACCAAAAGCACTTTTGCTTTTAGCAAAACCCTATACCAGGGGTCTGCCAAGTCGGCTCTTTTAAGACTGGTGGACTTCAACTCCCAGAGTTCCCCAGTCAGCATAGCTGGCTGGGGAACTCTGGGAGTTGTAGTCCACCAGTCTTAAAAGAGCCAACTTTGCAGACCCCTGCCCTATACTAAAGGGGAGAGATGGTGAACCTTTTTCGTTTCAGGTGCCTTAAAGCACAGGCGCTCGCGCTATTGTGCACGTTCGTGTGCCCACCCTCATAATTTAATGCCTCCCATGCTGTGCCCCCTGAGAATACAAGTGTGACTCCCCCTGCACATGTACACATGGCTTTTTTTGAGCCTGGGGAGGGCAAAAATGGCCTCCCCCAGAGGCCGGAAACAGCCGGTTTTCTCACTTCCAGTGGGCCACGTAGGTCCATTTTTCGCCCTCCCGAGGCTCCAGAGCCTTTCTAGGAGCGTGGGGAAGGCGAAAAAAGGCCCAATACACAAACCGGAATTCCAGGAATGAACTCCCAGGTTGCCCGTTGGACCATTTTTCTCACTCTGGAGGCTTCGGGAGGGCAAAAAATGGCTGAAAATCAAAGCAGAAAATCAGCTGGCCAGCACGCTCATGTGCGCTGGAGCTGGCAGGGCAACGCCTCGCGTGCCCTCAGAAATAGCTTCGCGTGCCACCTGTGGCATCCATGCCATAGGTTCGCCATCATGGCTATAGGGTTTCCTGCCTAGGCAGGGGGTTGGACTAGAAGACCTCCAAGGTCTGCTATTGTATTATATTGTACTTTCTGCCATGAGAGCGGTATCATCTTCATATCTGTGGCTGTTGATCTTTCTCCCAGCAATATGGTTAGTGGTAGGAAATGGTCACTTTTCAAACCCACCTTGCCTGTTAGCATGAGATTCAGCCTGACTGGAGAGCGTAATGAAATGAGGGCATTACCTCTATGGGTTATCCTTGAGTTAGGACCACAACTGAGCCCAAAATTTATGTTGCTAAACAAGACCCTTGTTAAGTTGTTTTTTTTTGCCCCATTTCACAACCTCAGTTGTCACAGTTAAGGGAACCACTGCAATTAATAACCCAATTCTTAAGTGAATCTGGCTTCCCCATTGACTTTGCTTGTCAGAGGGTCACAAAAAGGGATTGTGGGATACCTGAGACCCTGCAACCGTCATAAATATGAGGCAAGCATCTTATATTTTGGCGACGTGACCCTGGGGATGCTGCAATGGTCGTAGGCGTGAAAAACGGCCATAAACCACTTTTTTCAGTGTTATGGTAACTTGGAATAATCACTGCACAAACTGTTGTAAGTTGAGGACTACCAGTAATAATTGCCAGAGCAACACAATTAAATGTTTTTAGTGGTGCAAATATTTATTTTGAGCGAGGCTCTTGTGTGCATAAGGTAGCTTGCCAGCTTTATCATATGACAGTGTTTCTCTGTCTCTAACAGCTGCTAAGCAAGCAGCTTTAAGCGTTCTAGGAGGGGAAGGGAAGAAAAAGTTGAAAAAAAGAAGGAAGGAAGGAAGGAGGAAGAGAGAGAGGGAGGGAAGAAGGAGAGGGAGGGAGGGAGGAACAGGAAGGGAAGGGAAGGGAAGGAAAGAAAAGGAGGGAGGAAAGAAAGAATGGAAGGAGGAAAGAAGGAGAGGGAGGGAGGGACAGAAAGGGAAAGGAAGAAAGAAAGGGAAGGAAAGGAAAGGAGGGAAGAAAGAAGGGAAGGAGGAAGGAAGGAGAGGGAGGGAGGGACAGAAAGGGAAGAGAGAGGGAGAGAAGGGAAGGAAAGGAAGGGAGGGAGGGAGGAAAGAAGGGAAGAAGGAAGGAAGGAGAGGGAGGATGGGACAGGAAGAAGGGAAGAGGGAAAGGAAGAGACAAAGGGAGGGAAGGAAAGGAAGGGAGAGAGAGAGGAGAGAAGAAGAGCTAAACGAAAACGAAAACCCTGCCTGCGATGGGACGGCGGGAGGCTTTGCGAATTTCCCGGGGCTAAAGCATTTGCAAGACTCCGTGCCTCGCGTGACGTTCAGGCGAGCCTGGCCGGTTTTAATGGGCTCTGCGCGTGGCGGCCGCTTCCAGCGCTCGTGTGAATGGGTGGGTGGGTAGGTGTGAATGAAATGCACTGAAAAAGACGGCAGGCTCTCGCGAGTCACGGCTTGAAGTCCGTCGCCCAGCGGTACAGCGACCTGCAGAGGGGAATAAATCCCAATGAACAAAGGGCTTTGCTCTTGGACCGGGAGGGCAGCGGGCTAGCTAGGGCAGGGGATTGGACTAGATGACCTGCAAGGTCCCTTCCAACTCCGTTAAACTCATGATTGATGGGGCGTTTTCAATGCATCCCCTGCCTTATCAGCCAGGTTTTCAATACAATGGGCCGAAAGAGGAACTTCAGAGGGCATCGACGCGTCCCCCTTAATCGCTCTGGCAAACAAGCTTCACAAACAATCTTCGGTGAGAAAGGGTCTCCTTTAGACAACTTCCCATCCCCAAAGGCAGGGCGTGCGATGGGGCGGGGGGCGGGGGCGGGGAGACCAAAGTGGGAACGCTTTTGCGGCGTTGATTAAAGGGAATCCGGCGCTTTTCACACATGAATTGATTGGGTAATCGTGAAGATTTGCAATCGTCAAGTTTGTTTGCCAGAGCGATTAAGGGGGACGCATCGATGCCCTCTGAAGTTCCTCTTTCGGCCCATTGTATTGCAAACCTGGCTGATAAGGCACTGAAAACGCCCCATGCACTGAAAACGCCCCATCAATCATGAGTTTAACAGATTAATAATAATAATCTTTATTGTCATTGTAAAAATTACAATAACAAAGAGTTGGAAGGGACCTTGCATGTCATGTTCAGTCTGAACATTTAAAATTGTTTTAATTGGGTTTTAAGGGGTTTAGTTTTTAGTATTTTGGGTTTTAGCGCAGGGATAAATTGTTTAATCTGCTTTTATATATATTTATGATGTATTTATGTTTGTATGTTTTTAATTCCCCTGCACTCTGAGTCCCTTCTGGGAGAGGGAGCGGTCTACAAATTAAATTTATTATTATTATTATTATTATTATTATTATTATTATTATTATTATTATTATTATTATTATTATTATTATTATTATTATTCTTCATCTAGTCCAACACCCTGCCCAAGCAGAAGACCCTACATCTGCCTCTTCCTAGGATATTGAACTCAACCTCCTGATTGGGAGGCGACAGCTCCATCTCTAGGCCAAAGTAGCAGATTCTCTGCTACTTTGAGATCTACATCCAGCCCATTTTGAATGCTTTTCTTAAAGTAAAGGTTCCCCTCCCACACAGATGCTAGTCCAGGGAGCGGTGCTCACCTCCATTTCAAAGCCAAACAAATGGAGGGCTGGAACACCTTCCTTACCACTGAGGCTGCAACGGCTGGGCCTCTTCACTCTAGAACGACGGCATCTCAGAGGTGACCTGATTGAAGTCTATCAAATCATGCACGTTGTGGACAAAGTAGAAAAGGAAAAACCATTTTCCCTATCGCACAACACTAGAACTAGGGGGCCCTCCATGAAACTTTTGGAAGCTAGACCTCAAACAAATAAGAGGAAGTATTTTTTCACCCAGAGGATCACTGGTCTATGGAACTCCCTGCCAGAAGAAGTGGTGAAAGCTGTCAGCCTCGACACCTTTAAGAAAGGATGAGAGGAGTTCCTGGAGAACAAGGGCATCCATGGCTATCATGATGGATGCCTAAGGACACCCTCCGTGTTGGAGAGATAGGCAGGACATCTCTCAAGGCCATTTGCAGGGAATCACAAGCAGGTGAAGACATCTGCTTGGGAAGACCCTGAAGCAAATGGGGAGCCACTGTGGGAGACAGAATGCTGGACCAGATGGGCTGTGGCCTCTTCCAGCAAGGCTATTCTTATGTTCTTATGTAAAGAGCCAGCGCTGTCCGAAGACGTCTCTGTGGTCATGTGGCTGGCATGACTCAACACCAAAGGCGCATGGAACACTGTGACCTTCCCACCAAAGGTGGTCCATATTTTTCTACTTGCATTTTTACGTGCTTTCGAACGGCTAGGTTGGCAGGAGCTGGGACAAGTAGCGGGAGCTCACTCTGTTTTGCAGCACGAGGGATTCGAACCGCCCAACTGCCGACCCTTCTGATCGACAAGCTTGGCGTGTTGGCCACCGAGCCACCGTGTCCCTTTTCTTATCTCCTGCTAAATTCCCTTGACCCTTAATAGTACAGATTCTTGTAGAGAGCTTAAGCTCCCAATAAAACTTTTATAGTCATTTGAAGTGCCCGAATCTCCTGATTTTCCTGGTGCTTGACAGGCTCCCCCGTCCCCCGTCCCCCAGTCTAAGAACAGGGAAAGGGTCGAGGGTCCGTATGATTGTAGGGCTGGAAGTAAAAAGCACCCTTTTTCTGAGATAATTGGGTCAGGAGACATTTTGGAGACACAAGTAAAATTGCCCTGAGCAATTTAATTATGGCAGCCAGAACTTCTTCAGCAAATATTGTTTCTCTTTCCTTTCGTTAACTTGTGTCTGCCTGGACAAGTCCCTGCAGTTTTCTTGGCACGATTTTGGAAGTGGATTGCCATTGCTTGCTTCCTGGGGCTGAGAGAGAATGACCGGCCCAAGGAGAACTACATCTTAACAGAATACAGGTAGTCCTTGACTTACGACAGTTCCTTTAGTGACTGTCCAAAGCTACGATGGCCTGGTTCCTACTATGGGGAACATTTTATCGATGGTTAGAGGATAAATATAAAAAGTAGAAATAAAAGTAGATGAGTAAAATATAGAAAAGAGTTAAAAGAGTTAAGCAAACTAAGAAGAGGATGTAAAGTATCAGTTATTTAATGTATTGGTATTAAGCTAAGGATAGATTAAACAATATGATTGTAAATTTTAACTGTTATTGCACAAACATTTATACCCAGATGACACACTGTTTAATGGAAGATGGATTATTTGTACTAAAAATTATTTATTTTTTACAAAAATGGAAAGAAAATTGGGCCCAATTGGGATTGTAAGTCAAGGATTACCTGTAACAGAGCCAGAAGGTTCTAGTCCAACCCTCTGCTCAAGCAGGAAACTCTATACCACTTCAGGCAAATGGTCTTTCAATCTCTTCTCAGTCCCACTTTGGGTGCAAAGCCAGCTTTTTGTTTATTTATTTTATTTTATTTTATTTTAGTTTAGTTTAGTTTAGTTTAGTTTAGTTTATATTTTATTTCATTTCATTTCATTTCATTTTATTTTATTATTGTACTTTATTTTATTATTGTATTTTATTGTATTTTATTTTATCCCGATGTCTTAGCCACCACATAAATTGGCTCTGCAAAGTACTTACAGAACGGCTAAAGTAGCCAGCAGGGATATCCCAGTTATTCCAAGGATAAGAGCAATGACTCCCCTTTTCCTGAGATAATCAGGCTGGGACAGCAGATCTTGAAGGGAAGGTAGCTTGTTCACCACCACGGCTTCCTGTCCTGACTCCGGTGGGGAATTCAGGATGGCTTTAAACATTTCTTGCAGCTTTTTCTCTTTTCCGAGCCTCTTTTCTGTCACTGCAGTAAGAGAAGAGGGACACATACACACACACACACACACAACAAAAGAGTTGGCCTTGTTGTGGCCAGTCAGCACAGCTGGTGGCAGATTTGGACAGTGAGGAACCTGGGCCAGTCCTGGAGTCTGGGGAAGGCTCTGAGGAGGGCTCTGTGTGGGAGGCAGAGAGGGGGCCAGAGCCGTCTGACAGTTATCAGCTGCCTTCGAAGCTGGACAGCAGTGAGGCAGAGGAACGGCTGGAGCCTGTTCTCAGTGTACACATGCACAGAGTTTCCAGAAGAAAACAACAGCTAAGAAATCAGGGCCTCTTGCACATCTGTGCTAGCCCTTCGTGACTCTAGGGGGAGGTGCTCATCTCCGTTTCAAAGCTGAAGAGCCAGCGCTGTCCGAAGACGTCTCGGTGGTCACGTGGCCGGCATGACTAAACACCAAAGGCGCACGGAACGCTGTTCCCTTCCCACCCAGGGTACTCCCTATTTTTTCTACTTGTACTTTTAGGTGCTTTCGAACTGCCAACTTGGCAGAAGCTGAGACAAGTCACGGGAGCTCACTCCGTTTTGCAGCGCTAGGGATTCGAACCGCCGAAGTGCCGACCTTTCTGATCGACACGCTCAACGTCTTAGCCACTGAGCCACCGCCTCCCTCGACAAACCATTGGCTTCCCTATTCGAATATGGCCATCCCCGGTTTGACCGCAGGAAATTTTGGGTCCTCACCGTTGACATAAAAATACTTCCTGATCACCACGTCGTTCTCCTCTTCCAGTTCGCAGGCAAAAGTCCCGTGATGGGATCCCAGGGTGGGTCGAATGAGGAGGGAAGGGTTGACTCCAAAATTAAGGTCATGGAAGAGAAAGAGTTCCTCTGTCCTGAGCTGTGGATTGAGGTGGAGAATCAGGTCCTGGAAGGTAACGCTTTCTAGCTACTTTGGGGCCCTTTGAGGTTTTCTTGCAGAGGTTTCGTTACCAAACGAAGTAATTGTTCTGACCGAGGCTTCCCAAGAGCGCGAAGCAGACTTCTGGTCCCAACAAAAAACCCTTTTATTAATTGACTGTGAATTCTGCTCATTCACATCCAGCAAAGTCTTTCGAGGGAGGATTTACAGTCACAGACCTCATCTGGCTTGGAAAGCTGCCAGGCTGATATCTGCAAAACTTGGCAAGGAGTCTCGGAGAGTCACGAGCCAATGAAGCGAACGAATGGTCTCCTGCAAACTCCACTCCCCTTTCGCTCCTCTTTTATTTCGTCTGGGAAAGGGCCATTCATCCTCCACCTGTGGCCTTACTCCCCGTTCGACCTCTGTTCTTTAGCGGTTCCCTTCGCCTGGCAACTCTGCGCATGCGCACACTGGGAACAGGC
The DNA here is from genome assembly GCA_039707465.1 of Rhabdophis nuchalis. Lineage (NCBI taxonomy): Eukaryota > Metazoa > Chordata > Lepidosauria > Squamata > Natricidae > Rhabdophis > Rhabdophis nuchalis. Next base: position 7,626,168 of record CM077654.1, read on the forward strand.
TCCAGCTGTTCCTCTGCCTCACTGATATCTACCTCTGAAGGCAGTTGATAACTGTCAGACGGCTCTGGCCCCGTCTCTGCCTCTGACACAGAGCCCTCGTCAGAGCCTTCCCCAGACTCCAGGACTGGCCCATCTTCCTCCCCAGCCTCCTCCCTGTCCGAATCTACTGCCAGCTCCACTGGCTGCTGTAGAGCCACAACAATAACATGATCAGTGCAGTTAGGATGCCTCGTTTGGTAATGAAATGCCTGCAAGAAAATATCCAAGCCCAGAGAGTCCCAAGGACCCAACGGTTCAACCCTGAGCTACTAATATTCTCGGCTATCAGTTATAACCGCTTCTCTAATAATAATAATAATAATAATAATAATAATAATAATAATAATAATAATAATAATAATAATAATAATAATAATAATAATAATAATAATAATAATAATAATAATTTAATATTTGTAAACCGCTCCCTCTCCCCATAGGGACTCGGGGCGGTGCACAGGTAGAATAAAAACAATAAAAATATACAGACATTTCTTAAAAACAAATTAAACCTAACCTGCGCTAAAATTCCCCATTAAAACTAAACTATACTAAAAACTACCCAATAAAACCCCAGAGACAGAGAGACTATCCCAGGCCGGCCAGACAGAAAAGATGAGTTTTTAATTTAAGACGGAAGGAGCGGAGGTCCGTGGTTGTCCTGATATCGGGGGGGAGGTCGTTCCAGAGGGCCGGGCCCACCACAGAGAGAGCCCTTCCCCTGGGCGTCGCCCGCTGACAAAGTCTAGTGGATGGCATCCGGAGAAGTCCCTCTCTGTGGGAGCGAATCGGCCGTGAGGATGTATAGTTTAGAAGGGATTACAGGGTTTTACAAAATGCAAATAATCACTATTCCTTGGCACACACATATTTGAGATCAATTGTATTTCCCCTATATGGGTAGTCCTCGGCTTTCCACAGTTCATTTAGTTATAAAGGCCCTGAGAAAAGTAACTTGTGACCATTTTTCACACTTTACAACGGTTGCAACATCCCCACGGTCATATGATCGAAATTCAGATGCTTGGCAATTCACTCGTATTTATGACGATTGTAGCGCCCTGGGGTCATGTGATGCCCCTTTTGCGACCTTCCGACAAGCGAAGTCAAGAGGAAAACCAGATTCACTTAATAACTGTGTTACTAACAACAATAGCAGTGATTTGCTTAACAACGGTGGCAAGGAAGGTTGTAGAACAGGAAGGAAATCACTTAACAACTATCTCGCTTAGCGACAGCAATATTGGGCTCACTTGTGGTCGTAGGTTGAGGACTACACATATTAAAATGGGGTAATGCAATTAACTACCCCTACTAGTCAATCTACAACACCTTGATTAGAGACGATGTATTAGACAAGAGACTGTTAGCCGTTTGTGGACATTGTAAATGTTAAATAAAATGACCGATGATTAACAAAGGGATTTGAAACTTAGTGTAACATTTCAGCTAACCTGTTGACTGTTGTTCTTTTTTCTCTCTTTTACATATATACTGTGATTAGATGTTGGGTCGATTTGATTATTAGATAGCTTTCCACATCTGGGATATCTGTTTATTTAATACAGTATTTTTTTTTAAACAATAATTTTATTGGTTTTTACAAATTTTTTCAAAAGGAAAAGGGTATGTAGGATATAAAAGAAATATTTTAGGGCTTCCATGTTGGAGGTGGTGGTCGCCTCCGAGGTTACATAAAGAAAATTTTTTTCAATATAAGGTGGAAAGAGATACATACATATCATATCATAAGTTTCATGCATTCAATCGTTTGTTTCTGTTAGCATCCGTTTAGGAATTACAGTATATAGTATCTTTTGGCTATTGTGTCTTCTTCTTCCTTCCTGCCAGTGGGCAGAGCCATGGCCCCTCCCGCTCCCCCATTTTCATCCTCCAGGATTGAGGAATGTTTTTTAAGAAAGGCCTCCGCCTCATCCATTGTTTTAATTCTTACTCTCCCCCCCTCCCAGAACACCAACATTCCTTCAGGCATTGACCACTTGAACCACACCCCTTTTGTAAACAATTTTTGGATAAGAAGGAATATTTCCTTCTTATCTCTCGAATCTTTTTTGGGATCTGTTTCAAAATAGCAATCTCTTTCTGCTGGTATATCAATGGGCCATCTCGCTGTGCTCTCAGAATCGCATCCCTTGTTGACCTTCTTACAAATTTAATATGTATTTCTCTGGGTATATCATTTATTCTGGCATATGCTGAATTAATTCTGTAAATCAGGTTTAATACAGTATTTTTGTTAAATACCAAAGGGAAAGTTTATAACTATTTGTACACCCATTATGTAAGGGGAGAATATATTAGGTTTTTTTAAATTATATTTTGATCATCCAGCTGGGGTAGATTTTTTTTAGGTTTATTGTTAGAGTGTTTGACTTTGTTTCTCCCTTTTTGGTACACAATATTTGTTTTTCCTTTCGTTGTCGGTGGTTGGATGCTCATTTTCCTGTCTTAATAATAGAAGATAATAAATATGTTTTAAAATCTAGAAGACCATTCTGTGCCCCAGGGGGCTGTCTGAGGATAAACTCCCCCTTAGAGCAAAAGATCTAAAGGACTTTATCTCCTCCTTTTTTATTTTTATTATTTTATTATTAAATTTATACCCCACCCTTCTCCTACAAAAGGACCCAGGGCGGCGCACAGGAAAATTAAAAATCAAAACATACATAAATAGACCATTATTAAAACCCAATTAAACTTAAGTTACCCCGTGCTAAAAACATTTTAAAATCCTCTGATTAAAATTTATAACTAATAAAAGTCCATATCGGGTGGTTATGCTAGGCCAGCTTGTTGGAATAAGTGCGTTTTAAGACGCCGGCGGAAAAGGCGGAGGTCCATGGTAGTGCGGAGTTCAGAGGGCAGGTCGTTCCAGAGGGTAGGGCCCGCCACAGAGAAGGCCCTTCCCCTGGGTGTCACCAACCGGCATTGCCCGGCCGACGGCACCCAGAGAAGGCCCTCTCTATGGGAGCAGATCGGTCAGAGGGATGTATGGGGCAGGAGATGGTCTCGCATGTAGCTAGGCCCCGAGCCATGGAGCGCTTTAAAGATGGTAGTTAACACCTTCAAGCGCACCCGAAAGGACACAGGTAGCCAGTGCAGCTCGCGCAGGAGAGGTGTTACGTGGGACTGCCTTGCGGCTCCCATGACCACCCGCGCGGCTGCGTTCTGGACTAGCTGTAACCTTCGAGTGCACCTCAAGGGAAGCCCCATGTAGAGAGCGTTACAATAGTCCAGCCTAGACGTCACAAGTACTTGAGTGACTGTGCGGAGGGCGACCCGGTCCAGTAAGGTCCTAAATCTAAAGCTTCCCACGTGATGGAACTTCAATCCACAAAGAGTTACTTACGTCTTTGACAAATTTCCACCGGAAGGTCCGGTCTGGGGAAGTCTGGAAGGCGACTTCGCAGTTCATAAAAGTTGTGTCTCCTTCCAATTTGTGCATATCCTGAACTGGGAGAATCATGAAGATAATACAGGGGTGGGGGTGATTTTAGTACCACCAAATGCTCGCCTGCCCCTAGTTTACGTTACCTCCATTCACACAAAGCATTTACCCGGGTCAGACACTATCCACACAACATGCAGGGAGTCGTGGACTTACGACTATGATTGAGCCCCAAATTTCTGTTGCTAAGTGAAACATTTGTGAAGTGAGTTTTGTCCCTTTCTTGCCACATTTGTTAAGTGAATGACTGCAGTTGTTAAGTAAGTCATACGGTTGTTAAGTGAAGCTGGCCTTCCCCCGTTGACTTTGCAAAGGTCTTATTAAAGGTCTTATTAAAGGTCGCCAAAGGGGATCACAGGACCCCGGGACACTTCAACGGTCATAAATATGAGTCTGTCGCCAAATATCTGAATTTTGATCACGTGAGCATAGGGAGGCTGCAATGGTCGTAAGTGTGAATAACGGTCCTTTTTTCATTGTGACTTTGAACGGTCACTAAATGAACTGTTGTAAATCGAGGACTACTTGCATTAAACATTATTGCTTGGTCACTTTGTTTGGCTTTGGACCTGAGAGTTTGGGGCAAAGCCGATCTGTTAGCTTGGTGTTCACGCGGCTGTGCAACTTCAGAAAGTGGTTTAATTCAGAAGCCAGATGTCGTGTTGTGTGAATGGAGCCTTGGGATTGCCTGAGGTTTTTAGGGGTTTCAGACAGGGGTCTTTCCCAGCCCCTCCTGCGGGGGGAACAGCCATTGCAGCCCCTTTAACAAATCTCTAGTTTACGTTTAGAATAGAACAGAACAGAACAGAATATAGAGGGGAAAATGAATAGAATAGAATAGAACATGGAAGGAAGAATAGAATAGAATAGAACCAATGGAATGGAATGGGAAAGGGAAAATGAATAGAATAGAATAGAATAGGGAAGGGAAAATGAATAGAATAGAATAGAATAGGGAAGAGGAAATGAATAGAATAGAATAGAATAGAATAGAATAGAATAGAATAGAACATGGAAGGAAGAATAGAATAGAATAGAACCAATGGAATGGAATGGAATGGAATGGAATGGGAAAGGGAAAATGAATAGAATAGAATAGAATAGAATAGAATAGAATAGAATAGAATATGGAAGGGAAATGAATAGAATAGAATGAATAGAATAAAATATGGAAGGGAAATGAATAGAATAGAATAGAATAGAATAGAATATGGAAGGGAAAATGAATAGAATAGAATAGAATAGAATATGGAAGGGAAAATGAATAGAATAGAACATGGAAGGAAGAATAGAATAGAATAGAATCAATGGAATGGAATGGGAAAGGGAAAATGAATAGAATAGAATAGAATAGGGAAGGGAAAATGAATAGAATAGAATAGAATAGAATAGGGAAGAGGAAATGAATAGAATAGAATAGAATAGAATAGAACATGGAAGGAAGAATAGAATAGAATAGAACCAATGGAATGGAATGGAATGGAATGGAATGGAATGGGAAAGGGAAAATGAATAGAATAGAATAGAATAGAATAGAATAGAATAGAATATGGAAGGGAAATGAATAGAATAGAATGAATAGAATAAAATATGGAAGGGAAATGAATAGAATAGAATAGAATAGAATAGAATAGAATAGAATATGGAAGGGAAAATGAATAGAATAGAATAGAATAGAATATGGAAGGGAAAATGAATAGAATAGAACATGGAAGGAAGAATAGAATAGAATAGAATCAATGGAATGGAATGGGAAAGGGAAAATGAATAGAATAGAATAGAATAGAATTGGGAAGGGAAAATGAATAGAATAGAATAGAATAGAATAGAATAGAATAGACTATGGAAGGGAAAATGAATAGAATAGAATGAATAGAATAGAATAGAATATGGAAGGGAAAATGAATAGAATAGAATGAATAGAATAGAATATGGAAGGGAAATGAATAGAATAGAATAGAATAGAATAGAATAGAATAGAATAGAATAGAATAGAATAGAATAGAATAGAATAACAGAGTTGGAAGTGGCCTCGGAGGTCTTCTAGTCCAACCTCCTGCTTAGGTAGGAAACCTTACAGTAGCAAATCTCTAGTTTTTTTAAAAAAAGGAACTGTTACTTGGGCAATCGATGGGTAGCTGGCAATCCACGATGGAACAAGAGGAACATTTGTAGTAGTGGGCTTCTTTCTGGTAACCTGCAAGGAACATGAAAAGAGGTGGTGAGAACATAATACCTTGGTAAGACCACACTTGGAATCCTGCATCCATTTGTGGTCATCACCAAGATGCTGAGACTCTAGAAAGAGTGCAGAGAAGAGCAACCAAGAGGATTAGGGGACTGGAGCCAAAACATGAGAAGAACGGTTGCAGGAACTGGGTATGTCTAGTTTAATGAAAAGAAGGACCAGGGGAGACATGTGATAGCAGAGTCCCAATATCTCAGAGGATGCCACAAAGAAGAGGGAGTCAAACTATTCTCCAAGGCACCTGAAGGCAGGACAAGAAGCAATGGGTGGAAATTAAACAAGGAGAGAAGAAACCTAGAACTAAGGAGAACCATCAATCAGTGGAACAGCTTGCCACCAGAAGTTGTGAATGCTCCAACACTGGAAGTCTTTAAGAAGATATTGGGCAATGTATAGGGTTTCCTGCGTGATCAGGGGGTTGGGCTAGAAGACCTCCAAGATCCTTTCAAACATTGTTATTCTGATAAAGAGAAGTTAATGAGGAAGTGGAGTAGATGGGAGAGAGGGACATTAGCCAAGGAAGTAGATTTTTGGACTTACCACATGGAGGAATGCAAGGTGGTGCTGTAAAGACAAGAGGGAAGTTGAGATGTAATTTTTTTCTGATTTGGTATTTTTATTTTTTTATTTTTTTATTTTATCATTTATTTTATCAAATTTATACCCCGCCCTTCTCCTTGTTAGGACCCAGGGCGGCGCACAGGCATCATTAAAAACTATTACAAAACAATACAAACTCTTAAAAACATATTAAATTAACCTAAAACCCGTACTAAAACCCTTTAAAACCCTAAAAATTTAAAATTTATAAATATAGTCAGAAACGGGGGGCTACGCTAGGCCGGCTTGTTGAAATAGGTACGTCTTCAAGCGTTGGCGGAAGAGGCGGAGGTCCGAGATGGTACGAAGGTCGGGGGGGGTAGGTCGTTCCAGAGGGTAGGGCCCGCCACAGAGAAGGCCCTTCCCCTGGGTGTCGCCAACCGGCATTGCCCGGCCGACAGCACCCTGAGGAGGCCCTCTCTGTGGGAGCGGATCGGACGAAGGGATGTATGGGACAGGAGGCGGTCTCGTATATAGCTAGGCCCCGAGCCATGGAGCGATTTGAAGATGGTCGTCAACACCTTGAAGCGCACTCGAAAGGCCACAGGCAGCCAGTGCAGCTCGCGCAGGAGAGGTGTTATGTGGGCATGCCTTGGGGCACCCAGAATCCCCCGCGCGGCTGCGTTCTGGACTAGCTGTAGCTTTCGAGTGCACCTCAAGGGGAGCCCCATGTAGAGAGTGTTACAGTAATCCAGCCGAGAAGTCACAAGCGCTTGAGTGACTGTGCGAAGGTCCGCCTTTGACCACCGCATCAATGTGCAGATGGAACAATAAACTGGATCCCCTATTTTGTAGGATTGGTCAACAGCATTTAGCAATCCAAATAAGTTCTCTGGAAGCAGATCGTTTCCCTCGACTCAAACCAAGGCTGATAGTGACGTTTTCAAAAGCTAAAAAAAAAAATCCCTTAATTGCTTTAACAATCCAGCGAATTCTTCAGGGAAAACTCCTAAGCTAGGTGTGGTGACTTTTTTCGACATCTACCCAGCCTTGAAGCGATGGATATTCTAGGATTCACACCACAGGTTGAGTTGAGTTGAGTCAAAGGAGGAGGAGGAGGAGCTGCATTGGGCAGGAGATGCTAAACTCGGCTGGCTTTCCTCATTACTTGCCACCTGTATTTGGCATTTGGGTGAACTCAACTTGTTTGTTTGTTCCAGGAGCCACATGTAGGGTGCGAACCCAAAAAAGGAGTTGAGTCAGAATGGAATTCAGCAGGTCTGAACTAATCTCAGATCTTCAGCAGCTGCTGAAGTAGCCAGAGGCATTCAGTTCTCTCTCTCTCCCTCAATCTCTCTTCTCTCTCTCTCTCTCTCCCCCATTCTTTCTTTCCCTTCTCTCTCTTTGCCTCTCTCTGTTCTCTCTCTTTCTCTTCTTTCTCTTTCTTTCTCTCTCTCTCCCTTTCTCTTTCTCTTTCTCTCTCCCGTTCTTTCTTTCTCTCTCTCTCTGCCTCCCTCTCTTCTCTCTCCCTTTCTCTTTCTCTTTCTCTCTCCCGTTCTTTCTCTCTCTCTCTCTGCCTCCCTCTCTTCTCTCTCCCTTTCTTTCTTTCTTTCTTTCTTTCTTTCTTTCTTTCTTTCTCTCTCCCTCTCGTCTCTCTCCCCTTCTTTTTTCTTTCTATCTCTCCCATTCTTTCCATTTCTCTCTCTCTTTCTCTATCTATCTACCCCGTTCTTCCCCCCCCCTCTCGCTGCCTTCCTCTCTTTCTCTTTCCCTCTCTTTCTCTTCTCTCTCCCCCTTTCTTTTTTCTTTCTCTTCTCTTTCTTTCATTTTCTCTCTCCCTTTCCCTCCTCCCATTCGTTCTCTTTCTCTCTCTTTCTCTCTTCTTTTTTTCTCTCTCTCCCCCCCTTGCTCGCTCTTTTATCTCTTTCTATCTCTCTCTCCCTTTCTCTTTCTCTCTCCCCCCCCCCCTCTCTCTCTCGCTCTGTGTGTGTATGAGAGAGAGAGAGAGGGCGGGGGTGGGTGGGAGAGAGAAGTTCTGGTCAGAGGGAAGTTCCCTGAGGATGGGCTCTAGCACAAGCCCAACATCTTGAAAGACTAAACTCCATCAAGTCATGGTGACCAACGGTCATAAGCCAAACATAGGAAGGGTGCGATACAACTGATAATATTAAAAGATAACAAATGTATAAGACACCGTTTTTTTAAAAAGAAAAGCACTTTTGTGCATTATCATTTTAAATCATCTCTGGGTTTATATCCCACCCTTCCTATGCTGGACTACGATAGCCAAAAAATAATTTAAAAAAAGGCTTGATTGATTGATCAGAGTGTGTGGCCCAAGAAAACAGCAGAGCTAAGGATGAGAATCCAACCCTAGCCCTGATGATGTTACCTAGCTGGGTAATGAAATGTCTGCAGGAAAACAACCGGAGCGCAGCAGAGACTCCTCCATCCAAGATCGAGCAACGCGTAGCAAAACCTCCTCTTCCCAAAGCTGGGCCTCTCATCTTACCTGCTTTGAGTTGTGCCACTTCTTTTTCCACCTCTCTCACAGCCTCGGGAACCGCTTGCTGGAAATGGGCTGCGGAGAGGTGGAGAAACACCCAGTTGCTCTCTTTCCTTTGATCAAGACATGTGCAGCCAAGCGGCACGCAACTTTCACACGGGCTGCCCCGCTGCAGGCATGAATCTGGCTCTTCCAGACATTCAGGCAGCTACTGTACTGTGGCCTCTGCTTGAATTCCGACCGTCTGGGCCTGCACCCTTCCCACTTACTGAGGAAGAAGGAAAGTTTTGCTTTGGTTTTATTGGTTAAAACAATGCTTTAAAGCAAGGGTCTCCAACCTGGGCAGCTTTAAGCCTGGAGGACTTCAACTCCCAGAATTCCCCAGCTGGCAAAATGGGGAAAAACTCAGGGCAAGAGAGGAGGGGAGGGGAGAGGGAAGAAAAAGGAAGGGAAGGAGGGAGGGAGGGAGGAAAGAAGGGAGGGTGGGAGGAAGAGAGGAAGGAAGGGAGAGAGGAAAGAAGGAAAGAAGGGGAAGGAAGGGAGAGACGAAGGAGGGAAGGGAGGAAGGAAAAGAGGAAGGAGGGAGGGATGGAGGGAGGGAGGGAAGGAAGCAGTGGTGGGTTTCAAATTTTTTTAGAACCTACTCTGTAGGTGTGGCCTATTTTGTGGGCGTGGCTTGGCAGTCATGTGACAGGGTGGGAGTGGCCACCTTTTAAAATGTGGTGAAACTCATTTAACAACGCTCTTGCTTAGCAACCAAAATTTTGGACTCAATTGTGATGATAATTTTTCTTTCTTTCTTTCTTTCTTTCTTTCTTTCTTTCTTTCTTTCTTTCTTTCTTTCTTTCTTTCCTTCCTTCCTTCCTTCCTTCCTTCCTTCCTTTGTTCCTTCCTTTCCTTCCCTTTCCTGGCAGCGGTGAGCCAGATTTACTTCCAGGTATGCCGGTGGAACCCCCTCTCACCGGTTCTCTAAATTTCACCAACCGGCTCTCGCGAGTAAATAATAATAATTTTAATATTTCTAAACCGCACCCTCTCCCCACAGGGACTCGGGGCGGTGCACAGGCACAGTAAAACAATAAATACATACAAACATTTCATTAAAAATAAATTAAATCTAAACCTGCGCTAAAATTCCCCATTAAAACTAAGCTATATTATAAAACTTCCCAATAAAACCCCAAAGACAGAGAGACTATCCTAGGCCAGCCAGGCAGAAGAAATGAGTTTTTAATTTGAGACGGAAGGAGCGGAGGTCCGTGGTCGTCCTAATGTCGGGGGGAAGGTCGTTCCAGAGGGCCGGGCCCGCCACAGAGAGAGCCCTTCCCCTGGGCGTCGCCCACTGACAAAGTCTAGTGGACGGCACCCGGAGAAGTCCCTCTCTGTGGGAGCGAATCGGCCGTGAGGATGTATGAGGCAGGATCCGATCCCGCAGAGTAGGTGCGAGCCTGCAGAAACCCACCACTGGAAGGAAGGAAGGAAGGAAGGAAGGAAGGAAGGAAGGAAGGAAGGAAGGAAGGAAGGAAGGAAGGAAGGAAGGAAGGAAGGAAGGAAGGATACAATTGAACCACTAAGTCTAGTGAAGGCAAACTTTTTGGGCCCAGCATGTCAAAAACTTGGAAAGTGCCCAACGGGCTCTGTGTATTGCACACACACACACAAACACAAAGAAAAAAAGCAATATTTTTTTTTATCTGCCCATCTTGGCCACCCTGAACACCAACACAATAATTGTAATTGGGCAATTAGACAATGGGAAAGAGTTTCTCTATAGCAGTGCTTCTCAACACTGGTCACTTTAGCGTGTGTGGACTTCAGCTCCCAAAATTCCCCAGCCAGCTATGCTGACTGAGGAATTCTGGGAGTTGAAGTCCGCACACCTTCCCGCAGCCGAGGTTGAGAAATATTGCTCTAAGGAGTTAAGGTGGAGCTGTCATCAACTAATCATTTCCTGGACAGGAATGCTTCTGTGTATTTTGGTAATGTGATTTAATGGACCGTGGGAAGATTATAGACGCTGTCAATGGAACCATATTAAGAAAGAAGGGGATAAAAGCAATATTTATTTTTCAGCTTCCAAAGGTCAACTGAAGTTGTCATGTCTCTGCATTGAATAATCAAAGAACCACCTTGCAGTTGATAAAATAATCAACTTGGAAACGGCTCTTTGCTCTGTAGAAATCTCTTTTCCAGAGAATCTGGTACATTATAGCTGGTTTTAGCTTTCATGAGGAGCCACAATGTAGGGTACGAACCCAAAAATGGAGTCAGAATGGAATTCAGCAGGTCTGAACTAATCTCAGAGCTTCAACATCTGCTGACGTAGCCAGAGGCATCCAGTTCTCTCTCTGTGTGTCTCTCTCTTTCTCTCCCTCCCTCTCTCTTTCTTTCTTCTCTCTGTCCCTTTCTTTCTCTTTCTCTTCTTTTTCCCTCCCTTTCTCTTTCTCTATCTCTCCCGTTCTCTCTTCTCTTTCTCTGTTTCCCTCTCTTCTCTCTTTCTCGCTTACTTTCTTTCTCCCTCTCTCTCCCCCTCTCTCTCTTCTCTCCACCTTTCTTTTTTCTTTCTATCTCTCCCATTCTTTTGCTTTCTCTCTCCCTTTCTCTCTCTCTCCCTTTCTTTCTCTCTCTCCTCTTCCTCTTCTCTCTCCCTTTCTTTCTCTCTTTCTCTTCTCTCTCTCTTTCTCTCTTCTTTCTCTTCTCTCTCTCCCGTTCTCTTTCCTTTCTTTCTCTTCTCTCTCCCTTTCTCTTTCTCTCTCTCCCATTCTTTTGCTTTCTCTCCCTTTCTCTCTCTCTCCCTTTCTCTTTCTCCTCTTCCTCTTCTCTCTCCCTTTCTTTCTCCCTTTCCCTTGTCTCTCTCCCTTTCTCTTTCTCTCTTCTTTCTCTTCTCTCTCTCTCTCCCTTTCTCTTTCCCTTTCTTTCTCTTCTCTCTCCCCCTTTCTCTTTCTCTCTTTTTTCTCTTCTCTCTCTCCCTTTCTCTTTCCCTTTCTTTCTCTTCTCTCTCCCCCTTTCTCTTTCTCTCGCTCCCATTCTTTTACTTTCCCTCTCTTTCTCCCTCTCTCTCTCTCCCCCTCTCTCTGCCTTTCTTTTCTCTCTCTCGCTCCCCCCTAGCAACAGAAATTTGGGGCTCAATTGTGGTCGTAAGTTGAGGCATACCTGCATCCTATGGGCTGTGTGCATTTACTCTAAACCTATACGTACAACGTTTTCTGAACCCAACAGAGAAGAAGTAAGTTTTCTAAATCCTGAAGACTTCTGTAGCATAAATGTGTCATCCTGTACTATATATATGCCACAAAGGTCATCCCAATTTTTCTCAAAATCTCCGTTGGCTGGGCTTGGGTCTTACGAAAAGGGTGGGGGCCAGCGGGGGGAGATAATCTCAGCCAAGATGCAGCCAAGTTCTACCTACGGAGCATACCTACCTTTGGCCATGCCTTTCTCTTCCAAGTAGAAAACCACCCTGCCAAAAGCATCTTTCAGCTTCTCTATTTCAGACACATCTGGGGCAGAGAGAGAGAGAGAGACAGAAATACAGGTGTTGAGTGTTTGCTTCTGAGCAGAAGGACAAGGGCTGGCCTTGAGGGCAGAGAGGTAGGTACAGCTCTTAGGTCAGGTCAGAGGTTGGCCACATGAAAGACTTCAAGCCGAGATCTAAAACTCAGGAAGCTCAAACTGCCCAAGAGCTGCTGATTCTGTTCTACAGAGGAATGGTTGAGTCGGTCATCTACACCTCCATCACTGTCTGGTTTGGTTCTGCAACCCAACAAGACAGACAGAGACTTCAGAGGAGAATCAGAACGGCAGAAAAAACATTGGCTACCAACCTGCCTTCCATCGAGGACCCGTATATTTTTTCAGTGATGTTGTAACTTTGAAGGGTCGCTGAACAAACGGTCGTAAGTCAGGAACGACCTCCCTACGTCCTACCTGCAGCTTTCAAGATTCGTGGCATCTTTCTGGCAAAGGACCTTCTGGGTAATAATCAGCTAACTCCTTTCAAAATGCAGAAAGGTGAGAAATGGTGCCCATAGCTGCTCCTTAAGACCACAGGGAGCCTCTGGAACTCTCCCCCACTGGACGTGAACTTCTCAAGGCCCACCCGTGTCCAACTTCTCCCTGCCCTGGACAGCACTCACCCACCTGCGTCTTGCTCAAGGGACGGAAGGCCGTTTCTAAGGTCCCCAGGCAGGTTCGGTGCTTCTCACTCTGATAGCCCCAAAAATATTGGCATATGCGAAGGCGCTGGGCTGCCGTGGAGAAGCAGTTAAAGCAAGCGGTTGCCCCGGAGAAAAAAAACAACCAGAGAATCAGGACATCTCCACCAGACATGACCGAAGTGTCCAGAAAGATGCCTCTCAGAAGAGAATTCTTCCATGAGGTCATAAATCAGCTCCAGGGGGCCATTTATGACTTCATAACTCACGATATGGCAAGCCATGGGCTGTTGAGAAAGGAATGCCTCAGTGGGAGAAGACCGTTCAGGTAGTCCTCAACGTACGACCACAATGGAGCCCGATATTTCTGTTGTTGAGCACGAGACATTTGTCAAGTAAAGCTTTGCCCTCACCTCTTGGAAGAGCTTTCTAGCTCCCGCTGCCTTAAGAAAGTTCAAAACATTCTTAAAGATCCATCTCATCCTGAGCACCCTTTTTTTTTTTTGAACTATTACCATCTGGCAGCCGGTACAGGACAATAAAAACAAGGGCAAAAATAGGCTGAAAAACAGCTTCTATCCCAGGGCAGTAACTATATTGAATTCTACTGTATGGTGCAATATTAATGCAATATCGGGTTTTCAATTGTATGGAATGTGAAGGGTGTATCTTTGTGTTTTTATTTTTATAGTTATAATATACAGTGAAGATGGCGTTTAATTTCGTTGTACAATGCCACTAAACTAAACTAAACTAAACTAAACTAAACTAAACTAAACTAAACTAAACTAAACTAAACTAAACTAAACTAAACTAAACTAAACTAAACTAAACTAAACTAAACTAAACTAGTATTTCTGGGGTGGGAAATTCTTCTCTTTTCCCCTATCAGTTCGCATATCACATGACAAAGGGGAATTTGTTTTCAAATAGACTTGGAGAAAACATGTGAGTTCCTGGAATTGGTTTTACCAGATTAATTCATTGCATTATTTTGATTGATGCATTAATTACATTGATTACACCCAGATTAATGAAACGCAACGTCTGGCTTGCCCAGCTATGCTTTGCCCAAATGAATTCCTTCCCCCCCAGCTTCACATTCACACATTTTTGCCTAGTCCAGCCTCTTATACGAACTTAGGCGAAGCATGGAAATGTCCCATCGCTTCTATGGCAGTGTGCAACTTATGGAGCTGACTCAGTTTTTTTTTTTTTTAAATTCAGCCCTAAGGGAAAATAATAGAAGGGAATGCCCTGTTTGAATCGCAGTAGTCATTAGTGCAAGGAGGCTGACCTGCTCCCCGCTTTTGTGTGTGAAATGCAGACACTCTCTCTTCCCCCTGGCAAAATTAGGCAAAATTGTCCTTCCATCCCACTTCTCTGCCCGCAGATCTGCTCAGAGGATTTTTCAAAATTCTTGCATCCTGCTGATTTCAGTTTGATGTGTTTGCTTTGGGGGATTGCCAAATTCACTCACACCTGTTCTCTGCTAGGAGTGTAGTACAGCAGTAATGGCTGTATAGCTCTCTCTCTCTCTCTTTCTCTCTCTCTCTTCCTCTTCCCTTCTGTCTCTCACTGCCTCCCTCTCCCCTTCTTCCTCTCTATGTCTCTCTCTCCCTCCTCTTTCTCTCTTCCTCTGTATGTCTCCTCCCCCCCTCTCTTCCTGTCTCTCACTGCCTCCCTCCCCCTCTCTTCCTCTGTATGTCTCTCTTCCTCCTCTCCTTCTCTTTCTTCCCCCTCTTCCTCTGCAGGTCTCCTCTTCCCTCTCTCTTCTTCTCTGTCTCTCACTGCCTCCCTCCCCTTTTCCTTCTGTATGTTTTTCTCTCTTCCTCTCTCCCTTTCTCCGTATGCCTCCCTCTCTTCCTATGTCTCCCCTCCCCTCCCTCTCTTCTGTCTCTCACTGCCTTCCACCCCCTCCCTCTGTCTCTTTCTCTTCCTCACTCTTTCTCTCTCTCCTTTCTCTGTATGTCTCCCTCTCCCTTCCTATGTCTCTCCCCCACTCTCCCTCTCTCCTTCTGTCTCTCACTGCCTTCCACCCCCTCCCTCTCTGTCTCTTCCTCTCTCTCCTTTCTCTGTATGCCTCCCTCTCTCTTCCTCTCTCTGTCTCTCTCCCTCTCCCTGTGTCTCTCAGTACCTCCCTTCCCCCTCTCCCTCTCTTCATCTGTCTGTGTGTCTGTGTGTCTGTCTGTCTGTCTGTCTCTCTCTCTCTCACACACACACACACACAGGGTAAATGGACAAGTGCTTAGGTGCTCTCTGCTGAAACAAAAGAGGCTGAAAGAGAGAGGGAGGGAGGGAGGAAATTCTCCAGGCTGTCACAAGATGAGCAGCGGGTGCCCTGGGCTCCTGCAATTCTGGATTTTCCTGGCATCGTGACAGTCAAGCGTTACGTGTGCAGAAAGCTAGGATGGGAAAGATGCAGGATCCCGAAAACCAGACTCCGGTCTCCATGGAAACCAGACAGTTCTACTCGAAGCTGGTGTGTGTGTGTGTGTGATACGTCTTTTAAGAGACCGACGGACGGTGGAGTGGGAGGGGGGGGGGAGGAGGACCGAGATGGCAAGAGGTAATCTTAACCATGACAACTCGATCGATCAGGAAGGGATTAAAAAAAAAAAAAAAAACCACAACAGCCCAAGGCTGCATGACAAACCCAGCCGCCGCCTCCACGTCTACCTGGAGCCTTTTGTCCTTGACAATTCCCAACTCGGTCTGGTTTTTACATACAGCCCAGGGTTCCCCACCGTCTAGTTGGCTTTTAAAGAATGCCTGCTGTTTGCCAGGTGTGTGTTTTGTTTGCTGGGTTAGGGCAGGCGGGGTACAATTTGGGAAGTTGCACAATTTTGCTATTGTTTGCCCAGAAATTGCATCAAGGCACCGAGCCGGATGTGATCTTTAAAAAAGAAAGAAAGAAAAAGAAAGAAAGAAATAAAAGAGAATGAATTTCCTCATTCGTAGATGGAGAAACGCTTCGGATCTCAAATCTTTAGGGGTTGATTGGGGTGGGTGGGGTGATAATCTCTTCAGGAAAACCCATTGCAGGCATCCCTCTGTCTAGGAAGACTGCAAGTAGTCCTCCAAAATTTTGGGCTGGAAGAAACTTCCCCTCTGCCTCCTTCCATCGGATGGTTAGGACTACAATTCCCAGCGTGCTCAGCTGGCTGGGAAGAAAGTGGGTCTTTTCAGTGGGGTGTGGGAAGGATTTATTCCGTATTAAAATAAAGCTCAGGTTAATCTTCCCTGGGGCATTTTGAGCCAGGCTCTGTACTTTTTTTCCCAATTGCAACCTGGAAACAAGGAGACCAGGCTGTTGGCCAGCAAAATCACTCCTCTCTTCTCTGTAAGCTGCCCAGAGTTGCTTGGATGGTGTGGGTGGTGCAGAAATGGGATGAACAAACAAAATAAATGAATCATTTCTGACCCAGCAAGGCTGACTTAGTCCCTCCTGGATCTAATGTGGATGCCAGTCAGATCCAAAAATAAGCATGCCAGTGTAAATTGCCGGCGTAAATCCAAATTGTTGATTTATACCTGCGCATAAGGGTTTAGTAGCCACATTTGCATGATTGACATTGCTTGTCTTTTCACCATCGGGGGGGGTTTGTGAAGCTCGGGCAAGCTGGGTTTAGCACAAGAATGGGATTTTCTCTGGATTCAGACCCTGCAAAAGGATGTGTTCTAAATATGCTCAGAGGCCTTTTACTCCGATCTGATTCCTTTAGCCTCTTCCCGTGTAGGAGAGATTGAATCATTAGCCGAAGTTAGCATGAAGTGTCACTTGATGAACCGATAATGCTATTCAAATTACGAAATACGAAAACCCTCAAGCCAAGGTGTGTCCTCCATGAACTGGCTGCAGGGAATTCAAAAGCTTCCTTCAGAGTAAAGCGGTTTATTCTGGTACGTTTTCCACCAAAGGAAAAAACATTCAAGAATAACGCCCTTCTGGAGTGAACGAAGTGGCATTTTTTTCAGCCAGCGTGGCAGGGTTGCAAGTAACACCCCCCCCCCCCAATGAAAGAAGACTCTGAGGCTTTAAGTTCCTCCAAATTCCATTTTATTAAAGATGTCATGTTGGCACATCTGGGAAAACCCAAATCTGAAAGCTTCCAGGGTTCCCCCACCCAAACGAAAGTCCAAGTCCCTGCCCAGCACCCACGTGTCCATCCCATGGCCCAATCAGGCACCATCCCAACTGGAGATGCCACGCCACTCCAGGTGCAGGCCCACATGTCCTTGACTCTCTGAGAAAGGAATGTTATTTTGACTATGCATCTTCAATATGATCTCCCCTCCCATTTTACAAGAGAAAATCACTTTACAATAGCAGAGTTGGAAGGGACCTTGTAGGTCTTCTAGTCCAACCCCCACGGCATTACATGTGGCAGGCCTGAAGGGCCAAATGCAAAAGGCCTGGCTTCCAGGCCTGACAAAGCGGTCCTCTTATGGTGCAATTGGAAATGTTCTCTTTGCACTTCAGGCACAACAATGAGTGTTGGCCATTTGTGACAGAGGCAGCAGTAGCTTTGAAACCGAGCAGCCTGTCTATGATGAGCATGGCAGTTCTTTCTGCCTCCACACTTCCTTTTTTAAGGCCAGATCATCTCCCTCGTGTTATATTTTGATTTACGAAGGGCATGGGCTAAAACCCTTGTAGATGCAGTCAAGAGTCTTTTTGGGATGTAAGCTGTCTGGGAACTTTTGCATACAAAAGGTGACACAGAGGTGGGGCAGTCTCACTGTGCCCAAACTAAACATCCATTTCAAGACAAGCTCTAATCCCAGGGATTCCTTCTGTCACTGCTGCTAAATCCTTCTGGCTGCTTAACACCTTTTGAATGTTGCCCTCTGCTGGTTTGGGCTTGTAAAAGTGTATTTTGCAGTCTTTTTTCCCCTCTTGCTGTTGCTGCCCAGCTATATTATGGCTGTGCTCACTCTGGAAGCCTCTGCAGAACTGCCCAATAAATTATGCTCTAGACACGGTCAACTTTTCCTATTTGGAGAATTGCTCATTACTCTAGCAAGGAACCTGGGTTCTCCCCCCCCCCCCCCCAAAGCCATTTACAGGTATTCTTATACACTTATTCAACAATTCTAGTCATGTAACTATGCTGCCCTAATGCTATTATCTTAATATTATTGGTAATTATAAAATAACAGAGAACTAATTCTCATCTTTCTCACCTCTCATCTTTCGTACTACCTTCTCCTATGGGTAGATTATGATTCATCAATTGTTTTGTATCTTTTATGATTTATGATCTATGGTTTATCACTTTGTTGTATGTACACCGAGAGGCTATGCACTGGAATCAAATTCCTTTTGTGTCCAATCACAGCTGGCCAATAAAAGAACTATCCTGTTTCTATTCTATTCTGTTCTGTTGTTCCATTTTTCCGTTCCGTTCCGTTCTATCCTATTTCTATTCCACTCCACATTCTATTCTATTCTATTCTATTCTATTCTATTCCGCTCCACTCCACTCTAAATTCTACTCTACTCTTTCAGGATGAGGAGATGAGCATTGTGTGTCTGTTGGTCTGTGCATCACTAGTTGAAGAAACACTGCCCTAGAAACATCTCCCTGGATCATTATTTCAACCATCCAGTAGATGCATGGGTTGGCCTCATGGATGCTCAATCCCAACCACCTCTCCTGGGGAATGTTGCACGGAGAAAGGTGGTCCCAGATTCACGATGGTCAGGGTCAGCCCATCCCACAAATAATTGTTGTTTGAGACAACTATGGCCCAAAAGCAACAGGCATGTCTCTGATGGCTCTATCCCTTTTGGAGGTTTGAAAAATGACTGGCATTGTAACAGCAAAATGGCTACTGGTGGGGAGGGTCTTCACATCCTCTGAAAATGTGGACCAACCCTTTAGGGGGCTATTTCAGTGTTTCTCAGCCTCAGCCACTTTAAGAGATGTGGGGCATAGCTGGCTGGGGAATTCTGGGAGTTGAAGTCCACACCTCTTAAAACGGCCAAGGTTGAGAAACCTTGTTAGCAAATACTACCTATTTAGGGACGGATTTTTATACTGCTGCATCTTGCAAAGTTTATTGATTTACAAATCCAATAAAACCACCGCTACCACAATCCCAGAAAGCAGCCGAGGGCAGAATAAGAAACCATGAGTGGAAATTGGTTAAAAAGAGATACAACCTAGGAGAAATTTTCTGACCATGAGAAGAATGAATCAACGGAATAGCTTGGACTTATCCTGGAGTTGTAGGTGCTCCATCAACGAAGGTTTTCAAAAATACAACCCTTTGACTGGGATGATATAATGCAGGGGTCTCCAACCTTTGCAACTTTAAGTCTGAAGGACTTCAGCTCCCTGAATTCTCCAGCCAGCTTTGCTTCAGACTTAAAGTTGCAAAGGTTGGAGACCCCTGATATAATGTCTCCTGCTTTGAGCAGGAGGTGGGGGAATTGGACTAGATCTCCAAGGTCCCTTCAAACGTTACGATTCTATGTCCTAATTATATTTTAAATTTTTTAAAAAATTTTTTGCAAAGCCCATCTTTGCCGTCTTACGAACAATTCTCACGCCTGGAGACAACAACGACGGCTCTGTTTTAAGACTGTGGAAATAGAAATAAGAATGTGTGAGATAAAAAATGCATGTCCCCTTTTGTTTTATATGGCAAGCGTTCCATTATCTGCACAAAAGGCTTCGCAAAGTGGTGGGCTATCTCAAAAAAAAACAAAACCCCAAGAGCCCAAAAACCTGCACACAAACCTTAGCGATATGTTCTTGAATGGAGAAGAAAAATGTTCTTTGAAACTTGTTTCACACTGCTGTGCGCTTCTGGGTGAACAACGCAAACGGTGGCTTGCTGAGAAGTAGGGATCAAACATTTGATGGGGCCTCCCATTAAGGCACAGAGGCATCTGTCAAATCTGCTCCCTTAAGAAGTGGAGAAGTTGCTTCCTTCACCCAGTTCAGCTTAAAAGAGGGACTTTTACTACTGGGGCTTTGTCACAACCATCCTTGGCCAAGCGCAGCTCTTTCTTGTGTTACGTCCCCTCTGGATATCCCTCAAAAGTTAGCTATGTTACATGTAGATCCTACACACCATCTTGAAAGAATTGAGTTTTGCGATGGCTCTGAGGTTTCCCAGGAAATCCTGGGGCTGATGGGGGAATTAAACCTGGGTCACTCAACATTTTAACCACCATCCCAAACTGGCTTTCCGAAGTAATTATTTATAGTTTCCTGGTATGACTTGATTGCTCGTTCGGTATCCTATGACTACCACTAAGCATTGTAGCTTATGATTCTTGAGGAATGTAATTTTTATGTACACTGAGAGCTTATGCACCGAAGACAAATTCCTTGTGATAACACTTGGCCAATAAATAATTCCATTCCATTCCATTCCATCTTCTTTTCTATTCTATTCTATTCTATTCCATTCTATTTATTCTATTCTCATTCAATTTCTATTCTATTTCAATTCTATTTCTATTCTATTCTGCCTGTCTACCTACTGATTATGTGCTGTCAAGTTGTCAACTCTTAGCAACATATAGATCAGTATTTTCTCAAGCGTGGTGACGTGAAGATGGGTGGACATTAACTCCCACAATCCCCTAGCCAGTATTGCTGGCTGGAGAATTCTGGGTGTTGATGTTCACCCATCTTCACGTTGCTAAGCTTGAGAAAACACTGCTTATGGATACATCCTCTCTTTGACTTTCAAGTTATAAATATTGGCACAATTATGGGCGTATATGTCATGTTTTTTCTATCCCCCCCCCCGCCCCCCACAGTAGCCCCTTGTAAGGTTGATAGGGTTGAGAGCGAATCATTGGCCAGGTGTCACCAAATGAGCTTCTGTAGCTAAGCAGAGCTAAGGCCTGAGATTCTACACTCTTAAGCCCAGCATCTTCGCCACTACTTCACCCTGGACCTTCTGAAAGGATGAGCTTTTCCATAGTGTTTCCAATGAAAGCAAGGCTGAGGATGTGAGGTCCATCCTAATATTAAGGGGCTTTCACTGCCATCTCTCTAATCTTTGGCCAGGTTGACCAGGAATGGGATCTGGTGAGAATCCAATACTACGTCCATAGATCTTTCTGGGGGGAGGACCACAAAGGGGAAGGAATGTCTGCCTGAGGACCAGGTGACCTCTTACAATCCAAAGCAAACAGATTTTCCCAGATTGACCCCTTCCCCATTATCGCTCTCTAGAGCCCCAGGGCATGGCTATAACTAGGGGAATTCCAAACCCTTTGGATATTCACCAGCTTGGCTGAGGCTACCATGGTGGACACAGCGTTTGCAAGAGGCAGGACAACATAATAATACAATAGCAGAGTTGGAAGGGACCTTGGAGGTCTTCTAGTCCAGGGGTCTCCAACCTTTGCAACTTTAAGTCTGAAGGACTTCAGCTCCCAGAATTCTCCAGACAGCAAAGCTGGCTGGAGAATTCTGGGAGCTGAAGTCCTTCAGACTTAAAGTTGCAAAGGTTGGGGACCCCTGTTCTAGTCCAACCCTCTGCCTAGGCAGGAAACCTTACACCACTTCAGACAAATGGCTATCCAACATCTTCTTAAAGACTTGTAGTGTTGGGACATTCACAACTTCTGGAGACAAGGGACATCACCTCCATGGAAGAGGTCCTCACGCCAATTACATGAACAGTATGTTTTGCACCACTCCTGTGAAGATGTCGTGGCTTCTCCTGGATGTCAATTACTTGTGTAGTGTGTGTGTGTGTGTGTGTGTGTGTGTGTGTGTGTGTGAATGTGTGTGAGAGAGAGGCGTTCAGGTCTCCTTCCCCTATCTAGCTAAAACAATTCTTGTCTTCACAATTCTCCTGGATTAGAAGAGCCGTTATCTTTTCACCCAAGGATTTTTTTGGGGGGGATCTACTGCATCCATTTGACTTCATCCCGATGGAACCAAGCCGTCGTTTTGTAGGCAGGGGACAACCCACTCAGTTCCCAAGGCCCCCACCTGTGACCTCTGGGCTTCCTCACAGGTTAAGGGTCTCAGGGACAGAGAAGATGCCGGGAAGGAAGAAGAAGAGAAGGAGACTCTAGATAATGAGGACCGTTTTAAGGAAAGGAACAGGGGTCTCCCCACAGCGAAGTTCTTAACCTGGGCAAGGAAAGAAGAAGAAGAAGAAGCAAAATGAGAT
Organism: Rhabdophis nuchalis; assembly: GCA_039707465.1. NCBI lineage: Eukaryota > Metazoa > Chordata > Lepidosauria > Squamata > Natricidae > Rhabdophis > Rhabdophis nuchalis. The sequence goes on from CM077654.1 coordinate 7,648,280, forward strand.
ACAACACGCTTCAAAGCTGGGGAATCCAAGAATTTAAAAAAGGAAGCCAAGTTTTAATTCTCAGCAGCTGGTAGAGAGGAAAAACACCTCGCATCTCACCTTAAGTTACCTGTCTTCTCCTAGTCCACCGTCCTCTCACTTTGATCAAAAGGCAGAAGGTCGAGCAATGGTGGGGGCTCTCTCTTTTGAAACCCTGGAGCAGTGTCAGCAGAGCTGGTTCTATTACACACACACACACACACACACACACACACACACACACACACACACACACAGCATTTGTGCTGATAAATAAATAAATGAAGGGAGACTAGTATAGATCTATTTCAAGCTATTTAGCTCTCATCAGCTAGCCATACCCTGACTGGGATTTGAACCTGGGCTGTTTTGACATGTAAGGCAGTTGTATTAGCCTCTAAGCCACAAGCTTTCCTCCCTTATCAGCTGAGCCAAGGAAATGAGTAAGTGTTATGTCAAATACTGCTCCCTCCCATATTTGGGCATACCACTGATAGATAGATAGATAGATAGATAGATAGATAGATAGATAGATAGATAGATAGATAGATAGATAGATAGATAGATAGATAGATAGATAGATAGATAGATAGATAGATAGATAGATAGATAGATAGATAGATAGATATAGATAGATAGATATAGAGATAGATAGATATAGAGAGATAGATATAGATAGATAGATAACTATAGATAGATATAGAGATAGCGATAAATAGATAGCTAGATAGCTAGATAGCTAGATAGAGATAGCTAGAGATAGAGATAGATAGATGATATAGATAGAGATAGATAGATAGATAGATAGATAGATAGATAGATATAGAGATAGCGATCGATAGATATAGATAGATAGATAGATAGATAGATAGATAGATAGATAGATAGATATAGAGAGAGATAGAGATAGAGATAGATAGAGAGAGAGAGATAGAAACAGTATATATACATAAAAATGAAGAAGGATTTGGACATGTGGAAACCAATTTCCATTCCGGAGCATTGCAAGGTCTCTATTGATTTCAAGAGACCGCTGGGGGGGAAAAGTTGAGGTGGTCAGAACAAGGAAGGCCAAACGACCCAGATTTGTTTCATCATCATTCTGCTTACTGTTCCTTGCTGTCATCCCATCATCATTCTTGGTTGATGGATGTCCACCAAGCTCAAATGCAACTAAAAAAAAAAAGGGTCTGGTCTCCGCCATCCTTCTTCCTCACCCTGGGATCTTCCCTTTGTAGCAGCAGTCTGCAAGTTCGGTCTCCCAGGCTAAGCCCAGTGACGGAGGCGGAGGGCAGACCTCGTCAGACGAGATTCCCGGAAATGTCTTTGGCAGCTAACTGCAAAAAATACGCATCGTGAGTTATCATCATTTACACAAAGCTGAGCCCAGAGTGCAGAGCTGAAAGAGGAAAACCTACTTCCCTTATGAGGAAGCCAAGATGGGCCGGATCGAAGCTGGTTAGTTTAAAAAGCCTTAAACTTGGCAACTTTAAGGCTTGGGGACTTCAATTCTGGGAGTTGAAGTCCCCGAGTCTTAAAGTTGCCAAGTTTGAAGACCTCTGGTTAATAAGAACCAGAAGCTTAAAAAGGCTTTTAAAAAGGCGATATGAAAAGGCGATGGTAGGTATGAAATAACCAAGTAAAATCTAACTGAATAGCTATATCCAGAAAAGGGAGAGAGAGAGAAAAAAAAAAAGCAAGCTATGAAAAAAAACAGAATTAGAAAACTTTTGTGGGTAGTCCACTAAACATTTGTAAAGAATAATTATTTGTTGGGTTTTTTTTTTTTAAAAAGGGTGCCTCTTTGAGCCAAACTTTGTTCTGCCTACAGCTCAATCGATGCCAGAGAAGTTTCCCAAAACTGGGTCATTTGTGGGCCCAGCAAGGAGATGCCACCGAGAGGATTTGGGGCAAGGTACAAGTGGATACCAATCTTGTGGGGGACCAGCTTCAAGTCTCCGCTCTGGGCCCTCTGGTAATCACCATGGCACACCTTTGACTCTGGAAAGGCTCCTTTGCTTTGCCAAAGAAGGGGGGGGGGGGTGTTTCTGGAATGTTCCGGAAAGTGCCAGAGGAGGACACAGCTGTGGTGTCTGTCTGTCCCCCAGCTGCTGCAAATGGCAGAAGAAACATCCAACTCTTCTTGAGATGGTTTCCAGCAAGGAAGGACTTCCTAAAAAGAAGGTGTGTGTGGGAGAGAGGGGGGAGGGATGGGGAGAGGGAGAGAGGAGGAGGGAGAGGGAGGGCAAGAGAGAGGGAGGGCAAGAGGGAGGGAGGGATGGAAAGAGAGAGGGAGGGAGAGAGGGAGGGAGAGAAAGGGAGGGGGAGAGAGAGGGAGGGAGGAGAGAGGGAGGGAAAGGGAGGGAGGGAGAGAGAGGGATGGAAAGAGAGAGGGAGAGAGAGAGGGAGGGAGAGAAAGGGAGAGGGAGAGAGAGGGAGAGAGAGAGAGGGAGGGGGAGAGAGAGGGAGGGAGAAAGGGAGGGAGGGAAAGGGAGGGAGGGAGAGAGAGGGGGATGGAAAGAGAGAGGGAGGGAAAGGGAGGGGGAGAGAGAGGGAGGGAGGAGAGAGGGAGGGAAAGGGAGGGAGAGAGAGGGATGGAAAGAGAGAGGGAGAGAGAGAGGGAGGGAGAGAAAGGGAGGGGGAGAGAGAGGGAGGGAGAGAGAGGGAGGGAGAAAGGGAGGGAAAGGGAGGGAGGGAGAGAGAGCGCGATGGAAAGAGAGAGGGAGAGAGAGGGAGGGAGAGATAGGAAGGGAGGAGAGAGGGAGGGAGGGAAAGGGAGTGAGAGAGGGAGGGAAAGGGAGGGGGAGAGAGGGAGGGGGAGAGAGAAGGAATGAGGGAGAAAGGGAGGGAGGGAGAGAGGGGGAGAGAGAGGCTGGGAGGGAAAGGGAGAGAGGGAGGGGGAGAGAGGGGGATAAATTCCAGTCCAAATCCTACAAGAGAAATGTTCCATCCTCTCCTTGGGGGTGTCCTTACCTCCAGCCTTGGCATCCTTAGAATTCGTCCTGTTCTTTTAGTTCCTGACTCCCCCCCCCCCCCCCCCCCCGTCTTCCTTGCCTGCCTTGTTTCACGCACACAAGCGCAAGTCAGCCCTGCTCTGAGGCAGGCGGAGAGACAGCGGCAGGATTCCTTTGGCCAGGACGCTACCGGCCCAGCCTCTGAGATAGAAGTCGAAAGTCAGCGGCTGGGAAGGTGGCCATTGTGTGCAAACCGGCCGCCAACGGAAGGTCAAAGAGAGCAGAGAATCCGGCCAGAAGGACCCCCGGCTCAGCCTCAGCGGCTAGAAAGCTAGCCTTCCTTCCCTCCACACAACAAGCCTTCTTTTCTTGGGGTTGAGGCAGGGAACGGGCGCCAACCCGGCCAACGGGCTCCTTAAGATCGCCAGGTGAAAGAGAGGGAGGGACGCAGGACGAACGAGCCCGCTGAAAAGGTCTGCTGCCCAGGCCAGCCCTTCTCCTCCAATGCCCAAGAAGCCTCCATTCTCTTCCGTGCACTGGCCTCTTGCGGCTGCCAAACGGGGAGCCAAACGCCGCGTCTGTCGGCACACAAAGAACATCACCCGTCAAACGTGCAGGCTTCCCGAAAGGGCGTCACACAGATCTCTTCGATCCACGGAAGCATCAATCTTGACATCCCCTCTTGCAGCTCCCCTTAGGCCCGGAAAGCTCACGCGCCCTCCTCTCTCTAAGCTTCCCCCCCTCCCTTCAGAGGTGTGCCCCACACCTCTCTCTCTCTCACTTCACAGCAAACTGCCACCCATCCCAAATTGTGGTGGTGGTGGTGGTGGTAGTGGGGGGCAGCCCTGTCCGAAAGCAGCCCGGTGCAGCCCCATTACTACCGCCACCGCCGCCACGCAGAAATACCCGCCGGGTGCCCAGCAGGTATCCTTGTCTAGTGCCGCGTCTGTTCTGCCCAGGAGCTTATTAAATCGCAGCACCTTCGGGGGCTGTTATACCCAGGGCAGCACCCTTGTCACCTCCCTGGCAGTGACACCCCCTATCTTTTGCACACAAGAGCCATGCCTCGGTCTCGCCTGCTTCCCCATCCAGCTCTTCTTCTTCTTCTTCTTTTTTTTTTCTTCCACGCATCCACCTTGGCACTTAACAGTCGCACACAAAAGCCGCCCTCCTCCTGCATTTGCGTTCCACTCCATCCCTTCTTTCGCGAACAATACATTTTCCCTCCTGCCCGCCACACCGCCTGGCGTGTACAAAATGGCACATGTCATGCGTGTGACGGGACGGACCCTCTTCTCCTCTGCTTCTCCTGCCCACTGGCCCCCGCAGGACACGTCTCCAGTCCCCCCCACCCCCACCTGCCCAGCCAATACAACCAGGGGTGTACAGGTTCCATTTGGCATATAAATACTGGGAGATGGTTTTTGGGGAGGGAGGGAGGAGAGGGGAGAGAGAGAGAGAGAGAGAGACTGTTTGTCCAATCTTTCTGTCTGCACCTTCCCCATTCCCTTCTTTCTCGGGTGACGGGGGGGGGCTTTTTCTGAAGCTGTGTGCCCATTTGAAGAGGGAGGGGGAGAAGAGCCAGGGTGTTGCTGCGAGAGGGTGATGAGCACAGGGCGCCTGGGAATTGTAACCCCTCGGGTGGGTGTGGCCGCCAAGGTCCGCGTCTGCATCCAAGTAGGACTAAGAGCCTTTTCTCGATGCCCGCTTAGCGGTCCGTGGGGAAAGGCGAAGGTTTTGGAGCAGGGGCTCCATCCCCAGGGGGACTTTGGGTGGGGGGGTATAATACTCCATTAGGAAGGGGTGGGGTGGGTGGATGGATGGATGGCAAGCCCTTAAGGAAACGGTGTGGGGGGGGGAGGGTGGTAGGAGGGAAGGAAGGTGCCAGGCATTCATCTCCTCTTCCGTGGAACGGAAAAAAGAAAATAATAATAATTTTTTTTAAAAAGCAGCACCCCGGGAAATGCCCATGCCACTTGGAGAACGGTTGCCCCAGGTGGCAACTGTTGAAACTGCAGACAAACAGCACTTCTTTCCCCTGCCCAGCTCTGCCCCCCAAAAGATGGCATTCTGCAGCCATGGCAGCAACCCACCCACCCACCCACTCCTCCCAACACACCCCTTTTCCTTTCTGGGGTCATTGTCCTTCTTCTTCCCCGTCACCACCCCCACGGGGCCGGCTCCCCACCCCTCTGCGCAGGCTCCCCACCTTCTGAGCCATGCCTTGCATGCCATCTGCCACCCCACCCGTGCCAGGACCCTTCAAGACCCTCTGTAGACCCCCCCCCACACACCCCCTTTTCTGGCTTCTCTGGGCATGCTCTTCCCCGGCTCCTTCTTCCCCATCACCTGTTCCTTGCCCCCCCCCCCCCCCCACTTCCCTTGCCCTGCCCTGCTGGTTCCTCTTGACCCCCTGGCCAATTTCACCAGCTCAATGGCTGCTGAACTCCTGTGCCCCACGGAGGAAAGGTTAACCTGCTGGAGTCTTCTCTGCCATCCGCCTTCCTTGGTGGGTGGCCGTTCTCTCTGTCTTTGCCGTTAGCTCAGCTGCGCGGACGAGGGAGACTGATGGATGGATGCTCTCTCTTTCTCTCTCTCTCTCTGTCTCTCTCCCTGTCTCCCCATCGCTGCCTTGCTCTGGCAGTACGTCTCTCTCTCTCTCTCTCTCTCTCTCTCTCTCCCTCTCCTCTCTCCCTGGGCCACTGTCTATGCTGTAGCAACGCAATGCGGCTGTTGTCTGGAACGGAATGCAACTTTATCAGACTTGCAGGATCCAGACGGTAGGGAGGGCGGAGAGAAGGAGGGGAGAAGAGGGAGCGGTGGAGGGGAGGAGGGAGGGAGGGAGGGAGGAGGCTGGCTGGCTGGGAAAAATTCAAATAGCAGCCAAGCCAGACAATGAGCAGCAGGTGAGAGAGCCAGGTGTGGTTTTGCCCACAAAAACCTGCACTCCCTGCCCAACAGACGTGGGGCACACACCGGTAGGGTGCCAGGGACGAAGAGACTGCCCCACAGCTGCAGGAGGCAACTCCCCCCCAAGCCCTGCCCCCCCCCCAAGCCCTGCCCCGTGCCATCAGGGCCAGACGCATTCCTACTGCCTCTTGAGTGCCACAGGGTCAAGGATGTCCTCCCGCTGGCACAGGTGTGCCGGGGCCCAGGGTGGAAAAATGCTTCACCTGTAATATCACACCAACTCGGGGGACGGGGGAGGGAGGCACACCGGAGCAGGAAGCAAGGCCAGGAGAAGGGCAGCGGGGCAGAGAAGGTGAAAAGAAGGTGAGGACGAGTCCCTCGGCGGGTCGTACTGTGGGAATGGTGCGAAGCTTCCTATTCAAGGGCAGTATACCTCCGAGCGTTAGACAGGGAGGGCCAACGGGGTTAATTGTTGCATTCCTGCCCCTCCATTCTTATGTGGCTGGAAGTATCCGACCAGCCACTCCAGGACCTTTGTTCAAATCAAGGCAGGCCATTTTCTCACGCTTTTCATTATGTGTGCAAAACACAAGGTTGCCACATTAAGTGCACATACGGTGAGAGTGCGCGCGCAAGAGAAGAGAGAGAAGCAGGAGCCCCACACTGATGTACACAACCTGGCACCGCTCGGAGACAACACAAAGAGCAATTATAGCCCACACAAAGCATCCGGTGTGGAACTGAAGCCACCCCTTCTCCGCCCACAGAGCTGGCCGGAGAGAAAAGTCCGCGCATCGGTGCCAGTTGGACGTGCCTGACCCCCGCGCGTCGCAGCTACCTAGTCCCACACATGCTCTTTGCAAGGTCTTTGTGCTCTTAACAAAGGCTACATCCCATAATGTAGCTGCCACACCATCCCAGACAGCCCCTCACGGCTACACCACCAGGACAATTTCTCCGGGCAAAAAACAAAAGAGCCCTTCGCGCCGTGGGTATAAAAAGATTACCCAACCCATCGCCAACCTCCGATGCCGGCCACCTTTGTCAAGCTCTCACAATGGGCACAAACATTGCCTCGGATAGGGACTCCACCCTCGCAGGCAAGCGGAGGATTCGTACCTTTCCGCCGTGAGTCGATTCGTTGGGAAACGAAGCCGTCCTTGCCCAACCAGCTCTCCGAATGTCTACTGGACACTACTGAGTGTCCAAATTCTCTCTCTCTCTCTCTCTGTGTCTTTCTTTCTCTCTCTCCACTCTACTACAAGGGACACGAGTAAAACTCCGTCTGCCGATCCCTTTCCCTTCCTACTTTGCGCAATTGCCAGTCTGAGAAAAATGTGGCTGGAAGGGACGGGGCGAAGGAGGGAACAGACCAGACCCGAGGCGTGGATCCACACACAGCATGCCCAGCCCTCGACCCGAGTCGATAAAAGAACCGTTCCTGAAAATCCGTGCCCAAACATCTGGTTGAGCGGAATCAAACCCGTTTCGACAACGGGTTAAAACAAGGGACGGATTCCAACAACCTGCTGAACTAGAAACTACTCACATTTGGATCCCCTTGTGCCAGTATAGATGCCAGCTGAGGTCCTTGGCAGTACAAATCATGAAGTTAAGACAGTCCCTTGGTACCCTTGGCCCTTGTTCTCCTTGACCTAGTCCTAGTCCACACAACGGCTTGTTCAGCCTCCATTCTTTTCGTCGCCCCCAATACTGTCCCACGAATATCTTGATCCGTTATTTTTCCCCCTCCCTCCTGGAGGCCAGGAAGCATGACAAGTACGCCATTCGTGCAGGGAAAGGGTTAACATCACCTTTTTGGTCTCACGCATCTTATGCAGGGGTCTAACATCGAGCTCGCCCAACGGGACATACAGGTTAGTCCTCAACGTACGGCCGAAACTGAGAGCAGAATTTCCACTGTTGAGCAAAGTTGTTAAGCAAGTCGCGGCGAGTTTTACGGCCCCTTTGTGACGTGGCTGTTAAGCGAGTCACCTGCAGCTGCTAATAACACGGTTTTTAAGCGAATCCGACTTCCCCCGTTCACTTTGCTTGTTGGAAGCTAGGTGGGAAAGTCGTAAATGGGGGACCCCAGGACACTGCGAGCCTCTTAAATGCATGTCAATTGCCCAGGGTCCAGATTCTGATCACGTAATCATGGGGGTATGCTGTAATTTTCAAGCACAAGTGCTGATTGTAACTCACTTTTCCCCCCAGGGCTGTTGTAACTTTGAACAGTCACTAAATGAACGGTTGTAAGTCAAGGACTGCATGTACATTATCAAGGTAGCTGCCCATTCCACAGAGAAAGCCAATCTCTTTGTTCAGGATAGAAGGAAGGAATTGAACAGTGATTATTTGGAATAAATATGGAATTCTGCAACCACCCTACCCATTTACAGAAATTACGTTAACCACATTTCCCTCGGCACAACACGTAATTTTGTCTTTTTAAAATAAACAAAACTTTTAATCACAAAGCTGTGCAAGTCGTTTTATTTTTTTTGAATGACTCGGCAAATGTGCAGTTTTTGAAATTAAAGCAATTTGACCAATTAAAGTGGTTTCCCACCCACCCACCCCCTCCCCAGAGAGATGAAGGTTTCAAACAGATCTCCGGGACGACCTTTTTCTGGGACCAACAGATTCCAAAGGGTTTTAATTTTTATTTTTTGGGGGGTTGCTTCCAAAGGCAGCAGAACTTGCGATGGTGAGACAAAGGGATCTTATTTGCACGCCCGCGGAAGTGACTCCTCTCACACTCGTTTTCAATGTCCTTAATGCGTTGGTCTACTTTGGACGGTCAGCTGAGCTGCACCTTTTCAAGAGAGAAAGCCAGAAGGAAAGCTTATGGCCACCATAGCTGGCTGGGGAACTCTGGGAGTTGAAGTCCACCAGTCTTAAAAGAGCCAACTTTGCAGACCCCTGCGCTAACCTAATTATCCCTGGGCAAAACGTCTAGGGAGAAGATTCTCAGTCATCCAGGTCATTGGTTCTCCCCACAGGTGCTTTCCCCAAAAAACGACTGGACTTCCTTTCTTGGAAAAACGTTTCGCTTCTCATCCAAGAAGCTTCTGCAGAACTGAAGGAGCTTCTGGGATAAGAATCGAAACTTTTTCAAAGGGAAAAAAAACAACAACAGAAAATCCAGTTGCCTTCTGAAAAACCTTCTATGCAAAATCACAACCTACAAACAATGCTATAAATCAGGGATGGCAAATCTTTTGGGCACCGAGTGCCCGAACCGGAACATGCGTGCATGCATCGGAAACCAGCTGGCCGGCACACACATGCCTGTTTTAGGGCTGACTTTTTGGGCAGTTTCATGCTGTTTTGGGCCCCAAAACCAGCCTGAAAACAGCTGAAAAACGGCCTGAAAACAGCTGAAAAATGGCTTGAAAACAGCCAAAAAACAGCCTGAAAACAGCCAAAAAACAGCCTGAAAACAGCCAAAAAACAGCCTGAAAACAGCCTGAAAACAGCCAAAAAACAGCAGCCACAAAAATGAAGCATGTGCGTGCCAGAAACCAGAGGAGCAGCTGGTGATGGCACGTGTGCCCACAGAGGACTCCACATGCCACCTCTGGCACACGTGTCATAGTTTCGCCATCACGGCTAGAGATGATAAAGGTTTGCTACCTGCTCAGTGATCGCCGGCAAAGTTCTTGAGGTGCCACTCAACTCTTTCCAGCTGCAGGAAGTCGCTTCTACTTACCTCGATGAAGGCTGACGGGCCATCAGATGCCAAGTGGACCAAGCTGCCTTGTCTTGTCTGTATGGCGATGCCTCAGGGAAAGCTAGGAGGCTGTATAGTTATCTCCTGATGGTGTTATTCTCAACCATACAACCTACTACCTCAACGCGAGGCATGCCGAGGTCCTGGCAGGTGGAGATGAGGAGGAGGAGGAAGAAGAAGGTTTCCCAGGCGTCCTCTGGAGGGACATTGGTTTCATGGGAGATGAAAGAAGGCTGCGTGTGACTTAGAAGGTCCAGCTGTAAGAGACTGCAAGGTTTTCCACATTGCTCTGCTACAGGACGGAGCTATTATTCAGAGAGCACACTTCACCCAGGCCTGTTGAAGCCCCAGCAAGCGCACGGCCACCTCGCGAGAACGTTGATTACTATGAGCTTTGCTATGAGTTTTAAACCCTGCAAACTTTGCCTGTTTGGCTAGTCTACAGCTCCATGCATCAAGGAACTAAAAATAATAATAATGGTCTAATTCATGAACCAGAAAGTTACTTCTGTTTGTCTGAACATAACCGGAGGAGTCAGTTTTGCCCAAAGTTCAAGGAAACTCTCTGCCTAATTAATAATAAAATAGAGAGGTTGGCTTATCGTAGGAGAACTAATGCCAAGGTTCCGAGGGGTTTTGAATGAAATGGAAACTCCCCACTTCTAGTCTGTGGGTTTTGATAAGACACATACAAACATGTTGGTTTGAATAAATATGTGTTTTGTGTATGGGCATTTACACATATATATGCACACAAAAACATATCTATCATTTGTCTCTCTGCCTGCCTACCTACCTATTGACCTACCTACCTACCTATCCTATCCTATCACTAGTTTCTCTCTCCCCCTCCCTCCCTCTCTCTCTCTCTCTCTCCTTTCTCTCCCTTTCTTTCTCTTCTCTCTCCCTCCTTTTCTCTCCCTCCTTCTCTCTCTCTCTCTCTCTCTCATCTAATCTATTTCTTTTCATTATCACTACAGTTTTTTAGTCATCCACAAAATAAAAGTGATGAAGGCTTTGTCTTGTTTTATATTCTTCACCTCCCAGAACTGTCATGGAGTGGGGCAGCCTATCATTTAATTTAATAAGAAACAACTAGATTAAAATGCATTTGATAAAGTCTTTATGAAATCCGTGCCAGTGGCACACAGAAAGCACTTGGCATTCTCTGTATCCCTGCTCACATCTACCTGCCAGCAGAGAGTAACTGCAGGATTAACCATGGCTCCTTATAGCACCTCTGAGCCTCACCCAGAGGTCTCCCAATGGCTGGATTGGCCGAGCTGGGGTTATTGCTGATTCATGAAAGGAAGACCACTCAGAGTCATAGGGAGCGAAGCAGCCTGGAAAACATCAGCAAGAAATAAAATTAATTCAAGGGCGGTGGGGGTGGATTCTGTAACCCTTAACGTTTATGCTGCTTGGCAACGTTTTAAGACTTGTGGACTTCAACTCCCAGAATTCCCCCAGCTGGCTGAGGAATTCTGGGAGTTGAAGTCCATAAGTGTTAACATTGCCAAATTTGGAGACCCTGCTGTAAGGCCCTGTAGGCCTCTCCCCCATTAAACACCCACCCTCTCCTTAAAGGCTGCTGGAAAGTATTCCCTTTTAGCAGGCTTCACCTGCCACACATTTAAATGCATGTTTTTTTCAGGCCTCTGACTATTATTTTTAAAAAGGAATAGACTAGTCTAGACTAGACTAGAATAACAGAGTTGAAAGGGACCTTGGAGGTCTTCTAATCCAACCCCCTGCTTAGGCAGGAAACCCTACACTACTTCAGACAAATGGTTATCCAATGTCTTCTTAAAAACTTCCAGGGTTGGAGCATTCACAACTTCTGGTGGCAAGTTGCTCCACTGACTAATTGTTCTAACTGTCAGGAAATTTCTCCTTAGTTCTAAGTTGCTTCTTTCCTGGATTAGTTTCCACCCATTGCTTCTTGTTCTGCCCTCAGGTGCTTTGGGGAATAGCCTTGACTCCCTCTTCTTTGTGGCAGTCCCTGGGATATTGGGACACTGCTCTCATGTCTCCCCTAGTCTGTCTAAGATATGGAGAGCTAAGATACTGAGAAAGATGAACCTGGTGGTCTGCGTGTCTCCATGCACTTTCTGACGAAGACTTGGAAAGCCAAGGAAGGGAGTAGAAGCTTCTAGACTATTTCCTTCCTCAGCCAGGAGCTCTCAGCTCTTGTCACCTTTGAGGGGAACGGATGGTTTATACGCTCCAACTCCAGAAAGCCGGCCTGGTGTCGCGGTGCATCGGGAGAACTTGGCCAAGGTCGACACATACCCATAGACTCGAGCTTGTGTGAAGCAGTGGTACCGCAAGTTCGGATCTACGGGTTTATGGCAACCGGCAAAGCCGCTGCAGGAGCCGGGTGGAAGACCGCTGGGGAAGGGTCTCCCAGCTGGGGATGATGGATCTCTACACCTGCAGGTGCCCAGGACATAATGGCGCCACAGAAGGAGAAGCAACGGAGCCTGGAATGCTGGGGGGGGGGGAAGGAGGGGACACGGGACATGGAGAAGCGTGGCAGGAGAGGAATGAAAAAGGAGAAGAAAAACCACGTCCAGCGAAGGAGATGGTGGAAGCTCAGGCCCTTTTTTGCTGCAGTATGAGCCCATCCAGGAACGTTCAGGGATTGGATGGGGGAAACGCAGCAGCCAGCCTACATTCGTGGCTAGTCTGAATCTTGGCTTAGGAGCTCTTGGAAGCTCATTCTCCGCTGACCTGAATGAGGCTATTTTAGAACAGAAGGCCGACACTTTTGACCTTGCTATGGATCGGGTTGAAATCACCGAGACCTCCGCAAGCCTTCCGGTTATGATTTGGTTGCGACTCAAACTCTATCGTGGCTTCGTTTTGCATAGGTCTACATGAGCTTGTAGGTGGGCTCAGGGGCTTAAGACGCTGAGCTGGCCGATCAGAAAGGTCGGCAGTTCGGCGGTTCGAATCCTTAGCACCGCGTAACCGAGGGAGCTCCCGTGACTTCTCCCAGTTTCTGCCAACCTAGCAGTTCGAAAGATGTAAAAATGCAAGTAGAAAAATAAGGACCACCTTTGGGGGGAAGGGAACAGCATTCTGTGGGCCTTCGGCGTTTAGTCATGCTGACCACATGACCACGGAGACGTCTTCGGACAGCGCTGGCTCTTCGGCTTTGAAACGGAGATGAGCACCGCCCCCTAGAGTCGGGAACGACTAGCACAGATGTGCCAGGGGAACCTTGACCTTTTATAGGAGCTTGTGGTTGGCTCTAGAATCTTCATCGATCGGTCTGTGAGAGAAACCTGGCCTTTCCCAAAGAGGAAAACTCACCAAGAGGCCTGAAGCCTTCCAACTGGGCCGCTCTTTCTTCCCTCCAAATCTGCAGCCTAACCCTTCCTCCTGTTCCCATTCACAACCCTTGCTTTGGAAACCGCCCACATGCATCTGTATAACTGCATACACGTGCACGCACCTATACACACACACACACACTCTGTGCATGTGTGCGGCTGCAGAAGTGCAAGGTATGTACCCATGTAGGTGTTGGGTGGCATGTGTGCAAATGCAGGTGTGCCAGGTGTGGGTACCATTGCAGGTGTGGATGGGATGTGTGCAACTACAGGTGTGCGAAATGTGCCCAGCTGCAGGCGTGTGAGGTTTTGCAGGGTCTGTACCATTGTAGTGGCACCTATATAATTATAGGTGTGCAAGAGTGAGTGTCAAATGTGCGACTGCAGGCGTGCAAGGCATGCACCACTGCAGGTGGGTAAGGTACTGCAGGTATGATCTGGCGCACATGAGACTGCAGGCGTGCAAGGCGGGTGTACCACTGCAGATGTGAGTGGCGTGAGTGCAACTGTGGATGTGCGTGTGTGTGGGGGTATCTGCATGACTCCAGGTATGCACGCAAACCACCTCGATGCTCAGGTCTTCCCTTGAAATTTCCCACCACGCCTCACTGCATGGCTCCCCTTGAGCGTGCATTGCACCAGCGCTCCGATTCACTGACCGTCATTGTGATGCGCCCTGCTTGTTCAGGCAGTTACTGTCCGGGAACTTCTTCTGCTTGTCAGCAGAGGGACATTTGCAAAATGCCACAAGCAGATGCCTGACCAGTCGTTCGCATTGGCCGTTTGAACCAAAAGGGTCTGAGTTGCAACCGAGGGCTTATGCGGCTGGCTTTTCACCTGGTTGTAAACTGCATTGGGGCCCAGGAGGGGAAAAACAATAACAACAACAACAAAAGATAGGCCATTGTGGAACGTGGAGGAAGAAGAAGAAGAAGCATGCAAAGCCGTCCGGCTGAAAAGAATGAAAAAAAAAAATTTCAGGGGAAATGCGCCAGAGGGAGCTCTCGCACCGCCAGCCTTTCGCTCTGAGTAAAGACATTGTAAGTTTAACCACGTAACGCAGAGAGCGGCCCTTGCTGTGCTTTGGAAGAAGGAGAAGAAAAAAAATCTCCGGCAATACAAAGGCAGCGGCTGGAGGCTTCGCTTTAGTTGCTGCTACGTTTAGCTTTCACGTTTCTGGGTGACCTACCCCCTTTAAAACCGGTTCTCTCCTCCACCTCCCTCGGAGATACCTGTCGTCCATGCGTAATTTTGGGGTGGAGGTAGGGGAAGGCCCAGGGTTTTGTCCTAAAACGCTCACCTGAAAACATTTCCAGAAAAATCCATCTGCACAGATTCGATTTCGGATGCTTTCTCCCTCTCCTCCCCCCTCTCCAACCTTTTTTTTTTTTTTCCTGGGAAAAGGAGGACAAAAACGAGGGATTTTTTCGTTCCCGCGATGAATACGTGAAACTTGGACGGAGGCCCTTCCGCCAGCGTCTTAAGACGTATTTATTCCAACAAGCCGGCCTAGCATAGTCCCTCCCGTTTCCGACTTTTATTCTGATAAATTTTAATTCGTAAGGTTTTATAAGGGTTTTTAGCACGGGATATAATTTAATTAGCTTTTAATAATGTATTTTTGTATGGTTTTTAAGATTGCATGTCCGCCGCCCTGGGTCCTTGTCAGGAGAAGGGCGGGGTATAAATTTGAAAAAATAAAATAAAATAAAATAAAATAAAATAAAATAAAATAAATAAATAAATAAATAAATAAATAAATAAATGGGGCATTTGGTCCCATCCTCTGTCGATTTCCTCGTTGCATTTCCATAGAAGCCGAGGTAAAAGGACGATGAGCTGGGAGATTTGGCTCGGAAGTGCAAGAAAAAAAAGGCAGGCTGTGCTTTGGATGGAAAAGCGAGACGCCATTTTGCTGAAGGAAGTCTTGGAGCTGAAGAGCCTCAGGAAGGCCACTGGGCTAAAAACGGAGGTGACGTTCTTGGTTTCGACTCTGTCCCGATCAAGGCTTCTCTTGGGAGTCAAGACTAGCCCAACAAAGGAGCATCTCAAACCCCCACGGCGGTTAGCAAAACACAATTGTTCTTTCTGTCGGACACGCAGGGCTAGGCGCATAAACCATGTTGGCCTACTTCTCGCAACGTACCAAAGACAATAGCTGAATTTCCCATCTCGCGTGGAATCCCAACTTAGGGTGAAGGTAAAGGTTCCCCTCGCACACGTTTGCTAGTCGTTCCCGACTCTAGGGGGCGGTGCTCATCTCCTTTTCCGAGCCGAAGAGCTAGCGCTGTCCGAAGACGTCTCCGTGGTCATGACTCAACGCCGAAGGCGCACAGAACGCTGTTCCCTTCCCACCAAAGCTGGTTCCTCTTTTTCTACTTGCATTTTTGACGTGCTTCCGAACTGCTAGGTCGCCAGAAGCTGGGACAAGTCACGGGAGCTCACTCCGTTATGTGGTGCTAGGGATTCGAACTGCCGAACTGCCGACCGTTTTGATCAACCAGCTCAGCGTCTTAGCCACTGAGCCACTGCATCCCTCAGAAATACAACTTTACCCATCCCCATTTTAATGAGCTTGGTTTAAGTTTGTTGGGCAAACCCACCACTGTGTAGGCAGGGGAGCAATGACTTCAGTTTGATTGTCAAGTCACAGGAAGTCATAATTTCACATTATTCTGAGTCAGAATCTCATCTCAAGCATTGTATTCGATTCTAGGCACCACACCTTCAGAAGTCGGACAAATCAAAACAAACCGGGAACAGCATCAAGGCACTACGAACTCATTCCTATTTTCGACTTGGGCTTTCCCAAATCTGCTATATAGGCAGTCCTTGATTTACAACAGGTCATTTTAATGACTGTTCCAAGTTACGACAACCCTGAAAAAAGTGACTTAGGACCATTTTTTCACAATTATGACCTTTGGGGCGGTCTCCCCATGATTGTTCAGATTCTTGACAACCGGTTCATACTTATGACCGTTGCAGTATCCCCGGGTCAGGCGATCTCCTTTTGCGACCTTCTGACAAGCTCGGCGAACGGAAAAACCAGATTCACTTAACAACTGGGTTACTACGTTATCAAACTACAGTGATTCACTTAACAACTTGGGCAAGAAATGTCATAAAATGGGGGAGGGGAAACTCACGTAACAAATGTCTCACTTAACAAACAGAAATTTTAGGCTCCATTGTAGTCGTAAGTCGAGGACTAGCTGTACAGTCCTAGACAGGTAGTCCTCAACTGTTTGTTAGTTGCGAAGTCGTGTCCAACCCATCTTGACCCCATGGACAACGTTCCTCCAGGCCTTCCTGTCTTCTACCATCCTCTTGACTCTTGAAAGTTAAACAAGGGCGTTGAAAAACATAAAACACTGGACTACACAAACCTTGGAAATGATCTTTTGAAATTCCACTTAAGTCAGAGGTTCCTATTTGACTCCCCTGGGACATCAGAGGCACTAACTCAAAGCAGTTAATTACACGAAAGGAGCGTAAACTCCTCCCGTCTTACTAACTCAAGTAATTTGGAATATATTTCAGACAAAGTAAAAAGAAAGGAATGGTTTGGTTCCTTATCAGGTAGAACAGGAAGCCATGAATCAACTGAAATATGAATATGGGCTTTTATACTCAGCAGATAAATGTAATTTTCATCACATATGTCCTTTAATAGGACCTATGCACTAATGGTGCTAATCACAATTATAAGGGTGATGAGCTGAGTGATATCTAGCAAAAAATATTGGTCTAAGGCAGGGGTCTGCAAAGTCGGCTCTTTTAAGACTGGTGGACTTCAACTCCCAGAGTTCCCCAGCCAGCATAGCTGGCTGGGGAACTCTGGGAGTTGAAGTCCACCAGTCTTAAAAGAGCCGACTTTGCAGACCCCTGGTCTAAGGCAGCAAGCCAAACATTTAAATGCACCTCTTTGTCCTGTTTAACATGGAGTACAATCCTACCTACACATTTTTTTTTGGGGGGGGGGGAGTATAAACCTAGTGAAATGACTGGGCTACTTACTACTCAGAGCAGGAAGAGCGAAAGAGTTAAGTCCAGTGCTGCACACAATTCCCTGGTGTTAGAAACATAAAACAAGCTTTGCTTGATATGGTCAAGAAGCCCATCCAGTCCAAGGGAGAGATGAAGCGAGTCACTGAATAGGTAAAGGTTCCCCTTGCACATATGTGCTAGTCGCTCCCGACTCTAGGGGGCGGTGCTCACCTCCGTTTCAAAGCCAAAGAGCCAGCGCTGTCCGAAGACGTCTCCATGGTCATATGGCTGGCATGTCCAAATGCCGAAGGCGCACAGAACGCTGTTACCTTCCCACCAAAGGTGGTCCCTATTTTTTTACTTGCATTTTTACGTGCTTTCGAACTGCTAGGTTGGCAGAAGCTGGGACAAGTAACGGGAGCTCACACCGTTGCACGGTGCTGGGGATTCGAATCGCTGAACTGCCAACCTTTCTGATCGACAAGCTCAGTGCCTTAGTCCCTTTTACTCACTAAATAGGGTTGTGTTTAATACAGAGCTGAAACTAGGAGAACTTTTCCCCAAGATGGTGCCTTCCAAGAGTGTTGGGAGTTCAAGTCATACCCTTGCAAACCAGCCTGGCCAGGAAGAGGTCAACTCCCACATCAAGAGGTCTTGCAATCTGGAAAGTCGATTTGAAAATCAGTGCTTGGGGTTGAGTCCATTCTCAGATTAACACCAAGGTTAACATCAGACCAACAATCCAGAAGTAAGCAATAGTCAATCAAGGAACGGCCGAACAAGCTAACAGTAAACAGCCCAACCAAAGAACCACTAAAATGACCCCCACCAACAGCGACATGGCAAACCACTGGAATATAAATCGAGAGTGAACCCCGCTCCTTAACCAGCACTGATGGCGTTACCTAGTTTAGGTAATGAAACGTCCACAAGTAAACAACCAAACACAGCTCAGATAATTTGCCTTTGGTTAAATCCCCAGGAAATGACCACCACAATATATTGTCACGGAGAGGCTGGGAGTGATGAGCGTTGTAGTCCTACACATCTAAAAGGCACTAGTCTGGGGAAGGCGGACAGAAATCATACCCGGTTGAACCCTAGGAAGTTTTGGATTTTAAAGAGGAAATGGAAAATTCGTAATGCTGTAGCCCCCATGAATTCACAATGCAGGAAACTAGGATGGTGTGGGCAGGAACTGCAGAGCTATGGACATCTACTACACCCATGGGGTGGTGTAATAGTTAGCGTAGTGGTTGGATGGGACCAGGATGACTTCATGTCTACTCTCACTAGTAGACAGGATTGTTGTGGTGAGGCAAAATTGGACAGGTGTGTCTTGTTTACATAGCCTTGAGCTCCTAAAGCAGGGATGTCCAAACTTGGGAACTTTAAGACTTATGGACTTCAACTCCCAGAATTCCCCAGCCAGCTATGCTGGCTGGGGAATTCTGGGAGTTGAAATCCACAAGTCTTAAAGTTCCCAAGTTTGGACATCCCTGTCCTAAAGCAAGGGTGAGAAACGATGGCCCATTCATGACTTGTAGACTTCAACTCCCAGAATTCCTGCCGGCTGAGGAATTCTGGGTGTTGAAGTCCACAAGTTATGAATGGGGCCATGGCTCCCCACCTCTGTTCTAAAGGAATGGTGGAATATATCCCTCACAAAGAAAAGTAAATCTTTCTTTACTTGATGCTACCTTGATGTCATCCACCTGACAAGAGGGACTATTAGGCAGGGAAGGCAGACAAGTCCAATCACCAAGTCAGAAAGTCTTTTGAAAAAGAGACGTGGTAGCATGGTAGTTAGAATGCCATCTGAGTCTGCCCACAGCCAGGAGTTCGAACCTGACCAACTCAAAGTTGACTCAACCTTCCATCCTTCCGAGGTGGGTCAAATGAGGACCCAGATTGCTGAGGGCAAGAGGATGACTCTAAACCGCTTAAGAGAGGGCTGTAAAAGCATTGTGAAGTGGTATATAAGTGCTCTTGCTATTAAAAGTGCAAAATGTGGTGTCAATGGTGTATAAAGTTGTAAGAAATCTTACCTCTAAGCCATTTTTTGTCTTCCAGGAGGGCTCAAGTTACTAATGCGAATCCTGTTTTCCAATCTATAATAAAAACATTAATAATGACATTAGGAAAAGTAGATTTGGGGGGGAAAACTGCCCAAGTTAATGTATTTCCAGTCTTGATAGTGTTTCCCCAAAAATAAGACAGGGTCTTTTTTTTTTTTGACGCCTGAAATAAGCACTTGACTTTATTTTTGGGGAGGTCTTATTTTTGAGGTGCAGAAGGCAGTGAGCATGGACACCTCATGGTTGCAGCTGTGTTACAATATTTTCGGGGATGACTTATTTATCAAAAGCCCAATTGGGCTTATTATCCAGGGAGGTCTTATTTTCAGGGAAACAAGGTACTAGTCCAGGCATTTTCAAACATTTTAAGAACTTGGGATCTGGTTTTTGTTTTGTTTTTTAAAAAAAACATTCATGCTAAATCCCAGAACCCCAGACCGAGAACAAAATTCTAGTGATAGAAAATTAGCTTTATTCAAGAGAATTTTTGTTGTTGTTGTTCTTAGAAACAAGTTTGGGGAAAAAAATAATAACCCAGCCTACTCAACTTGAGTCTTACACCTAACACAAACAATAGTGTCACAATTCTTTAAATATTTTCACAGGGCTTAAGTTTTGTACGAAAGCAGAAGCTAAAGGACGAAGAGTGGCTGATCATGGGGCTCTTCTTAAATTCTGTCCATCTTCTTTCCACAGCGGTCAGATGGCACAGGATGGTGGGGAGCCTGCTGACAACCTTGCCCGTTATCCAGCAACTTGATTTTCAGAACACCAGCAGACGTTTTAAAAGATGAGCAGGGATCGGAATTTGCATTTCTCACTCAAACCCAACACCCTAGCTGTTATAATTGCACTGGGCTTCGGGGCTGGTGGCAATGTGTGTTTGTACGGAGGGTGAGAATGGTGTGTGGACTGAGGCAATTAAAGAGATCCTGCACACGGTCATAGACACCGGGCCCCCAAGAAACAAAACAAGAGCTGAAACCAGAGACGGTGACTTTATTACCTTTGGGTTGGGAGACCCCGCTCAACAGAATAACAGAGTTGGAAGGCACCTTGGATGTCTTCTAGTCCAACTCCCTGTTCAAGCAGGAGATCCTACACCACTCCAGACAAGTGGCTGTCTGGTCTCTTCCTAAAGCCTCCAGCGAGGGACCACCCACGACTTCTGGTGGCAAGCTGTTCCACCGGTTCGTTGTCCTCACTGTTAGGAAGTTCCTCCTTAAGTTCTGGGTTGCTTCTCTCCTTGATTTGTTTTCATCGGTTGTTTCTTGTCTCCGTTTGTGGCTGGCTTGACAACTAGCATGTTCTTGCATAAGGTAGGATGAGTGACATCGTACGATTACCTAGTCATCTGGGCAAAAAGGATCTCTCTATTGGAGGGCAGGTGCCCCTGAGAAGATCACGGTCTAAGGGCAATCAGGGTTCTCTGAAGTAGGGAGGGCTCCTTTAAACCAGAAGAAGAAGCAGGGGTGGGCTTCAAAATTTTTAGCAAGGGGTTCCCTGCCCAGTTGCTGGGTGGGCATGGCCATGGTGGGCATGGCCTAGCCGGCCTCCTGCCCCATGGTGGGGGGCATTTTTGCCTTCCTCAGGCTCCAGAGGCTTTCCTTGAGCCTCCAGGAGGGCGAAAACAGCCTCCCCAGGCTCCGGAGGCCAGAAACTGTCTGGTTTCCTCCCTTCTCGAACTTCCGGTAGGCTGGCTTTTTGCCCTCCCTGAGCCTCCGCATGCAACATGCACTTACCTGCCGAACCCCTGCGAACCCCCCAGCAGCCCAGCCCTGGGAAGAACTATCGATGAACGTAATTGCCAGGAAAAATTTGTAGCTCCTCCCTGAGCCTCCGCGCGCGCCCTGCACTTACCTGCATCCAAAACGGGCCGCGTGGGGACTCCTAGGGGAGGAAGGGTGGGCAGGGCCAGCCAGGAGTGGGATTTGCGAGTTCTCCGAACTGCACAGAATCTTAGCGAGAGGTTCTTGCGAACCCCCCCGCAGCCCACCCCTGGGAAGAAGTACAGATTGCAAGCAAAAATTTGTAGTTCCTTCGTCCTCCCCTTCCCTCTGTTGTTGAAATTCATGATGGATGGGGACATTTCTTCTCAGGCCAAATCCCAGAGGGATTTCAAGAGAAATCAAAGGCATATTTATAACATTAACTCATTATCTAAATGCACGGGTTTGTGAGCAAGAGCCTTCATTCTCTCGTGGTGTATGTGTATACACACACACACACATATATACATACCACAGAATGGAAATATATGTATGTATGTATGACTTTTAAAGGGCTGATATAATAATTTAAGAGACCAGGATAGATCTATTTCAGGCTTTTTAGCCTTCTTCAGCTGGCCATACTTCTTCTACTGGGATTTGAACCGGCACCCAGTAGAAGAAGTATGGCCAGCTAAAGAAGGCTAAAAAGCCTGAAATAGATCTATCCTGGTCTCTTAATTATTAAATCAGCCCTTAAAAATCTAACACATACCTAAAAAAACAGCAGCAATCTTAATAGGTCTCTGTCTGGATGATCTCTAGGTTGAGTCGAAGGGCAGAGAAGGATGACAGTTTGTCTCCTCCCTTAAACGGGCCTCAAAACAGGAGCTGTGAAAATATTCTCTCATTCATATATATATGAATCCCAGTAAGGGTATAACAGCTAAATAGCTTGAAATAGATATATACTAGTCTCCCTATATTTATTTATCAGCACAAACGTAACACACACACACACACACACACACACACACATCCTGTTCTTGATGTAGGGGGGACAGTTTCCTCAGCAGAATATGTGTGGGCAAGACTGTCTCAGAAATTCCAGCAACCCAAGAGGCAACTCCATGCAGGGATAACGTATGAAGTGACTCAGTATAACCAACCCCCATTTTTCAAGGAAATCTTTATGGATTTTCAGTGCTTCCACCACTTCCAAAAAAATGGATTTTATGGTGCGTGATGAAACACGGAACCAAAGAAGCATCACGTTTTTTTGCAGTGATATTTCTGCCCCATAGTTTCGGCTCTGCCCTTACTCTCCTACAGTAGCCGAGAATTCTTCCGTCTAGAAGTTGGAGTTGACTCTTAGCAACTACAAAGAGGGGTCTTCTCCAGGATGATCTGTCTCCTTCAGCTCTACCAAGACGGGCACCCATCACGGCTGTAGCCATCTCCATCCACTTCACGGATGACCTCTTTCTGCCTCTCCCAGCATCGTGGACTTCTTAAGGGACTTGGGTCTTTACGTCATGCGCTCCAAGTAGGGCCAGTTTGAAACACGCTAAAGGTTTTGGGGTCACACACGCGGGAAGGATTGAAGTGAAATCAATGAGCAGAAAATTATGGGCATGCACATTCAGAACCTACTTACTTCGAGCCCGAATAAACTGCATTCGCAAGCGCATTAAGCCTGGTTTGTGTAGCCCCGGTTTGTAACGGCCTAGACGTTACAAACCCAGGCATGCTTGGTTGGTTTAGGACTCCATGATTGGGCTAGCTGAGAAAATGATTTTAGATGGTTTTCTGCAAATGAAAAGGCAAAGATAGGAATGGGAGAAATCAAAGTGGTAGACATACCTCTCTCTCTCTCTCTCTCTGCCTTCCACTTCCACCTTTCAGAGCCAAGATGGGATCTTAAAGCTACAGCTTGGGAAGGCGTCCTCATCAGAGCTGGCTGCATTGGGAGGGGGAGGCAGGGAAGCCGAAGGGTGGAACGGCTCTTCTCTGAGCATCCTGGGCTGCAGGTGGCCAAGAAAACAGAGCCAGCGACCCTGGGAAGGTGGAAGAAGAAGGCAGACAGCCGTAATGGTGGCCTGGGAGGCGGGAGGGCGAGTGAGATGCGGAGTGGTGCAAGGAGCGAAAGACCGAGGCAGACAATGGCGAAGAGACAGGGACGTGAAAGGAGAGGAATACTGAGATCTGGGCACGGTGCCACCTCCCTCCCTCAGGCGCTGCTGCATCACCAGAGCGTCCGGGGCTGAAGAGGAGAATGTAATATGGATGCAGGCTGGCTGGAAAGAAAGGCGGGGGGGGGGGGGCTTTCTCTGCAAGGTTTGGTGATGGGGGGGGGGGAAGGAAAGCAGGGAGAAAGTGGGGGGAGCTAGTCAGTCGCCGAGAGCAATGGAGGAATGGGAAGATTTAAGCAGAGGTGGGGTAAAAAAACAAGGGCCACATCGGCCAGAAGTGGGGCATGGGAGGCGAAGAGGGAAGAGGGAAGGCCTCCTGGCACCATTTACACATCTGAAAACTGCAGAGAGCAGGAACGTAAAGGGAGAGGAAACAATAGCCTGTGTCTCTCTTCCACTCCCTCTGCCAGGGGTGGGCGAGCAATTCCCCGGAGTTGCCTGGATCGTTTTCTTCCCACTTCAGGATATAGGCTGGCACAGCCGGGCGCATTACCATGGTTACCTGCTGCCATTGTCTGGCCTTTGGGTCAGTGCCCGTCTCCCATTCCTCCCTCTTCCCCCCCCACCCCTACAATCTCCCCCCACCCCCCCTCACGACTTCCCTTCGTTTTCCTGTCTCGCTCTCTCGCTTCTGGCCTCTAATGAATTCACATCACGCTGTATTGCGGTATGCTGTGCCAACTTGCCCGCCAGCAGGCTGGCCCCCAGAGTGCCAGCCAGTCAGCCAGCCAGCCAGCCAACCCTCTGCCCCCACCTGCCTGCCTGCCAGCCCTTCTCTGTTGGCCAACCTGGCCTCGAAATGCTGGGGATGAGCAGCGGGGAGGGCGGAGGGGGGAAGGGGGGGGAGAAAGCCGTGCTCCTTGCCTGCATTGTTATCTGCCAAAAACCTGTGCCAAGCTAGCCTCCCTCGAGGCCTCTGCCCCCCCCCCCCACCGTCTTCCTCTTTTTTTTTGAAAACAAAATTATCTATTCCAACCTTCCAATTCCTCACCTCGCCACCCCCCATTCACTGGCAGCTGCCACCAGGGTACCAGCCTGGCCTTCTTCATCCACCCAGATAAAGCAACCTCCACTTCGTCGGGGCAACACAGCCGGCCAAAATTCACCCCCTGCCCCCACCCCACCTGAAACCAGAATGCCATGGAGATCCAGAGAAAGTGGGGGATGGAATAGGTGTCCCTGCCAAACTTGCTCCCGAGGTCCCAGCACAAAGGGTTGCCCCCTCTGCCAACTTTTGCACCTTCTGCCTTAAGCTGCAAAAAAAAAACACCTGCCTTCGAATTATTATTATTTTTTTAAAAAAACAGCTAGGAAACAGGAAGGTGCCAATGGGGAGGGACGGGGGCGACAACCTGGTAGGTTGTGACCTTTTTTGGGGGGTGGGAGGAGGGAGGCTTTTTAAGATGCTTTTGGTGGAGATGGGGGATATAAAAGATGCCCAAGATAGCCATGGCCTTATGAATGACGATCCCATCCCTGAAATGGTCCACTTTGGGAGCTGCCTTACGGCCGGGTTCTTCCAGCCAAGACCCCAACTTGGGTTGGTTTCTCCCTTCCTTGGAGCCCAGACTAGCTGGAACTGGAAAAGGCCTCAAGCCCCCTGGGTTATCCACACCCCCCCCCCCCCCCCAGACAATTCCTTGGGATTCACTTTATTCGTCTCCCACTTGGGTTGCAGTGGGGAGGGGACTCCCCTACTTTGCCCGCCCCGTCCCGTCTGGCACCCCAAGCCTGCCTGCAATCTGTGCCCGTCCTCACGGCAAAGTCCCAAAAGTGCGTTGCTCAACGCAATTTGGCCACAGTGGATCCTTCTGAGATATCCGCCTGACCTTCGCTCTGGCCCGCCTGCCGCCCCCCCACCCAACACGCACACTTTTCCTTCCCTGCCAGCCCCCCCACCACCACGGTCTACATTCCCCATTTCTTCTCCCGTCGCTGTCTCCCTCACCCTTTAATGAAAGTGAAACGGCAGTCCTGCTGCCAAGGGAACCTGGGTCGCTAGGCAACGACCGCCTAGGCCTTGGCATCATGCCAACTCACCCTCTCTGTGCTGATCCACACTGCCTATGGCACCCGCCAGCTCCAGCATGGCTCCCGCTCAACGCTGGCTGCGGCGAGAGTCTTTCTCTCGGCTCAGGCCTGACCCACGGCAGCTCCCCTCCCTCCTTCCCTCCCTTGCAGCCCTCTCTCTCGCTCTTCTTTCTCCCCACCTGATCTGCCAGGGTCAGTCCACCCCCCCGCCTCCTTCCCCCCCCCCCCCCCGCTTCAGATCCCTTCTTGTGCTTTTTCGCCCTGGCAGAAAATCAATTAATAACAACAATAACAACAATGCTGTTCACCCTCCTAAAGGAGGATAAGGGGGAGAAAAAATAAAAATGCATTCCGAAACAATTCGGCTTTCAGAAAGGAGAAGGGCAAAGAGAAATGGAGAATGCCAAAGACAGGCAGTGTGTGTGTATGCCGCCACCCCCCCCTTCCTCCCCCTCCCCCGTCCGAACAGAGCCGTGGTGGGCTCGGCTCGAGACTCTTTGCTGGCCCACTGGCGCAGTTTGCCCGACCCGATCACCAAGGAGGATCTCGGATTCCCTGGGAAACACAAGGCTTCAGGATCCCCCACTCCCCCCCGGCCGCTGCTTCTCCCTGCGGTGATCTCCCAGCCTGGAGGCTGATGGGGGAATTCCTGAAAGGCCTTAGTTCTCTTACACAACCGCACTGCGGCCAAGGAATTTTACGGGAGGGGGGGGTTAGGAGAGGGGGGGGGGAGAGAGAGGAGAGAATATAGGCTTATATTCAGGTTTATATTCCCCAGAATATAAGCCTGGGGGGGTGGGGGGTGGAGAGGTTGAGTCAAGGAAGCAATGGAGGTTTTGCAAACTGCTGCTATGCCCAGCTGAGTCTTGATGGCGCCCCACCGCCCCAGAAAGGGGACCTGCAGACCATGCCCTCATTAGCCAGGTTCCTACTAGCTGAGAGCCACCAAGGGCTGAAGGTGCTTCCTTGGGGCTGGAAGGGAAAGGCCTCCCCATAGGGTTAACTCCGAAGCCCTACGTGCCTTGGCATTCCTGGACAGAGGGAGGATTGGGGAGTGGGGGAGGGCTGGAGTTGGAACCGTGGTCCGCCATTATGCAGACGCCCCAACTTGTCTGCTGGCGGGCTACCCAACCGAGAGAGAAACGAGGTGGCCCTTCGGATCCAACGCAAGAACCCCGGTTTGGCTTCCCTAGCCTTTTTGTTCCGGGACCCCCGTACTCCCACCCGAGCCCCACCCTTATCCCCTGATCAATAACCCCCCGGAGTACCCCCAAACCCATCGCCCTAGCCCGGCGATGCCGCTAAGCCTTAAAATCTGCAGCACCAGGGCTGAGCCCGAGAGAGAAACTTTTTCTCTCTCTCTCTCTCTCCTTTCCTTTTTGAAAATTGGCACAGAAAAAGCGCGAGAGACAAGCCTTCGGAGTGTCACGCCTCACCCTGCTCAGGATGGGTCGGTCTTCAAGGATGCCATCTTCGGGGTTCAAGCAGGGAGATGCCCGGAATGGCGGGGAAGAAAGGAACGAAAAGCGTGAGAGGAAGAGAGAGAGAGAGAGAGAGAGAGAGAAAGAGACTGTAGGCGAGGAAGCGAGAGAAGAAAATGGAGGGGGTCAAGCTGGCACCGAGGGAGAGAGAGGGACGACAGGTTTGGGAGCCCTGCCAGGGTGTGCCAAGCGGGGCTCAGCTCTTGCTTGAGGCAGGGGAGGAGAGGGAGACAAAAGAGGGAATGGGGCATAATGGCCGAGCAAAGTTGGGAAGGAGGTGGGCACTTTGCTGGGAATGGATGACTGCTCAGTGCCAGCGAAGGAGGGAAGAGAAAGAGAGAAGCAGAGAGGGCGGGAGAGAGCAAAGGAGAAAGGGACGCTGGGAAAAAAAAAGGAAAAAAAAAGAAAGAAAGAGAGAGAGAGAGATCTGGGCCATGATCCAACAGCCGTGGTTAACTCTCTCCTCCCACCCTACCGGCTCGGCTGAGCGACGCAGGAGCTTTCTTGCACCAGAGTAGGAATTATGCCTTTGGCCTGGAGTAACTGAGATTGGACCAAATCTTTCTAAACTCTTCCTTTGGGTCCCCAAGCTCAGCTAACAGGCTCTGCCTGTTGGGGTGACTCCTCTGGTCCAGATGATGAGAGAGAGCACCCCGATTGTCTACCTTCCCGTATCTACAAGGCTTTGCATCTCTCCAGCAGCCATCTCCGGAGGGGTGGGGGGGATCTTTTTTGGAGATTGGGGGGGGGGGGTCCATCCTTCATACCCCCCCACCCCCCATAAAGGACCAACTTTCATTTCTCCCCTTGAGAAATCTGCTCCTTTGGCACTCTTTCTTATTCTCTGTCCGATGACTCCAGCGATCTTCTTGGTAGAGCCCAGCTATGATTTGAACGCCACTCGCTGGTGCCGAAGTGCCCAGCGGCAGCCATTTTACATCTCTCTCTCTCCTTCTCTCTCGCCATCCCAAGGCTATTCACAGCTTCCCCCTTTATGCACCCCAGCTGTTTTTTTTTCCCCTCTCCTTTTTCTTGAACACTGGAGAAAAGAGAAACTAGGCTGAAACATGGTTTTAAGAGCGGTGGCACGGCCAGCTCTCGGGATTTTAGGAAGCCTTTTCCCGTTTCTAAAAGCGTCTCTGATTTATGGGAGGAATTCCCTTGCATCCAAGCTCCTCTGATGCATCCCACCGAAGATCCATTGAGCTGAATATCCTTTCGCTCTCTAGGTTTGATGGGGAAACACCTTCCTAGGTAGCCACCACAGCCAGGTTCTTCCTCCTCAATTAATTCTTCTTTGCCAACCCTCTTTGGAAGCCGTCTCAACCGACGGCCAGCCCCGTGTCCTGTGGGAACCATCTGCATACTTGAATTATGAACTTTGTGCAAAGCTGATCTACTAGTAGAAAGATAAAGGTAAAGATTCCCCTCGCACATATGTGCTAGTCGTTCCTGACTCTAGGGGGCGGTGCTCCTCTCTGTTTCAAAGCCGAAGAGCCAGCGCTGTCCAAAGACGTCTACGTGGTCATGTGGCCGGCATGACTCAACACCGAAGGCGCACGGAAGACTGTTCCCTTCCCACCGAAGGTGGTTCCTATTTTTTCCACTTGCATTTTTTTACCTGCTTTCAAACTGCTAGGTTGGCAGAAGCTGGGACAAGTCACGGGAGCTCACTCCGCTAAACGGTGCTAGGGATTCAAACCGCCGAACTGCCGACCTTTCTGATCGACAAGATCAGCATTTTAGCCACTGAGCCACCGCGTTCCTCCTATTAGTAGGAATATCATCGTTATTATTACTCTTAAAAAAAAGCTTTCCTGACCCCCCCCCTCTTGCCAATGAAACGTACCAACTGGGTTGGTCCAAGAGGAGGAAATACATTTCCCCCTCCCCTTTTTCTACTCCACATACAGTTATCTAAACTTCTTGATTTCCAAAATTTTGCGGAAAGAAAGAAGCTCAGCACGCTTTGACTAAGGCTTAAATGCTGCGGAAGGAAACCATGCTAAGCCAGGGCTAAGCATTATTTCAAAAACTCCCTGCTTTGGGGTCAGAGGTGAAACCCCACCAGGGATGGGTTCCGGCCAGTTGTACTACTGGTACACGCGCATGCGCAGTTCAATTAAAATTGTTCTGCACATGTGCAGCACTCAAAAACAAGATGGCGATGATAGTGATGGGGGAACTGGTTTGGGGGGGGCGTGACAGGCCTGGGTCGCTGCCGGTTCCAGCCGCCGTACCATTACCAGTTCAGCTGAACCGGGTGGAACTGGTAGGAACCCACCACTGATCACGAGCCCAACGTAAGTCACTACTTCTGACGTTCCCAGTATTTCGCCAGACCAATATTTTATATTATCTGCATTAAGGCAGGGAGACGTGCCGAAGGAGACAGGAAAAAGAAAATCGAAGTCACCTCATTCTGAATTGTCCTTTTCGGGATCTTGTCCCATTGATCAACTCCCTCCGCCCCAATATTTGTTCTATTTGGATATTGTCCATTGTGTTATTTCCTTGGGTAGTAATTGAGGTTACTTGTTAGCTATCTTGGAAGGAACTGTCTCCTTTCCGGCAGGTAGAACTGAAGTAATTATTTAAGGCATACGTGCAGGCAGTCCTTGACTTAACAACAGTTCGTTTAGTGACCGAAGTTACAGCGGCACTGAAAAATGAGGCTTATGGCCATTTTTCACAACTACGGCCTGGGCACCATCCCCATGATCCTGCGTTCAAAATTCGGATGCTTGGCAACTGGTTCATACTTATGACCGTTGCTGTGTCGTCCACCCCCAAGGTCACGTGATCACCTGTTTCAACTTTTTGACCAGCAAAACCCATGGGGAAGCCAGATCCACTTAACAACCGTGCTACTAACCTATCCACTGCAGTGATTCACTTAACCCAGGGGTAGTCAACCTTTTTATACCTACCGCCCACATTTGTATCTCTGTTAGTAGTAACATTTTCTAACCGCCCACCGGTTCCACAGGAATGGTGATTTATAAAGTAGGGAAGTCGATTAAATTAAAAAAAAGGAAAGTGCTTTCGTATTGGACAAAACCCCTACCGCCCACCATGAAAGCTGGAACGCCCCACTAGTGGGCGGTAGGGACCAGGCTGACTACCGCTGACTTAACCGCAATTGGCCCGCGGGCCGCGGGTTTGAGACCCCTGTCGTAACCTGTAGCTATCTAGACAAGCTTCCCTAACATTCTCTAACCTTGTAGCATCTCCATAAAAAGCACTTACGGATAGTTCTCTGCTTATAACCGACGCAGGAAAGGGTCGAGTTTGAGCTGGTGGCAAAATAAAGTAGCTTTTCTCAGTGTACAGCTGTCCAACGAATCGGACTACGAGGTCCATCGTTAATGTCCAGAGCGAAAACTACGGCTGGATAAAAGCTTCACCAAACTATGGTGTATACATGTTATCCTTCCAAAGAGACATCAAGAATTTCCAACCTGTCCCTCTACTCCATTAAACTGAGCTAGGAAGTCTACCTAGAGCAGAGGTCTCCACCCTTGGCAACTTTGAGACCTGTGGACTTCAACTCCCAGCTTTGCTGGCTGAGGAATTCTGGGAGTCCACAGGTCTTAAAGTTGGAGACCCCTGATCGAGAATGTCTACTCGCTCGTGTTCCAGCTTAAGAGTTCCTTCTCCAGTGGGAGGTCCTAAGCGCCACGCTGACAACGAAGACTCGGAGGAAGCTACTAGTGAGCCAGGAGCATCACCTCTGGTTAAAACCTATGCCCTGTTTTTAATTTCCCGTTCCATGGTGGCTAAGCATTTGGGAGATTTCAGGCTAGGCCCATCACAGAGCAGGTGGTGCCTACCTGTACGTAAGTACTTCTTCAGTGCTCGCTGGGTCGTAGCGAAGACTTCTTGGGAATCTGTGTTCCAATAGTGAGCGGAATTGTGGACGCTGCACACTGCAAAGCAGCACAGATGCAATGCCTGACTGAATACAACGCCTACCGCAATATTTTTGTGGTCTAACAGGTCTTGACCCAGTGGTGGGTTACAAGCGGTACGCCCAGATATGGGCATACCGGTGCCTGCCGGGAGCACCGGGTACCGTTCCAGTACGGTGCTCCAGAGGCCCCACCTGTGCTCCTTACCTGTATCTGAGCTCTTCAACGCTTCCATGCATGCACATGATGTGTATGGCGCCTGTGCGATGCTCCGCTGGAGCATCTCCAAGGCGTCGCAGAGCATCGCAGGAGGAAAGGACGCATGCATGTGCTGCACATGGCTCGGGACCTAGTTATATGCGAGACAGTCTCCTGCCCCATACATCCCTTCGTCCGATCCACTCCCACAGAGAGGGCCTTCTCAGGGTGCCGTCGGCCAGGCAATGCTGGTTGGCGACACCCAGGGGAAGGGCCTTCTCTGTAGCGGGCCCTACCCTCTGGAACGACTTACCCCCTGAACTACGCACCATCTCTGACCTCCGCCTCTTCCGCCAGTGT
This sequence comes from Rhabdophis nuchalis, assembly GCA_039707465.1. NCBI lineage: Eukaryota > Metazoa > Chordata > Lepidosauria > Squamata > Natricidae > Rhabdophis > Rhabdophis nuchalis. Next base: position 7,679,186 of record CM077654.1, read on the forward strand.
CTAAAGACACACCTTTTCCATCAAGCCGGCCTAGCGTAACCTCCCGTTGTGACTGCTTTTAGACAGTTTTAAATTGGGGGTTTTAATTGATTTTAGCACAGGGTGGGAGTTTAATATCTTTTTAAATTTTATATTGTTATATTTGTATGTTTTTAATTCCTGTGCGCCGCCCTGGGTCCTTCTGGAGAAGGGCGGGATATAAATTTAAATAAAATAAAATAAAATAAAAAAATACATGTGCTGTGACCGTTCAGGTGGGGGACGCTGGGACCCCCCTGCACCGTACCGGTTGCACCGGGATTCAGAACCCACCACTGTCTTACCCCTTCTTTCTAACATGGATCACAAAAGATGGGAGGACACATACATGGAAGCCCTTAGCTTCCCACTTGAGAACAGCCCCTCCCCATTCTTATTTCCATTTTCAGCCAGTTTTGTGATGCGTGTCCTCCATCCTTAGGCTGAGGGGTGAAACCTGAACAGATGAAGCAGCATGCCTGATCCAATTTGGGGTGGGTGGGAGTGGGGGGGGGGGGTCCTTGGACACCTTCAACACACATTATACTATTCCTGCTTCTCAATATAGAAATGTAGATCAGCTGCGGGGGGAAAAATATTACCTAGCCAAGTCTCAGGGAGGAGTTATTTTACGCCTTCATTCACCTTCTACCTGAACATGCCTAGGCTTCAGCATGTCCTCTGATATTCACAGGACGACCTTTTGACAGATATCATACCTGGCATACCTGGCCTGGCATAGCTGGTACAGCTATTACTATTTTAAGTGGGTTTTAAATTAACGTTTTTAGCACGGGCCAAATCGTATTTACTCTTAATTTTAACTACTTGATTGTTTGTATTTTTATATTTTATATTTTATAGCTCCTGTGCACCGCCCTGAGTCCCGTGTTGGGAGATAGGGCGGTCTAGAAATCAAATTAAAGTTATACTTTGTGTACAAAGTACCCCAGGATTAATTTCTGGTAGCTATTAAAGGATTGCAGGTGAGAAAAATAGATGTATTCTGGGCCACCATTTAAAGGTATAGGTAATGGTTTCCCTCGCACATATGTGCTAGTCATTCCCGACTCTAGGGGGCGGTGCTCATCTCCGTTTCAAAGCCTAAGAGCCAGCGCTGTCCGTGGTCATGTGGAATAAACGCCAAAGGTGCACGGAACGCTGTTACCTCCCCACCAACGTGGTTTCTATTTTTCTACTTGCATTTTATATGTGCTTTTGAACTGCTAGATTGGCAGAAGCTGGGACACGTAACGGGAGCTCACTCCATTACGTGGCATGAGGGATTCGAACCACCGAACCGTCGACCTTTCTATGCTGGCTGAGGAATTCTGGGAGTTGATGTCCACACATCTTAAAGTTGCCAAGTTTGGTGATCTCTGCTCAAATCCCACAGAACATGGATTACTAGGATTTGCATGAGTTAGCAAATATAGCCATTTGCGGAACAGGAATATTAATTTCACAACCAAGCTGATGCTTAATCATGAACACAAGCTCTTCTATCTGAAACCCAAAATAGTTTTTAAGAAATGGCAAGGAAAACCCACATAAATTAGATCCTCTGGCTATACAATGATTGTATGAATTTACTCATTCCCTGGCATGCAGAACAAGGCCTCAATGGCTTATGCAACCACAAAATGATGTCACCTGAGCGATGACAAAAACTGTGACACAAACCACCTCGTTTTTGTCATTGGCATGATGACATCATGGGCCATGGGATACTATACAATACAATAGCAGAGTTGGAAGGGACCTTGTAGGTCTTCTAGTCCAACCCCCTGCGTGGGCAGGAACCTTATACCATTTCAGACAAATGGCTATCCAACATCTTTTTAAAGACTTCCAGGGTTGGGGCATTCACAACTTCTGGAGGCAAGCTGTTCCAGAGGTTAATTGTTCTAACTGTCAGGAAATTTCTCCTTAGTTCTAAGTTGCTTCTCTCCTTGATTAGTTTCCACCCATTGCTTCTTGTCCTGCCCCCAGGTGCCTTGGAGAATAGTTTGACTCCCTCTTCTTTGTGGCACCCTCTGAGATATCGGAACACTGCTATCATGTCTCCCCTGGTCCTTCTCTTCATCAAACTAGACATACCCAGCTCCTGCAGCCGTTCTTCATACTCCTCCTCCTGCCTCTAGGACTTTCTTGTCCCAGTGAGCGAAATAAACCAATTTTTAGATTTAAAAAAATCTTGCTTTTCCTCCCTGACTTCAGATGTTAAAAGGTGTTTTTCTAGAAGAATGCACACTATGAAGTTTTATTGAAACTTCAAAATAACAGTTCCCTAATATCTAACCTACCAGGGTTAGATATTAGGTGGTTCTGTAGCTAATACTCTGAGCTTGTCGTTCAGAAAGGTCGGCAGTTCGGTGGTTCGAATCCCTAGTGCTGCGTAACGGAGTGAGCACCCGTGACTTGTCCCAGCTTCTGCCAAGCTAGCAGTTCGAAAGCAGGTAAAAGTGCAAGTAGAAAAATAGAGACCACCTTTGGTGGGAAGGGAACAGTGTTCCGTGCGCCTTTGGCATTTAGTCATGCCGGCCACATGACTATGGAGACGTCTTCGGACAGCGCTGGCTGTTCGACTTTGAAACAGAGATGAGCACCGCCCCCTAGAGTCAGGAACAACTAGCACATATGTGCCAGGGGAACCTTTACCTTTAATATCTCATCTATTTATACATTTGATGAGGATGTTTGAAATATCTCAGGGGGCAGAGGGTGGCTAATTTCATATTTTAAAGCGCACTAGGGGACTACCATGAACAAGCCACTCCTGACTTTTGAGTGAAGTGGAAATAAATACTATTCCCCCCCACCCACCCCCCAAAAAAAGATTCTTAGCAGGCTAGGGGCTAAGCAGATAGAAAACAAAGAAGAAGTATTTGAAAATGCAGCCAAAAAGTCTCATTGACCCACAGTCACCTCCTGATGGAGAACTTGAAATTTTTCTCGCTCTTTTCTGACAGTTTGGGATGCCTAATAAAAATACTGCCCCATTTATTTAAAAGTAACACGTCGCTGAAAGCAGCTATGCTGGGGGTTGTGAACCGACTATTATTAATGTGCGCGAACAAGGAACAGGGACATCAGCAGGTGAGAATGAGGTTACAGGATGTGCACTGTACATTAGTCGATAATCATTTGCATTTATTCTGAATCCACATTTTGGAGGATTTGGTTTGGCCGCAAGGAATACCAGGTGTGTCTGGAGCAGTGGTGGGTTTCTGCAGGCTCGCACCTACTCGCGAGAGCCGGTTGGTGAAATTTAGAGAACCGGTGAGAGGGGGTTCCACCGGCGTACCTGGAAGTAAATCTGGCCCGCCGCTGCCAGTGACCCAACGGGAAGGATAGGAAAGGAAGAAAGGAAAGGAAAGGAAAGGGAAGGGAAGGGAAGGGAAGGGAGGGAGGGAGGGAGGGAGGGAGGGAGGGAGGGAGAGAGAGAGAGAGAGAGAGAGAGAGAGAGAGAGAGAGAGAGAGAGAGAGAGAGAGAGAGAAAGAAAGAAAGAAAGAAAGAAAGAAAGAAAGAAAGAAAGAAAGAAAGAAAGAATTTATCATCACAATTGAGTCCAAACTTTTGGTTGCTAAGCAAGAGCGTTGTTAAATGAGTTTCACCACCTTTTAAAAGGTGGCCACTCCCATCCTGTCACATGACTGCCAAGCCACGCCCACAAAATAGGCCACACCTACAGAGTAGGTTCTAAAAAATTTGAAACCCACCACTGGTCTGGAGGGTGTGGTCAAAATGGCCAAAATGGCAACCACATGCATGACACCTAAAAAGAAACAGGTGGAGTTATGGTTCACACCATTGTGTGACGATATTGGCTTTTGTAGACATATCTGCAGACTTCCCCGGATGACATCATTTTCCTTATCGCCTGCAAACCAACACCTTGAAACCCACAAGCTCTAGAGGGATGTCAGATGTAGATATGTTTAAGCCTTGCCCTATAAAACAGTGTTTCTAAACTCTGGCAAGCTTTAAGATGGTGAGAGTTCAGCTCTTAGGATTCCCCAGCCGGTATTTTAGCTAGGGAATTCTGGGAACAGAAGTCCACAAGCCTTAAAATTGTGAAACGGTGGGCTTTCAGGTGTTTTTAAAATAATAATAATAATAATCTTTATGGTCATTGTACTAAAATTACAATGAAATTGGTTTTAACTTCACTGGTGCAAAATTATAACAAAATACACCCTGGTCCTATCCCTGCAAGAGTTCCTATTAGAAGTTAAGACCAGTAGGTGCATAGTATTACTAATAGATTGATCAGGATTGAGACAAACTACTATAAAATATGCAAAATTTCCAACTAAGGGACTGGTTTGGGCAAAACTCAACAGCGTGTGGCTGTTAATAAAAATAGGATCGCCAACATGATCACCAACGTCCAATGATGGATATGGCACAAGAAGAAGAATGGATTTTAAGAATACGTATGTATAGTGGGGAAACTCACCAATTCTAATTTCCGCCAGCATTTATAATACACGTTTCTTCCTTTTGTTGACAAATAACAGCTGTTTACTTAGCATCATGGAGTTTCCTTGACTTTGCCTCAACAATGACAAAGAGTACACTTCTATTTAGGAAGAGTAAAAAACAGAATTAAGGGTCTATTAGGCCAGGGGTCTCCAACCTTTGCAACTTTAAGTCTGAAGGTGGCTGGAGAAGTCTGGGAGCTGAGGTCCTTCAGACTTAAAGTTGTAAAGGTTGGAGACCCCTGTATTAGGCAGCCTAATTTTTGGGAGACAGCCTCTCTGTTTTTTGAAAACTCTGCTGCAAGTGAAACAGAGTTACTGCAGGTACCCCTTGACTTACGACCGGTATTAGCGACTGTTCAAAGTTAGGATGGAGCCTGAAAAAGGGATTTTTAATGCACATTCAAGTACCAATGTGTAATCCACATTCAAGCACCCCAGCTCTGCGGTCACATACAGGTAGTAGACTTATGACCACAATTAAGCGCAACGCTTCTGTTGCTAAGCTAGATAGTTGGTGAGTAAGTTTGGCCCCATTTTAACGACCTTTTCTGCCGCAATTGTTAGATGAGGGGGCAGGACAAGAAGCAATGGGTGGAAACTAATCAAGGAGAGAAGCAACTTAGAACTAAGGAGAAATTTCCTGACAGTTAGAGCAATTAACCAGTGGAACAGAAGTTGCCTCCAGAAGTTGTGAATGCCCCAACCCTGGAAGTCTTTAAGAATAAGAATAATAATAATCTTTATTGTCATTGTAAAAATTACAATGAAATTGGTTAAGATTTAGATAGCCAATAGAAGATGTTAGATAGCCATTTGTCTGAAATGGTATAAGGTTCCTGCCCACGCAGAGGGTTGGACTAGAAGACCTACAAGGTCCCTTCCAACTCTGCTATTGTATTGTATTATATGAATCACTGCAGTTGTTGAGTTAGTAACATGCTTGTTGAGTGAATATGGATTCCCCATTGATTTTGCTTGTCACGTGATCAAAATTTGGGCAACCGACATGTATTTATGATGGTTACAGCATCCTGAGGTTATGTGATTCCCTCTTTTATGACCTCCCAATAAGCAAAGTCAGCAGGGAAGCCAGATTCACTTAACAACCGGGTTACTAATTGCAGTGATTCACTTAACAACTGTGGCAAGAAAGGCAAAACGGGGCAAAATGTACTTCCACTGTACCTGTAGTACAGTTGTTACCTGTAGTAGGGATTCTTATTCTGGATTCCAAAAACCCACTGAGGGTCAAGTGAATAGGGAGGTTTGTGAACCTGGACTAGAAAAAGATTACAACTTTATTTTTTATTAACACCTAAAATTTAGCTTTTCACTCAATATCGCATTTAAGTAATTTGTGGTCTCTAGACTCCAGAAATCTTTGTTAATTTCAATAAATCTCACCACCTAAAATTATTAAGACTTAAAAAAAAAAAACCAACCCAAACCAGAACACATTTATTTAGTTTCAATAAAGTAGGTTTTTTTTTGTTGAAAGTGTGTAATGGATACAGTCAACAATTTGCATTTCAAAGGTTCTTTTGTACCTAATATCCATATAATCCATTAATATTTTGATGACTGTATTTGAGCATAATTGGTTTCCTTTGTAATATAATTATGTTTTTTAAATAATAATAATAATAATTATGCATTGAAACATGCTTTTCTGAGAATGGGGGGGGGGGGGGGTGTCTATAGCTTTCCCCAGACTTTCAAAAGTGGTTTGGCACAAAAATTTAAGGTTCTTGAAAAATAGTCCTGTTCGATGAGTTTATCCTAGAAATCATACTTGACTTGGGGGTAACATGTCTCACTCGAGTCCTTGTTGAGCCAATCTTGAGGAAAGTTCACAAAGGAATTGAGATATCCTGTTAACCATGTGCTGTTTTTGCTTGAAGCATCTGATGCAGAAAAAGGTGCATTTCATCAAAGCACATAAGAACTATGCATCTTGGTTCTGTTTAAGCCTATGTGATCCTATAAGCACTGTGACCCCCAAAATGGGTAATTCTTGACTTACAACACTTCATTTAGTGACCGGAAGATACAACGGCACTGAAAAAGTAACTGAGGATCATTTTTTCACACTCACGACCGTGGCAGCATCCCCAAGGTCACGTGATCAAAATTCAGAAGATTGGTTCGTGTTTGTGACTGTTGCATTGCCCCTGGGGTCATGTGATCAGCATTTGCAAATCACATGATGACAAGTGGGGATGGGGGAAGCCAGCTTCACTTAACAACCCTGCTCCTAACTGAACAATTGCAACGATTCGCTTAACCACAGTGGCAAGAGAAGACATAAAATGGGGCAAAACTGACCTAACTAATGTTTCACTTACCAACATAAATTTTGGGCTCAATTGTGGTCATAAGTCAAGGACTACCTGTATCTCAGTCACTCAAATTGCTACTGGCTTAGATCTTTCAAGAGCCCAGCGGTTTTCTACTCATCTGATTTCCAGTTGGAAAAATAGCGACTCCAGTTATGTTCTGCACACCACTTAAAACAGAGGTTCCCAAACTTGGCAACTTTAAGACTTGTGGACTTCAACTCTCAGAAATCTCCAGCCAGCAGAGCTCTGCTGGCTGGAGATTTCTGAGAGTTGAAGTCCACAAGTCTTAAAGTTGCCAAGTTTGGGAACCTCTGACTTAAAAGATAAAATGAAAGACAACACGCACTACACAAGGATTGTGGTTGTGGGTTTTCGAGTACAAATGAGCCGCTTCTGATCAAAAGAGACAGTTTTCGCGAGATTCCAGATATCTGCTCTATGGTCATTCTACTTCAGGAGAGCAAAAGGGACCTGCTTGTTTGAAGCGTGTAGCGGGAGAACATGGACATTTTCACGCCTAGGCACATCATAAGGATTGCAAAAAGGAAAGAACTGATCTGGTGACCTGATGGGGAGAAATGATCTTGTACTAAAGATTACTCCTTTTGCTGCTTTTCATAAATAAATGAACCCAATGGGGATCTCATTCTCGAACTTGAATAGTGACCAGTTCCAGAAACCCAACTTCGTGAATGTTCGGGGATGTTTTTGTTATCCCTTTGCCTACCTGGGCCAGTGAAGTCATGGAGAAATAAAACCCAGAAAAGCCCACACATTACTTACATACATTGATAACATTATAAAAGTAATCCCAAGTTAATGTTAAGCCAGGGATGGGTAACTATAGCCATTTTACGATCTGAGGACTTCAACTCCCAGAATTCCTGAACTCAAGGATTCTGGGAGTTGAAGTCTATCGGTCATAAAGGGGTCGTAGTTGCCCAACCCTACATTAAGCAGCCATAGTTCATGAGCTTCATAGGCAAGGCAACCAGGATGAAGGTAGAACTGTAAGGACATCTCAAGGGACAAGTCCTGCTTGCAAACACTACCTCCTATCACCTGTTTGCATTATAAAGATACAAGTGTGCTTTGGTGCTTCGATGTCTAAGGGGCTGCCACAAAGCCTATTCCCTAAAGCACCTGAAGGCAGGACAGAAAGCAATGGATGGAAACTAATCGAGGAGAGAACCAACCTACAACAGTGAGAACCATTAACCAGTGGAACAGCTTGCCTCCAGAAATCGTGGGTGCTCCAACACTGGAAGTTTTTAAGAAGAGGTTAGACTAGGGGTCTGCAAAGTTGGCTCTTTTAAGCATGGCTGGCTGGGGAATTCTGGGAGTTGAAGTCCACCAGTCTTAAAAGAGCCAACTTTGCAGACCTCTGGGTTAGACAATCATTTGCGTGAACTGCTATAGCAGGGGTAGTCAACCTTTTTATACCTACCGCCCACTTTGGTATCTCTGTTAGTAGTAACATTTTCTAACCGCCCACCGGTTCCACAGGAATGGGGATTTATAAAATAGGGAAGTCAATTAAATTTAAAAAAGGAAAGTGCTTCAGTATCGGACAAAACCCCTACCGCCCACCATGAAAGCTGGAACGACCACTAGTGGGCGGTAGGGACCAGGTTGACTTCCACTGTGCTATAGGGTTTCTTGCTTGAGTGGTGGGCTGGACTAGAAGACTTCCAAGGTCCCTTCCAACTCTGCTCTTCTGTTAATAAAAAAGCTGCGTATTTAGGCAGGCTACATATTTCATCTTCAAGTTTCTTTATTCCTTCTCTTTTAATTGTGTGTGAGATCATGGCTTCCAACTTCATTGTGTCCCGTGATTTTTTTTTTTTTTTAATGGGAACATTCAAAAAAATAATAATTGTACTTTAACACATTCAAGATAAAATTGTCCTTCACTGCTGCTGTGGCCTAGAGGTGGAGCTCTGGCCTCCCAATCAGGAGGTTGTGAGTTCAATCCTAGGTAGAGGCAGATGTAGGGTCTCCTGCTTGGGCAGGGGGGGTTGGACTAGATGACCTGCAAGGTCCCTTCCAACTCTGGTCACCTGTTAAAAATGTTGCAGGATTGTGGCTGGGTTAGATTTTGGGGGTGGGGGCTTTTAGGATGATTCCTGGCACTGTTCTTCTCCTATGAGCTGCATAAATGCCAACTCTCTCTCCATCCTCAGGACACTTAACTCTTCTTTGGTGCAAGCATCTAATTACATTCAGACATTGCAACAAGTGCAGCAGGATAAATTAGTATGATGGGCTACACATTCTTAGAGCTTGGAGTCACAATATAAGTACGATCATTCATTTAACAATCATTCAAAGTTGCAATGCTGCTAAAAAAAACAACCCCGGACTTACATCCAGTCCTCGCACTTACGACCGTCTCAGTGTCCCCCCCACGGTCATATGATAAAAATTCAGACCCTTGGAAACTGGCATTATATTTAGGACAACTGCAGTATCCCAGGTGACTACCGACAAGTCGAATCAACGAACTGACTTAATAACCGCAGCAAAAAAAAAAAAAAAGTTCGTAAAATTGGGTACAACTCACTTAATGACCACATCGCTTGGTGACAGAACTTCCGGTCCCAATTGTAGCTGTAAGATGAGGACTACCTGTAGAGGGAGAGGGGGGAAAATGTCTTGCTTACGATACTGACCTCTCCATTATTTCAACCGTTTCAAAATCAGCCCACTCTGAACTCCCCCACAACCCCTGAAATTTAAAAGCCAATCCTTAATTTTCTCAAATGCTGTTCGTGCAAAGGGGGGGGAAAAAAGAAATTATATGTGCTTGTTTCTTTGCCCTCTTTTGTTTTGCTTTTTAATAAAATGTAAACAGGTTTTGTGAAAGTTCAGAATATTCGCATCCCTTGTGTTGAAATGTTGGATTAGTAGGGAATCCCAATATCCCAGATCAGGTTGAACAGTTAGGGCAAGGGAACACCTCCTTTCATTATTTCCATACTTCTGCCACAAAATTATTAGGATTTGAACTCAATTCAAAAATTCTTCACTTTTTAAAAACACAGGAGCAAAATGGCCCTTTTATTGCCCAATAAACAGACTTGTGATGAACATGACTTTGAGCCCCCCTCTTTACAACCTCTAGGGCTAATACCCTGTTTTTATCTTAAAACAAAACATAGAATTTCTCAATCTGTGAATATTTAAGATCACCATATCACTGTACCGTCAGTGCATAAGTTATACATTTAGGAGCCAAAAATGTTCCTATTTCCCCCTCATCTTCCTGTATAGAACTAAGAAATTTCCTGACAATTAGAACAATTAATCGGTGGAACAACTTGCCTCTAGATGTTTGAATGCTCCAACACTGGAAGATTTTAAGAAGAGATTGGACAACCCTTTGTCTGAAGTGGTTTAGTGTTTCCTGCCTAAGCACAGGGTTGGAATAGAAGAGCTCCAAGGTCCCTTCCAACTCTGCTATTCTATTCTATTCTATTCTATTCTATTCTAGTCTAGTCTAGTCTAATTCTAGTCTAATTCTAGTCTGTTCTATTCTAATTCTAGTCTAATTCTATTCTATTCTATTCTGTTGTATTCTAATTCTAGTCTAGTCTAATTCTATTCTAGTCTAATTCCAGTCTAATTCTATTCTATTCTATTCTGTTCTAATTCTAGTCTAGTCTAATTCTATTCTATTCTGTTCTATTCTAATTCTAGTCTAGTCTAATTCTATTCTATTCTATTCTAATTCTATTCACAAGGAAATGCTAATAAGGAAATATTTATTTAAACAAGCTTACATTTTAGAGTACAGCCACTGAAAAACAGGAAGCACACCTGTCTGTCTCTTGGACTATTTCTAAGTTTCCATTGTAGGCAAAATCCAAACTATGGTTTAAACAATGCCGTGGCTTCCTTCCCATAAAACCTTTCAGCCCGAAGCCCAAATAAAATCACCTTAAGAGTACGTCTAATGTCTCAACCTGATCTGTTTGCCCATCTATTCCAGCGCTTTCTCGACCTTGGGAGATTTCAGATGCAGTGGACTTCAACTCCCAGAATTCCCAAGGCCAGCTATGACCAAGGTTGAGAAACACGGATCTAATTTACGGTAATACTTTCAGTTCCCTTCTTAGGGAAACAATCGGTTCTCTGGGATCCAAGATGAAAACTTTCCCCCAGTACTTCAACATCATCTTGGTTAGTCTCTTATGTTCCGCAAGCTAAGGGAAATGCAATCTCATTCAGCTTTGGACCACTCCCTTGCTGGAACCTGAGAGAACACCGTGGCTTGCTTTAAAGAGTTACATAAATCAATCCAGAAAGAATTGCTCTGCTTTTAGATCTGTCGTGTAAAAAGACTGGGCTATTTTAAAGAAAGCAGGAAGAGCTGGCGCTGGTAGAAGGCTTGAAGCTTCCTTCCAAAGTGTCAACAGTCCTGAAGCAAAGTCAAATAGAACACTACGCATCTGCAAGTTGTTATGCTTTTTTCAAGAATGGGGTTGAAAATTAACGCAACAGCTCCGAGAGCTTCAAAGCAACCAAACATCGCAAAGATGGCAACGTGAGATCTTCGCCTCCTCACTTTGTTGAGTCCAGACACTCCGCATCCTTGACCTTTACCAGCATTTGCCTCTGTCACAAAAACACACAAACGCACCAGCACGGCTTGCTTGTTTCCGTCCCAGGGAATATCTGGATTGCAATAAAACCAATTTCCATCTCCAAATTACCTGGATTTTTAAAACACCAAGACAGGGACCGCATCCACGAACAGGAAGGCCTGTTGGCTTGTATCCCATAGATGGGCAATCTGCTTCACATTTCAGGTGGCGCTCCTAAGTCCAGTTTCAAAAAAAGTAAAGTGCACCTATCCTTATGCAGCTGGAATCGAGCTGGAGGGGACCTTGGAGGTCTTCTAGTCCAACCAGCCACTCAAGCAGGAGACCGTATCCAATTTGAGACAAGTGGCTGTCCAGTTTCTTCTTAAAAAGCTCCAGAGATGAAGCACCCACAACATCTGAAGGCAACTTCTGTTCCACTGGTTATTTGTCCTCACTGTTAGGAAGTTTCTTCTTAATTCCAGGTTGATTCTCTTCTGGATTCGTTTCCATCCAATGTTTCTTGTCCTGCCTTCTGGTGCTTTGGAAAATAATTTGACCCCCATCTTCTTCGTGGCAGCTTCTCAAATACTGGAATACTGCTGCCATGTCACCCCCTAGTCCAGGGATGTCCAAACTTGGGAACTTTAAGACTTGTGGACTTCAACTCCCAGAATTCCCCAGCCAGCATAGCTGGCTGGGGAATTCTGGGAGTTGAAGTCCACAAGTCTTAAAGTTCCCAAGTTTGGACATCCCTGCCCTAGTCCTTCTTTTCTCTAGACTGGCCAAACCCAAATCCTGCAGCTGTTCTACCGATCTTTTTGTCCACTGGTCTTTCATCATCCTAGTTGCTCCTCTCTGCACTCCCCCCCCCCCCAAAGTGTAGACAATCTGCAGAATCTATCTTCAGTTTTTAGATAGGACTGTTTTTACTTACAATCCAGACTCCCTCATTAAAACCACGGATGGAGGACACTGGCCAGCAGGGAACTGGAGGGAGCCTATCACAGTGAGAAGAGTAGAAATGCCCGGTGCGCAAGGCCACAAGGGATATTCTTTTTATCAAATAGGGCACTACCACATCCAGCCAAGGAAAGGAAGAGAAGGGCCGAGCAGTAGATCTATATAATAGGCTTTTCAAGTTGGGTGTTAAAAGAGTGGGAGGTCCGCTTTCATCATATAAGGGTTACAAAAAAGATTTTTGTTTTCCATTGCTGAGCTGTAAACGTATTCCTCATAGAAATTGAATAAATAAGACAAATATTATGAATACAAATTGAATAATAATAACAAGAAGAAGAAGGAGAAAAGGAGGAGAAAGAGGAGGAGGAGGAAAAGGAGGAGGAGGAGAAGAAGAAAAGAAGAAGAAGAAGAAGAAGAAGAAGAAGAAGAGGAGGAGGAGGAGGAGGAGGAGGAGGAGGAGGAGGAGGAGGAGGAGGAGGAGGAGAAAGAGAAGGAGGAGGAGGAAGAGGAAGAGGAGGAGAAAGAGAAGGAGGAGGAGGAGAAAGAGAAGGAGGAGGAGGAGGAGGAAGAGGAGGAGGAAGAGAAGGAGGATAAGGATAAGGATAAGGATAAGGAGAAGAAGAAGAAGAAGAAGAAGAAGAAGAAGAGGAGGAGGAGGAGGAGGAGGAGGAGGAGGAGGAGGAGGAGAAAGAGAAGGAGGAGGAGGAAGAGGAGGAGAAAGAGTAGGGGGAGGAGGAGGAGGAGGAGGAGGAGAAGAAGAAGAAGAAGAAGAAGAAGAAGAAGAAGAAGAAGAAGAAGAAGAAGAAGAAGAAGAAGAAGAAGAAGAAGAAGAAGAAGAAGAAGAAGAAGAAGAAGAAGAAGAAGAAGAAGAAGAAGACACAAGGAAGGGAGTTTAAGCTCTCTTTCATGGATTTTTCTTAATACGTTGCTTCATTTTTAGGTTGTATTACAGGCAGCCCTCGACTTACAACAGTTCATTTACTGAGGTACAACAGCATTAGAAAAATGTGACTGATGACCGCTTTTCACTGTTATGGCTTTTGCAGCCTCCTGATGGTCATGTGATCCAAATTCAGGGGCTTGGCAACTGGTTCCTATTTATGACCGTCGCTACCTGTAATGGACTCTTCTAGCACCCTAACAACATTACAGGACAAGCTCTCTGCATTTCCCTAATTTGGGGGAATGATGCCCTACAAAACCTTACGACATACTGTGTCCTCTTAAGATGCTGCAAATTCCTGTTCCCGCCCCCCCAACCTCCCTGGCCATAGATTAACCTGGTTACTTTTCCTGGCATTCACACTGAAAGATCAGGAACATTATTTTTTTATTATTAAATTTATACCCCGTCCTTCTCCTACAAAAGGACCCAGGGCGGCGCACAGGCAGATTAAAACACAACGTACATAAATAGACCAATTATTAAAAACCAATTAAATTAAATTACCCCGTGCTAAAACATTTTAAAATTCTCTAATCAAAATTTATAACTAAAAAGTCCATGGACAGCCGGGAATCCAGGAGGACACCCAAATTGCGCGCCCTCTCCACGGGGGCCAATATTTCGCCCCCAATGGCCAGTGTTGGACTTAACTGGCTGAACTGGGGTGCCGGAAACCACAGCCACTCGGTCTTGGCAGGGTTGAGCTTGAGTTTATTACTACCTATCCAAACCCGTACGGCCTCCAAACACCGGGACATCACCTCAACGGCATCGTTGGGGTGGTTTGGGGTAGATATGTACAGCTGGGTGTCGTCAGCGTACAGATGGTATTCTACCCCAAAACCACGGATGATCTCGCCCAGCGGTTTCATATAGGTGTTGAACAGGAGGGGCGAGAGGATCGACCCCTGAGGAACCCCGCATATCCGGGGTCTCGGGGCCGACCTCTGCCCTCCTGCCAACACACATTGCGACCGACCAGAGAGGTAGGATGAGAACCACCGTAACACAGTGCCTCTCACCCCCAACCCCCCCCAGTCGGTGCAATAGGATACCATGGTCGATGGTATCAAAAGCTGCTGAGAGGTCTAATAGGACCAGGATAGAGGAACATCCTCTATCCCGTGCCCTCCAGAGATCATCCACCAACGCGACCAATGCCGTCTCGGTGCTGTGACCGGGACGGAAGCTGGACTGGCGCGGGTCTAGATAATCAATTTCCTCCAGGTGCCGAGGAAAATGTTGTGCCACCACACTCTCTACAACCTTCGCTAGAAAGTGGAGGTTGGAGACCGGACGGTAATTATCCAATAATGCTGGGTCCAGGGAAGGCTTCTTGAGAAGGGGTCTCACCACCACCTCTTTCAAAGCGGTAGGCAGATACCCCTCACTCAAGGAAGCGTTCACAATATCCTGGAGTCAGCCTCGTGTAACCTCCCAGGATGCCAGTACAAGCCAGGAGGGACACGGGTCCAATAAACATGTGGTGGCCTTGAGTCTCCTCGACAACCTGTCCATATCCTCGGTAGTAACAAAGTCAAACTCCTCCCAAGATGTCAACTCAAGACCCGCATCGGACAATCTGACTGGACTAGTTTCAGTGGAGGGCATCTCGCTCCGGATCCGAGTGATTTTATCCTGCAGGTATACACCAAATTCCTCTGCTCTACCCTGCAGCGGGGCTTCCCGCGGCCTCTGTTGAAGGAGGGAGCGGGTTACCCCAAACAGGGCGGCAGGGCGGTTCTCTGTGGATCTCTAAGAGTGGCACAATACTCACGTTTGGCCACTCTAATCGCCACCAAGTAAGTCCTAATATAGGCTCTTACTAGTGTTCGGTCGGATTCAGACCGAGAGGATCTCCACCTACTCTCTAGGCATTTCTTGCGGTGTTTCATCTCCCTCAGCTCCTCGGAAAACCAAGGGGCCTGGGAGATTCGGCGCCACGTGAGAGGCCGCAAGGGCGCGACTCGGTCCAAGGCCCCCGTGGCCGCACTATACCATGCGGTCACTAGGTCCTCAGTCGAGTCGTGGGGCAGGGACACAGGCACTGGCCCAAGCTCCCTCTGGAACCTTTCCGGATCCATCAGGCGCCTGGGGCGGAACCACCTTGAGCTCTCAGGTTCCGCCTCCCCGCGGTGGGGTGTGACGATTGGAAAGTCCAGCCAGAGGAGAGCGTGATCTGTCCATGACAAGGGTGTGATGGCTAAATCCCCTATTCCCAGATCACTCCTCCACTGACCCGAGACGAAAATTAGATCCAGGGTGTGTCCTCCCTCGTGAGTGGGGCCAAGAACTACTTGGGTCAGGTCCATGGCCGTCATGGAGGCCACGAACTCCCGAGCTACCTCGGAGGTCTCGCCAGCAGATGGCAGGTTGAAATCCCCCATGACCAAAAGTCTGGAGGTATCAACCGCCATCCCGGCCACCACCTCCAGGAGCTCAGCCAGGGCTGCTGTTACATAGCGGGGAG
This sequence comes from Rhabdophis nuchalis, assembly GCA_039707465.1. Lineage (NCBI taxonomy): Eukaryota > Metazoa > Chordata > Lepidosauria > Squamata > Natricidae > Rhabdophis > Rhabdophis nuchalis. Next base: position 7,694,993 of record CM077654.1, read on the forward strand.
CCAGGTATACAACCAGCACGCCCATCTGCCACCCCAGGCCCCACTTCACGAAGAGGGACTCACACCCGGTCGTCTGTGGTACAGTGGTCTCCCTCGGCTCGAGACATGAACTCAAAAGGGAGGCTTGGTGCAAATTTAGCTTGTTAGGGCTGTTTTTTCATTAGCGGACGAGCCCCGATGGAAAGAACAACAAGAGAGAGAAAGGAGAAGTAGCTTCAGTGAACAGGAGGCTTCTGAAAGGCTGGGAAGCACAGGTCACGGGCGGGTGGGGTGGACTCAAAAGCCCCCTCCTCTCCAAGGGCTGCACCAGCCAGTGAAGAAGCCTTGGGGAGGGGGCCAAGGGGAGAGAAAGTCTTCTGCAAGTGATCAATTCACACATCCGGCAGGAAGGGGGGGGGGGAAGCGGCAGGGGGCAGTGGAAAAGGACAGAAAAGGGGGGGGGAACCTGTGGGGCAGGGGAGACCCTTTTGCAAATGAACAGCTCAGACCTCTGCGAAAGGTGACCCGCCTCTTCTGAAGTGGGGGGGGGGAGGGGGGAAACAAGGAGGAAAGAACGAGGAAAGAAAGAAAAAAAGGCTGGTGGGGGGAGAATGAGACAGAACAAAAAGGAAGACAAAAGAAGCCCCTCTTTCCAGACTGGCCCACCACCGTACAGGACATGTTCAATGGAGCTTGGCTTCTAGTAGAAAAGCAGACCCCCACCCCCACCCCCTCCCCAATCCTTGGCCTCGACCCATTAGTTAAAGAAATGTCTCGTTTCAGCTTACACCGAGAGGCCTTCGCTTCTTCCTAGGTTGGAACTAGCTAAGGAAAGCCACGGGGCCTTCTTAGTGGTGGGGGCCTGCTCTCTGGCCGCGGGTCTCTTTCAAATACAGGCAGTCCTTGACTCGCGGCAGTTCGTTTAGTGACCGTCACCACGGCACTCCAAAAAAAAAAAAAAGTGACTCGGGACCATTTTTACACACTTAATGACCACTGAATTTATTTCCCCATGATCAAGATTCCAAAATCAGCTGGGCAACGGACAACGTATTTAGGGCGGTCGCAATGTCCCGGGGGTCATGCAAGTCCCCCTTTTGTAACCTTCTGACATGCAAAGTCAATTTGAGAAGCCAGATTCACTTAACAACCGGGTTCCCAATTGAACAACCGTGGCATAATAGATGGCGAAATGGCACAAAACTCACTAAAACCAATGTTTCGCTTAGCAATAACGGAAATGTTGGGCTCAGTTGTGGTCTTAAGTCGAGGAATCCCTCTACAGGCAAGCTCTTTCTCCACTTTCCCTTCTAGAATGGGCTTAGGAGATGCCTGAGGAGCAAGATGTCTTATGAAGTTGCACCAACAGGGTTATGGCTTAAGTTCTACTCTCAGATATGAAACTGGCTTGTAGCTTTGACTTAATACTAGCAGTAGCAGTATCAACTACTATTAACAGTAATTGCTATAGTTTTTTCTTTCTTTCAATTCTTAAATGAATCCCAGAAAAGCCTGCAAATTAATAAACTGAACTTGAGGGCAATGAGGGAAATAGTAATAAAGAAGATAGATAGATAGATAGGTAGATAGGTAGATAGGTAGATAGATAGATAGATAGATAGATAGATAGATAGATAGATAGATAGATAGATAGATAGATAGATAGATAGATAGATAGATGTAGAGGGAGATAGCTAGAGATAAATAGGTGATAAATAGGTGATAGATACGCTAGATAGATAGATAGATAGATAGATAGATAGATAGATAGATAGATAGATAGATAGATAGATAGATAGATAGATAGATAGATAGATAGATAGATGTAGAGGGAGATAGCTAGAGATAAATAGGTGATAAATAGGTGATAGAGATAGATAGATAGATAGATAGATAGATAGATAGATAGATAGATAGATAGATAGATAGATAGATAGATAGATAGATGTAGAGGGAGATAGCTAGAGATAAATAGGTGATAAATAGGTGATAGAGATAGATACGATAGATAGATAGATAGATAGATAGATAGATAGATAGATAGATAGATAGATAGATAGATAGATAGATTTACAGACAAAACCGACAGATAGACATGCAGACAGATACACGAGGCCACCTTTGCCTCTTGAACCAGTTCCCACAAAACTAGCAATTTATCTGAAATAATAAACAAAAGAAAATGTAACAACTGCTAGCAATTTTTCCTCTGGATTTATTTATTTTATTTGCACCACGCCTTTATTATTATTATTTTTTTTTTACAAATATCTCAAGGCAACGAACCTAGCCAATGCCTTTCCTCCTCCTATTTTCTTCACAATAGCAGCCCCGTGAGGTGGGTTGAGCTGAGACAGAATGAGTCTCACGCAAGTTGGCTGAGACAGGACTTGAACTCACGGATGGTCCTGCTTTCTAGCCTCTGGTGCCTTCCTTAATCACTTGAGCAAACGGGGCTTTCGTTAATACCCGCTAATTGAGCTGATTTGTAAGGTACCTCAGAAGCACACAACTTTCTCCTGCTAAGCTGCTGGTTTCAGTCCTGTTGTGTTACAAAGAAGGGGGATCCTGCGCTTTCTGTAATGGAACGACAGCAGAAAGTTTTCTTTCCAACCCTGGGAAGAAGAATAGAACTAAACAAAATAAATAAAAATAAAGCGAGAGCGTTAAGCCTTCTGGTAGGATTACTTCAGGAGGACTGTGTCTTTCCACCTGGGCCTTTGTTTGAGAACAAAAGTACATCACAGCTTTCCCCCCCCCCCCCACCCCTCTGTTGCTAAAATCACACCTGTGTAGATCCTTTCGCTTTTCTTTTCTTTTTTTATAATTAAATCTTTATTAGTATTTTCAACATAAAGCCACACAATCAACAACAACAAAAAACAGGGTAAGGGTAGCTCGGGAAACATACATAAACTTACCGGGGAAATATCTGGTACCCTAAGTTGAAAATTGAGTTCATCCCAGCCTGATTGATCAACTCTCTCAAATTTACGATAATCTTATCTTGTTTATTCCTCACATTGGTTCCTTAAGTAATCTGTCTAGTTAGTTCCCTTGGTATCCATTAATCTCCTACTATACCATGAGTACCATCTATTCCAGCTTTTAAAGAAGATCAAATCTTGTCTATCTTTTAGAATGTATGATAATTTGTCAGATTCTGCGCAGTTAAATTTTTTTGCTATATCTATATCTACCTGGAAAATACTGCAGAGAGAGGCCTTTAGCCTCTACACAAGCAGTCCTCAACCTATGACCACAACTGAGCCCAAAATGTCCATCGCTAAGCAAGTTAGGTGAATTTTGCTCCATTTACAACTTTTCTTGCCACGTTTAACCAATTTTAACCCATTTCGTTGTATGCATGATGTACAATGACAATAAAGGCGATATACTATGTAAGTCAGGGATGTCCAAACTTGGGAACTTTAAGACTTGTGGACTTCAACTCCCAGAATTCCCCAGCCAGCTATGCTGGCTGGGGAATTCTGGGAGTTGAAGTCCACAAGTCTTAAAGTTCCCAAGTTTGGACATCCCTGATGTAAGTGAATCACTGCAGTTGTTAAATTAGCGACACGGTTGTGAAGTGAATTTGCTTGTCAGAAGGCTGCAAAAGTGGATCATATGACTCGGGGCCACTGCAACCGTCATAAATGTGAGTCAGTTTCCAAGCTTCTGAATTTTCATCAGGTGACCATGGGGAAATGCTACAACGGTCGTTGTGAAAAACAAGCCACAAGTCACTTTTTTCAGTGCTGTTGCAACATTGCATGGCCACTAAATGAATTGTGGTAAGTCAAGGACTTCCCTGGATATATACGTTCAGGTTCCTGGATATTTGCAAGAGTTGGACTAAATTATGACTGGTTCTCCTCCCAGTTAACAAGTCCCATCGCCCAACTTTTAAGGGAGGAGTAAGCTATTTTTAAACTTCACGTCTCATCCCTCTTTTTTTTTCTGCCCTACCTTTTCTCTCCCTTCTTTGAGGGCTTAACTGACAACTCTTTTAAATCAAAGCAGCTGCTGCTTATTGTCAGTCGATGGTTTCTACATGACATCCCAACATTTGTTAAGAGTAAAAATAGGTACACTTATAAAAAAAAAACCATGCACCACCATGTGCTTTATATTTGCGAGAAGAAAGAGGCAGGGAGTAGAAATGGCTTCTGGGGAGGCCCATACGGGCAAAAGAAACTTTGCTAAACTTGCTGGTGTTCACTTGCATTTAAAAACAAACAAAAGTTTAGCTCTTGAATGGTTGCCTCCGTGTTATCCCTAGCCGGTCCCCAAGCAATCTGATTTAGCCGATTTCGAAGGCCACAAAGAGAAAAGCAAAGTGGTCAGATGTAAACCCAGCAGCATAATCGGACACCTCCGAGCGCTCCCCGCTCCCTTATGCCTTTTTAAAATAAGTACGAATTCCATTGTTATCTGCAGCAAGTCTAGGATGCGGTTGAAAACAATATTTTTCTAGTTTTTATGAATTCACCAGGCCCTGGATAAGGTGGTCGTTAATTTGGGACTTTTAGCCTTTTCAAAAAAAAACAACCAACCTTTTCTTAAGTGCTTTAAGACACAAAAGGATTGGAAAGGGATTGTGTATGTGTGCGCTTGTGTGTGTGTATCTTCATTGGTTGTGTATGTTAACGGCTCCAGAGAACTGGAAGCCAAGATGCAGGAACTAACTAAGATCCAGATTTTTAGTTCGTCAATAGGGATAGTTAAGGCAACCCTGATGTGGACAGGAGGGGAAGAAGAGATCCTGTATTCGTGGGATCCACGATAAATAAATCTCTATAGCGCCTTTAGCAAAGTTGATGAATGAGAACTAAAAGGAGAGTAAGGGGAGGCGGGGTGAGAGCGAGGGCTGGGCCTGGAAGGGTTAAGGGGGAGCTGAAGCCTGTGTTAGGCCTTGTTGCCATGGCGGCAGACTGTCTCACTGGCACTCCCTGACCCCTGAAGGGGGATCTTGGGGAGGGGGGGGGGAAGGCTGAGACGCAGACACTCCAGGCGGAGTTGGGGCAAAGTCCCTTGAGAATCAGTCTAGCACCTGATACTACAACAGTAAAGCCACAGCCCCCCCCCCTCCCCATATCTCTGTGTGTGTGTGCCAGTTCCCCTTGGCTTAAGTGCTAGGCTCCTTGCCTTGCATGCAACATAGCCCCGGTTCGAATCCCAGTAAGGGGTATGGCCAGCTGATAATAAGCTCGAAATAGATCTATCCTGGTCTCTCTCTTAATTTAATTTATTGATCAGCTCATAAAACTAACACACATATCTAAAAAAATTATACAACGTAATTCTTGGCTTGCTGTCTGGATGGTCTCTGGTGATGAGCCGAAAGGCAGGAAAGGAAACAGTATGTCTCCTCCCTTAATTGGGGCCTAATAATAACAGGTTGTTGTGAAACAATTACCTATACATTATATATACATACATACATACATACATACATACATACATACATACATACATACATACATGTGTGTGTGTGTGTGTTTTATGAGCTGATCAATAAATTTAAATTTGAGAGACCAAATTTAAATTGATTAGCTCATAAAATTGATCAGCTCATAAAACTAACACACATATCTAAAAAAATTTACACAATGTAATTTCATGGTTCTCTGTCTAGATGGTCTCTGGTGATGAGCCGAAAGGCAGAGAGGGAAACAGTATGTCTCCTCCCTTAATGGGGCCCTAACAGGAAGTTGTGAAAACAATTATCTATCTATCTATCATCTATCTATCTATCATCTATCTATCTATCTATCTATCTATCTATCTATCTATCTATCTATCTATCTATCTATCTATCTATCTATCATCTATCTATCTATCTATCTATCTATCTATCTATCTATCTATCTATCTATCTATCTATCTATCTATCTATCTATCTATCTATCTATCTATCTATCTATCTATCTATCTATCTATGTTGCATGCATGATAGCTGGCTGGGAAACACCCACATGCAGCCAGGAAAGGCTTCAGAGCCAGGTGGCACGCAGTGATTTGCAGGGTTATATATGCATGCTACTCGCTGATGCAGACAAAGGGTGAAATGCACACATCGCCCAGTTGACGGATGCACAGCCACAGATGAATGACAATGAATTACAGGTAAAAAAATAAATATAAATAAAAATCCATGTGCCAAATGCAGGGGAGAAACGGCCTGTGGACTGCAATGCGCCCATACAGCCCCAGCCTGCAAAAGGACCGGGCCCACACAGGAGTCATCCTGGCTCTTGAACTCCCACACCTCCAGGGCAAACGGTCTGTACATTCCCATGTTCAATGCTACATGAAAGACACGGCCAGGAAAAGAGTCAAAAATGTGGCCAAATGAGGGGAGGAACAATGATAACTGAGCCTAGAGCAGGACAGGGGATAGCAATGTGGCAAAGAATCCCAAACACTTCCATATTTATTGCAAATACAAGACAGAAATTCTGGCATCTCCTCTGTATTCAAATATAAACCATCCACAGATTAAAATCCACCTGGTTAATTCCTGCCCACACCAGCCTTTGGCTTCCCTTTTTTATTCGACCCATGTTAGCCATTTTCTTACACTCAAACCGGACAGGAGACCAATGGGTTTGGTTACTGAATTGACTGTTATTTCTGATTTCCACTCTTTTAAATTCGGAAAGGCCGCCCAGAATCCACTGAGTTTTGGGTGGCAGATAAAATTGCGTAAGAAATGAATCGAACGTCACCAGAGGCAAAACAAAACGGCCCATCCTACCACGTTGCTCCTTGACACTCACTGTGCAACAAATTGTGCATGGGAAGTTCACATGATTGTGATTGCATTGCCCATGTAACAGTCACCTAGCATTTTCCTAATCCACCCACTTATTCTAAGCCATGATTGGTTTAGTCATGGTTTGCGGAATATGCCACGATTCACTTGAGTTCGCACAACATGCTAAGTTTGGCAAATCTTGGTTGCCAAACCATTACTATGCTCAATGAAAGCCAAACCAAAGATAGTATGGCTTGTGGAATCTTTGGTACTCTATGAGCTTGTTTATTTCCCCCAGATGTCTCATTACCTGACCAGGTAACCTCACCGTTATGTTACCTATCAGGTTAATGAGGTGTCTTCAGGCAAACAACCAAGCTCAGGGAGCATCAAGGACTCCATGGTTGAACCCTGAACTACATAAATTCTGTATTAGTATGGTACAATATGGCTTGGTGCATATAAACCCCTGGTGCTTTCCCAGGTCTTATGAGAGAGGCTGAGACCAGAATATTGTTCTTATAAATGTGGATTCTGACTTTTAAAATCTTCCCACGCAATCTCCCTACTCTGGGCAGGAGGACGCTATCCCAAAGAAAGTATTCTAAGAAAACCCATATATCCAAGTATGATTTTGCTCTCAGCTTCACCAGAAGCTAGATTTTGACTAGAATGCTCTATAGAAAGGGCATTCCAAGCTTGGCAACTTTTAAGACCTGTGGACTTCAATTCCCAGAATTCCCCCAGCCAGCCAAGAAGAATTCTGGGAGTTGAAGTCCACAGGTCTTAAAGTTGCCACGGCTGGATGCCCTTGCTCTACCAATATTTTAAACATCTTAATCGTCTATGTTCAAAATCCTGTGGCTTTTTTTAACCAGGCCAAGTATTTTAACTACTATTTAACTAGGTTGACCTAGCTTATGGGAAATAAGGCCCCAGTACCAATGTCCAATTCTTCTGCAAATTATTCAGACAATAAGGCTCTTTTTCCTCTTCCTGTCCAGAAAGCAATGTCATATCACCACTCAGTTTTGAAGGCATTAGCCAGTTGCCAGTGGAGGAACAAAATTACGATGGGCACTTTGTTCAAATTTTTGGAAAACTGAGCAAAAAACGCCTTGATCAAAAAAAAAACACTCCATGTTGTTTTTTCAGGCAAGAGAGCTTTAGCACCGCAGGTTGCCAAACCGTTGTTTGTGGAATAAATCACAATTAGCCAAATGCACACAACTTGCTAAGTCATAAACCGTGGATTATAAGCCACTGTGGCTATGTATGTGGAGCAGGCAGAGGGAAAAGCAAACAGCCCCCCCTGGCATAGCATGAGGTATGAAAACGGGCATTGTGTCTGAGCTCAGCTCAAGCAAGGGAATCCTTTCTCCACAGGTATTAACCAGCTCCTTTAATAATAACCAGATGGGATGGCTTGAAACAGAGCCTGGAGCCTTCCTGGTGTGTCTGTTTAGCCAGTGAAGGAAACTCATCCACATCAACAGGTAATGAATGATACCAAGTGGAGCAGGCACTGGCGATGCAGTAATAACACCAATCCTTGCAGCAAGACATCGGACGTCTATAGATCCAGCAGTCTGATTCCTCTGCTCCCCCATGACCAAACCGTCCTATGCCGTCCTATCTCAGCATTGCTTTCCATAGGCGTTGCGGGAGCCCAAATTCCTTGCCAAGATGGCTGAAAGTTGGGAATGCTGTGTAGGAGCCCAACACAGGGGTCTGCAAAATCGGCTCTTTTAAGACTGGTGGACTTCAATTCCCAGAGTTCCCCAGCCAGCTATGCTGGCTGGGGAACTCTGGGAGTTGAAGTCCACCAGTCTTAAAAGAGCCAACTTTGCAGACTCCTGGCCCAACACATCTGGAGAACAAAGGTGGGGGAAAGATGGCATCTGCAGAAGAAAGCACCCCAATAGCCAGTCCAGTTTTCAAGAGAACTTCCCTACCATCTGGTTCCATGCTCAGCAATCATTGACTGCCTGCAATTTGGCAGTTCGAATCTCACCAGGCTCAAGGTTGACTCAGCCTTCCATCCGTCCGAGGGGAGGACCCAGCTTGTTGGGGGCAATAGGTTGACTCTGTAAACTGCTTAGAGATAAAGGGCAAAGATTCCCTCGCGCATATGTGCTCATCGTTCCTGACTCTAGGGGGCAGTGCTCATCTCCGTTTCAAAGCCGAAAAGCCAGCGCTGTCCGAAGACGTCTCTGTGGTCATGTGGGCGGCATGACTAAATGCCGATGGAGCACGGAATGCTGCTATCTTCCCAACAAAGGTGGTCCCTGTTTTTCTACTTGCATTTTTTACATGCTTTTGAATGGCCGGGTTGGCAGAAACTGGGACAAGTAAGGGGAGCTCACTCTTCTACGCAGCACTAGGGATTCAAACCGCCGACTTTTCTGATCGACAAGCTCAGCATCTTAGCCAGCATCTTAGCCACTGAGTCACCTCAGACAGGGCTGTAAACCACTGTAAAAGCAGTATATAAGTCTTATTGCTTTTGCTACTGACAGTGGTATTGGCCCAAACAGAGAAGAAATACTGGAAGTCTTATTAGATGCACTTAATCACATTAATATATACTTTGCTAATTACAGTATTTTCCCTCGCCTCAGATTGCCACCACTTCAGTTTTTCAGACAATCATAAAACCCCAATTTCCAATTAGAAAAACTTCGGTGTCCCTACAAGCTCAGGAACAGAGACAGCCACCTTTCCAATTAAGACCCTTTATATTTTGCATGAAAGCTTTGGAAAAAATAAAAAGCTGGTGCGTGGGACTAAACCGGGGGACCACCAGAGAGAAAAGGAACAGTCAAGCATCCTTAAGGTAGCCTTCTCCTTGCCGAGAGGTTTTTTATAAGATAAGCAGGCAGGGCCCCACAATTAAATTGTTCTCCTCTTTTCCTTCCCTGCAACTCCCAGACGGTAGAAGGAATAAAATAAAATAAAATAAAAGGGAGATAACCTTTGGCAGCTTTTGCAAACACGAGGCCTAATATAAAAAATGTTTATTAGTAAGAAGAGATCGACCTTTTGGCCTTCTCTTTTAGGGCCATTTCTTCCAGTACTTAACCTGATATTTATTGGGAGAGGAGGAAATCGTTTTTCTCCTCTAAGCTGGAACTGCAACCTACAAATCGCCAACTCTTGGGTGGGGAACCGAGAAGGGAAACCCACGGACAGGACTGTAGTTGTTATGCATATTCTCCCTCCCCACTTCTGCCTTTCTATCAGTGCGAGCCCAGGCCCCAGGGTGGGTTTAAAAACCAGGAGCACCTGCACCCTCTTATTCATAGGTGTGCTAACACTAGGGAGGTGAAGAGGCACCCCAAAGGCTGTGCCAGCAAGGAAGAGGGGAACAAGCCGAAGGAAGAGACAGACAGGGCAAGATGGAGGGGCTCGTGCTGCAGACCTCATCTGGCTACGTCTGGCATGAGCTGGCAGAAATGGAGGATGTAAAAACCCGGCGGAAAAAAATGGTGCAGTGGTGAAATGGATGAGGACAGGCGGAGGAGAAAGCCAATACCCAAGGTAAGATCGGAGGAAGCTCGAGGATGCATGAAAACAGCATCGCACAGCAGCGGAAAGGCTAAAGAATGAATAAGGATGGATGAGAGGGAGGGGTGGGTGGGTGGGTGGGAGAGTCCTAGTTAGAAGACGCCCGAAAGAGATCAGTTCCTATAAGGGAGGTGGGTGAATAGGGAGACACAGAAGGCTCTCTCTCTCTCTCTCTCTCTCTCTCTCTCTCTCTCTCTCTCTCTCTCTCTCTCTCTCTCTCTCTCTTTCTCTCTCTTTTGCGATGGGTGTGAATGGGGAGACAAAGGTGGAGACAAGGAGATGGCTGAACTGAAGCAATTGATGGACACGCACTATAGTAATGTCCGCATTTCAGCCCCGCTGGGTAAACCGAGGCAGCGTGCCCCTGTACGCCGGCCATGATGTTTGGACGTGGGACGGATAGAGAAGCACAGACAAAATCTACATCTTTGCTGTGGGGACTCCCACGGCTGTGAGATAAGGCAACCCTTTTCTGTCACGTTCCTAAAAAAACATCCAGGTCTTTTGCCAGGTCCCCCACTAATCTTCCTAACACGAGCGAGAACGGATTAGAAAACTCCATTTCTGCAGCCATCATCACCCAGACGGCCAGGGGGGCTAGAAACGACTGGCACCCGTCGCTTCACAGATCCAGAAGGCATCTGTGGTGCTGGCAACAAAGAGAATCGTGAAAGGGACCCTTGGCATCTCCCCCCGGAATGGGAGCTTTTGTCCCATCTTCTGTAAGCACAGATATGGGCAGGGATCTGGGAAACTTAAAAAGCAAATGTAGGGAGACTGAGAGAGAGAGAGAGTGAAGGGATGATGAAGAAGAAGAAGAAGAAGAAGAAGAGGAGGAGGAGGAGGAGGAGGAGGAGGAGGAGGAGAAGCAAGGTGATGAGACTCTACAGGCATACTTTGCCAAAGCTCCAGTTCACAACCTCTTGGCCATACAGCTGTGAGGGTCCCAAAACAGATCTTCTCCAAAGCCTGGCACAAAAGCATAATAGCCTGTATGTACAAAGCACCTCTCTCTTTCTCTCTCTCTCTTAACTCAGTTATAATTTCCCGTGGCCAAAATTTGGCCTCAAAGGATTAAGTAACAAGAAAGCTTATATAAACATACCAATCAAATTATATATATGGGCAAGAGATAAGTGAGCGGCTTGGGTTTCAATAAGTAATGCACATAAGCAGACTCCGTACTTCACACAAGCACATCAATACATCAACTGTTAAACCCGATAAGAGAACATGCTACCTTTAAGGGGGAGGCAGTTATTGTATTTAATCCAAACTAATCCCCATTCACCATCTGCATTAAAGACGCCAGAGATCATTTTTTTAAATAAAACTTTCAGCAAACCAGTATACCTTATTCCTCTACAAAGGGCTGGATGAAGGGCACCGTCGTCGTCATCATCATCATCATCATCATCATCATCATCATCATCATCACCACCACCCAGGATAGGGAGAACAATCTTTTTGGGAATCCATCCCTGCTCTGAACTCCTTCTGGGTGGGGCAAGGATGTAGACCTAGAATTATTATTATTATTTTTTATAACGCGGCCTTTTCTAACTGCATTTAAAAATTTTTTTATTTTACAGCTTACCCGAGGACCGTTCTGTACGTCTCCCCCCCACCTCCCCATTCCTCGCCAGATGTCTGCCATCTCCAAAAAGAGCCACTTAGTCTGAGCTTTTCTGACCTAAAAGGAGCCCATGGGGAGATGCAACTCAAGGTTTAAGGGGACAGCTTGCATTTCTGTTAACCAATGATGGAAGCCGACACAAAGAGGGGTGAAATTCACGCTAGCGACGGGCCAGAGAGAGAGAGAGAGGGAGAACTCTATGAGAATGCCAAGGAACACCTGTGCGGTGCATAGAGAGATAGGGAATGCTGTCATTAGGATCCCCAACTGGGTCTGAAGGAATGAGGTTTGAAGAGACATAGATCATCGTTTGTCCCGAATGGGTCAGGTCCCTTCGTGACTCGGGAGATGTTCCTTCTCCAAAGTGACTGTGCGAGAGGAAGATTCCCGAGGGGTGGGGGGGTGGGGGAGACCAAAGACGATGCCCCTCGCTCGCTGGAGGATGCCCCACCCTGGAACATTTGAGCAGAGGCTGCTGTCTGTGCAACCCTGGCGCATGCGCAGAGGAGCTGGCACCACTGATGAAGAACATATGCCTCCGTAGCCTTGGACTGCAGATGTGTTTATGGAACACGGGTCCCACTTTCCGGAGGGCGCATTGCCATGCCTGCCCTATTGTGCGTGTGCATGCGTGTGTGCCCATGTTGCCTCTCTATGGGGAAGGGAAGGGAGAGGGGGGTGGGGGAAAGGAGAGGCCGCTGGGGAAGAGCCAGGCTTCTGGGCAGCAGAAGAGCAAGGCTTCGTTACATAAAGGAACACGAGAGCAAGCGGCGGGGCGGCATCGGCGGCGTCTCCAGCCGCTACCAGCGTGGTGCAGGGCTCCCCTCCCCGCTTCTAGCCCCTAGACCTTGCTCTCCTCCTAGACAAACTGATTTATGCCGCGGCGAAACTCTGCCAATGAATGGAGGGCTGCGCGGAGAGAGACCCCTGACCTCGCCCGTGACCTCTGACCCTGTCTGGCTTCACAGACAGGCTGCAGCTGGGTCTCTCCCCCTTGACCCTTTAATTCCAGACCTGCCCTGCCCCACCAAGGAGCCCTGCCAGACATTAACCCTCTGAGTGCTGCATCTCTCTCTCTCTCTCTCTCTCTCTCTCTCTCTCTCTCTCTCTCTCTCTCTCTCTCTCTGTCTCTCCTTCTTAGTCACTCTTGGGGAAAAAAGGGGGGGTGGGAGGGAAAAGCCGACACAATTTACGGACGGAGGGATTGGCTTGCAATTTTTTTTGGAAGTGGAGATTTGGGGTTCAGCAGCTCATCTCCTCTCCTTCCCCCCCACCACCATCGCCTTTGAAGCCTGGCCCACCCCCATTTCGGCGGTCCTAGGCTTTATGGTAAAGTCACGCACTCTGGCCCCACGCTGTGCCTGCCTGCCAGGTTCCCGTCAACACACACTGAAAAAATGTACAAGCCCCCCCCTTCCCCCCCCTCCATTGAACCCCACTCTCTCTCTCTTTCCCCTGGGCTCCTCTTCCTCTTCCTCCTCCTCTCCTGTCGCACTCCACTCCTCCTCCATCTCAGCCCTTATTTCCACTCTCCACGCAAGGTCGATCTCTGGGGGGGGGGGGGGACGACGACACCCCCTTCCCTTCCCCTCCCACCCCTTTCTCCTATTCGAAAGAAGGGCAGGTTAGGGGCAACAAGTAGCAGCAAAATGTACAGTCACTGGAGATGGGGAGGGAAGGGAAGGGAGTGGGGGGGGGGGGAGAGAACGGAGCTCCTCTGCCCCCCCTCCCCCATTCCTGCCTGCAACTGCAGAGAGGTGCATCTTGGGATGAATAAATTACACAGGCAATGGAATGGCAAGCACAATTCAGGGACACAGAGAGAGGAGAGAAGGAAAAATGTGGGGTGGGTGGGTGGGAGAGAGGTTTGAGAGAGAGAGAGAGAGAGAAAGAACCCCCCCTCCCCGCCTGCATTAATCCCCCTCCCCCCCACCTTTTTTTTTTTTTTGTATAAAAAGGCCAGCATCCCAATGGTCTGTCACTCAGGAGGTCAAAGGCATAATCAGATAATAACCTGTAATTGCTCGAATTCCTTTGCAAGCATCGTATTAAAATCTTTTTAAGCCCCCCCCCCAATTCCGAGACCCTCTTCCTCTCCACCCCCTTGATAACCTGCCCCCCCCAAACTCTCCTATATAAAGGAAGGGGAACCTATTTTTCTTCTCTCTTTCTCCACCTCCCTCCCCCAAATCCCACCTCTTTCTTCCCACTGCAGTCCAGGAAGGATCCATGGATCTATTTTGGATTTAAGGTGGTGGGGAAGGGCAGGAGGGTGTGTGTGTGTGTGGGGGGGCAATTTTCTTTGCGGATCTCAAAAGGGATCTAAACATCCTGATTTATGGTGGGCACCCAGCTTCTGACCGGCCACAGACATCAGGGGGGCATCAGGGGGCAAGGCGTGCTGAGACTTAGGCGGCAGGCAATCGTGGGCACAGCTTTGGGGGGGGGGACTTCCTTCAAGGAAAAGCCAAGCCGAAAACCCCTCCCTCTCCCCCTCCTCCATTTACTCCAGACTGCTCCCCCACCCACCCCTCCTTCAAAAAGGAGGCAGGAGAGGAAAGTTAAATAAATGATTCTTTTAAAAAAAGAAAGAAAGAAAGAAAGAAAGAAAGAAAGAAAGAAAGAAAGAAAGAAAGAAAGAAAGAAAATAAGGAACCTGGCTGCCCCCCCCCCCACCCCTTAGCCTTTATACAGCCTCAAAACTTCCTTCCTCCTCGGCAGGGGCTTCCCATTATCTGCACTGCCAGCCAGCCAGCCACCCCACCCTGCTCACCTACCTGATCCGCTGGGAGGAGGGACTGCAGTGGTCCATCCTCTCCCCCCCCCCCCCACACACACACACCATGCAGAGCTCCCACAAAGTGTGCATTGTGGCGGGAAGATGAGGAGGGAGGTGGGGAGTGTGGGGGGAGAGATGCAAAAGAACAAAGAATGTGTGTCTTTAAGGTGCAGGGGGCCAGGAGTGGGGGAAGCAGGGGGCTGTCTTAATAATTCTGGAAACGTAGGAAGGACCCTGGGGGGGGAGGGAGAAGGGGGGGGGGAGCTTCCAATCCTCTCTTCAAACTTGACCTCCAAGCTGCTTCTCTCTCTCTCTCTCTCTCTCTCTCTCTCTCTGTGCCTCTCTCCTTCTCTCCCCCCCCCCTCCTGCCATCATTCCAGGCTCTTTTTCTGCACAGGAAAATACACAGTGCAAGAGAGCCGAGTGGAAAGGGGCCCCCGCAGGGGAAACCGGGAGGGGAAGAAGAAAAGGGGGGGGGGTGTTTCTGTCCAGCCAGGAGCTGTTGCTGCACCTGCAGGGAGGGGAAAGTTGCCTGCCTCTCTCCCTCCCTCCCTCTCCTCTTTGCATCTATTTATTACAACCCCCCCCCCCCTATTCCACACCCCACCCCAAATGCAGAGAGGAGAGATTCCTTTCCCTTCGGGGGTCCAAGGAATGAAGGGCAGTGTGGAGGGGAATAGGGGGTGCAAAGGGGGAGTTGCAAAAAAAAGAGACCCCAGGAGAAAGCCGCCACGTCTGGAACAGAAGGGCCTGGGGGTGGGGGGATAGGAAAGTTATAGGGGTTGCAGTTATGGGGGGCAGGAGAAGCAGCCAAAGAAGGCGACCTCACATTCTCTTCCCCCCCCCCCCCACCTTGAAGAAATCAGAAAGGGGAAAAGAGGAGGATGAAAAGCCCCCCAATTGGGGGTTGGGGGGGGGAAGGTGTTGATGGTGGTGGGAAAGAAACCGAATGGCAGAAATGTGGGGCGGTGGGGGGGTCTGCCGGGTGTGTGTGGAGAAAGTTGGGGTTCAGGTTGGGGGGGGAGGCGGCGTGGAAAAGCAGCCCAAGAAGGCGACCTCGTATTCTCTCCCCCCCCCCCCGCCCCAACCCCGTTAAAGAAATCGGAAAGGCGGAATTCCCCAATTGGGGTGGGGGGCTTTGATGGGGGTGGGAAGGAAAGCCGCATGACAGAATGTGGGGGGGGGCGGTGGGGAAGGGAGGGGGCTGCTCTAGGCCCCTGGGGTGGGAGGTGGGGGGGGGGAGAGTTCGAGCCGCGGATCTTCCTCGTGGGAAGGGGCCGGGGTGGCGGGGGGGGGGGGGGGAAGGTCTCCAGCTGGATCGGCCCTGCTCTTTAACCAAGCAGAAGGTGGTTAAGCCAGCCCGGGAAGGCGGCGGGGGTGGGGGGCTGCATCGGAGGGCAACGGCGGCCGCGTCCCCCTTCTTTTCTCCCCCCCCCCCCAACGACCCCCGCTCAACGCCGGGGAGAGAGAGAGAGAGAGACAGGGGGGGGGGGCAAGCAGAAAAAGTGGCATCTTGGACGGCGAAACCCTCGCCGCGCAACTCACCTGCAGGGCGCCCCAGCCGCTTCCTCCTCCTCCTCCTCCTCCTCCTCTTCCTCCGCCGCCGCCGCCGCCTCTTCTGCGTCTCCACCGGCAACCCGAGCGAGTCTCCGGGGCCCGCCAGCGCTGCATGCTGGGACGGCCTCTTTGGGGGTGCTGGTGATGTCATTGGTTGGAGAAAGTGGGGGGGGGGGGAAGAGGAGAGAGAGCCGGCGGGCGGGATATGAGATTCTCCCCCCCCTCCCGGAAAAGTGGGGCGGGGGGCGCGTTGGGCAGCGAAGAAAGGAAAGGCGAGCCGGGCAGAGCCGAGCCAGGCAGCCTCCTCCTCCTCCTCCTCTCTCCTTCCTTCCCTGCCTCGCCTCCGGTTGGCGGGGTGGGTTGTTTTTTTTTGGCCGCTGCGGGATCGCCAGAAATCGGCGAGTGCAGGGGGATCCGTGGCGTCCCCCCCCCTCAAATAGCCCGTCCGCAATGCACATTTGGGTGGGTGGGTGGGGGCTGCTGCTGCTGCTATCCTCCGCAGTCAGCCAGCCAGCCGGGAAGGAGGAAGGTTGGAGCCTGCCCGGGTTGGGGAGGGTGGAAGAGGATCAGCCGGCTGGATCCAGTCCCCGGGTGCTGCTTTTTCTCTCCTCCTCCATGCCCGGGGTCGGATGGAGCATTTCGAAGCGGGGGATGATGGTGATGGTGGTAGTTTAATTTATAAGGGGGAGGGGGAGGATCTGGGATCGATGCTGATGGTTATTTCTTCTTCTTCTTCTTCTTCTTCTTCTTCTTCTTCTTCTTCTTCTTCTTCTTCTTCTTCTTCTTCTTCTCCTCTCCTCCTCCTCCTCCTCCTCTGAATTGGAGCCTTTTTGGGGAAGCGCAGGCTGGCAAGAGTTCCTCTGGGCATGTGCGGAGCGCCCTTGGCTCCAAGGCTGCCTCTCTGCACCGCCGTTTCCCCCCACCCCCGTCGCCAACATATAGGTAACGGGGTGGGGGGTGGAGAAAGACACGATCCACCATCACCCCCTCCCTCCCTGGTGTTTCCATGCAGGTGGGCGATGGATCCAATCGGGGAAAGAAAAGGCACCACGGGGTAAGACAGACGTCCTAGATTGGGGTCTGTCTGTCTGTCTGTCGTCTTTCTTTCGAAAAGAAATCCTAAAAGACTCGATCCCTGTGGATCGGTTGCTCTCCAGCCCCGCTTCCCCCCCACCTCCAATGATCTGCAGGGGAGAAGATCTGGAATCTAGCCCGCTCGATCCACCCGAAACGAATCGCTTCCCACCCGATTTCCAACTCCTCGGATAGAGGAGCTTTTGGGTTTGCGAATTTTGACATAGGATCGAATTGGCTCCGACTAGAGGGTCGTTTTTAAGTTACAACAACCTTAGATATTATTTTTAAAAAATCTTCCACGGGACTACAGATTGTATTACAATCTACTACAGATTGTAGTTTAGACCAGGAGTCACCAATCTTTCGGACCTCAGGTTCATAGTTTTAAATCTTTAATTTTAACTTTTTAAAATGAATTTTTAAAAAAAAGTATTTAGTGCAATATAAAAATTGCAAATAATTTTTATGCAAACCACCAAAATTATCTCACCGGCCACCAGCGGTCCACGAGCTACCAGTTGGTGACCTCTGCTTTAGACAACAAGATCCCAGAATATAATGAGAAACATCGTTATTTATTTAAAATAAATAAACACAAAGTTTGTATTGTAAACGCCTTTTGATTTGACCCAGCAGTTAGGCAGACAAAATGAGTTAAAACCCAGGAAAATATGTCTTAAACCCATCTACCAGCCTTCACAGCTTGAAGAGGTGTGGACTTCAACTCCCAGAATTCCCCCGCCAGCATCGGGAATTCTGGGAGTCGAAGTCCACACATCTTCAAACTTCCTAACACAGGCCTAAGCAACAACTTAAAACATACACACACCTCTCCGCGTACAAACTGGACACTACCTACATACCTACTACCTAAACCTGAAGGAAACATTTAAATAAAACATCTTTTAAGCAAAGAACGGTCGGAATGAAAAAAAAAGAAAAAAATATCAAAATGGCTTTAACCACATGATGGAAATCCTGCTCTTTTCTATGTGTCAAGCAGTGGTGGGTTTCTGCAGGCTCGCACCTACTCGCGAGAGCCGGTTGGTGAAATTTAGAGAACCGGTGAGAGGGGGTTCCACCAGCGTACCTGGAAGTAAATCTGGCCCGCCGCTGCCAGTGACCCAACGGGAAGGAAAGGAAAGGAAGGAAGGAAGGAAAGAAAGAAAAAGAGAGAGAGAGAGAAAGAATTTATCATCACAATTGAGTCCAAAATTTTGGTTGCTAAGCAAGAGCGTTGTTAAATGAGTTTCACCACATTTTAAAAGGTGGCCACTCCCACCCTGTCACATGACTCCCAAGTCATGCCCACAAAATAGGCCACACCTACAGAGTAGGTTCTAAAAAAATTTGAAACCCACCACTGGTGTCAAGTTTTTGAGAAGTATTTACAAATATCCGGAGCGTGTGCCCCTTTAAATAGGGGAGGGGCTCCAATTACGGTAGATTGGTGGCCACCATTTTGACTTTTTCGACACCTCCCAGCGGGGACCCCTGGGATCAGCCTCCCCCCAAAAAATGGGGGCCAAAGAACCTTGTAGCTCAATTACACATTTCTGTCCTGTAGTAATTCAATCTACATTTCTAAATCCCATTTATTCTTTGTCTAGAGAATAGGAGCAAAGTCACATTAGAAGCAGATGCCTGGAACTGCAAGCGAGTTATGCCTGTTTCTTAGCAAACTTTAAAATAGGCAGGAAGCAAACTTGGAAGTTTGTTTGTTTGCTTGTTTGTTGTAATTTGCTTGGTTCCCTCACCTCAATTGCAGGATGGTGGGTGGCTGATTAAAAAGAAAATTGAAACAATAAGCTTCTTCTTTTTTCTTTCTTTCTTTGTTTGGCTTTTTGCAATTGTGATGGGATTTTCTCCCCTCCTCCCTCTCTCCTTATTTTAGTTTTGAAGATATTTCATTGCTCGGGGTCCCTCGTTGAGCTGGGTGGCCATATAAATTAAATAAATATATCAAAGGGCAAAAAATGCAAAAACGGCAATTCAATGGGGAAGGCTCAACGTGTTATAAGGCCCGTGGATATGATCGCCTAATTCAAACGGTTTCATTTCTCAAAAAGTTGCGGAGAGGCAGGAGGTTGGAGGAGGGGGGGGGCGGTTAGAGGAGGGATTAGATGACATCATTTTTATTTTTCTCTGGGAAACTATTACCCTTCCACAAAGCTCCTGATAAGGTTTCAAAAACAAAGGACGTAATCTTGTCTCGCTATGGGATATTAAAGAACAAAGAATCGTTTTTAAAAGCCGAAAAACCTCAATGGCTTGTTGTTGTTGTTATTGCTGCATTATTATATTTTGTGTAACCCCCCTTTCTTTATATAAAATACTTTGGCCAGCTCAAGGCAACAAGCTACTACTACTATTCCTGACTCCTATTTCCCCCACAACGACAACCCTGTGAGGTGGACCGGGTTGAGAAAGAGGGGCAGGCCCAAAGTCCCTCCAGTGGGCTTTCATGCCTAAAGTGGGACTAGAACTCACCGTCTCCCGGTGATTGGTCCAAGGCAGTGGTGGGTTTCGGCAGGCTCGCACCTACTCGCGAGAGCCGGTTGGTGAAATTTAGAGAACCGGTGAGAGGGGGTTCCACCGGCGTACCTGGAAGTAAATCTGGCCTGCCGCTGCCAGTGACCCAACGGGAAGGGAAGGGAAGGGAAGGAAAGGGAAGGAAGGAAGGAAGGAAGGAAGGAAAGAAAGAAAGAAAGAAAGAAAGAAAGAAAGAAAGAAAGAAAGAAAGAAAGAAAGAAAGAAAGAAAGAAAGAAAGAAAGAAAGAAAGAAAGAGAAAGAAAGAAAGAAAGAAAGAATTTATCATCACAATTGAGTCCAAACTTTTGGTTGCTAAGCAAGAGCGTTGTTAAATGAGTTTCACCACATTTTAAAAGGTGGCCACTCCCACCCTGTCACATGACTGCCAAGCCACGCCCACAAAATAGGCCATACCTACAGAGTAGGTTCTAAAAAATTTGAAACCCACCACTGGTCCAAGGCCACCCAGCCAACTTTCATGCCTAGGGCAGGACTAGACTTTCATGCCTAAAGTGGGACTAGAACTCACTGTCTCCTGGTAATTGGCCGGAAGTCACCTAGCCAACTTTTGTGTCTAAAATGGGATCCCCGTCGGCTGGTGATTGACCCAAAGTCACCCAGTCCGCTTGAATGCCTAAGACAGGACTAGAACTCACTGTCTCCTGGTTTCTAGCCTGGTGCCTTAATCACTACTAGACCAAACTTAAGAGCTGGGACTCTGAAGATTATTATTATTATTATTTATTTAATTATTTATTTTTTATTTCTTTAATTTCTATACCGCCCTTCTCCCTTTCGGGACTCAGGGCGGTGTACAGCCAGAATAAAAATAATAATACAGAATTTAAAAACAGTATTAAAAAGAAATATTAAATAATTGGCCGATATTAAAATCCCAAACTAAAATCACTATTAAAAATCACCTTTAAAATTATAGCCCGGCAGCGCAAAATAGGTGCATCTTCAGGGCCCGACGGAAGAGATGTAGGTCCGAGATTGTCCTTAGTCCAGGGTGTAGGTCATTCCAGAGGGCAGGAGCTGCCACAGAGAAGGCTCTCCCTCTGGGGGTTGCCAGCCGGCATTGTTTAGCCGAAGGCACCCTGAGGAGGCCCTCTCTGTGGGAGCAAACTGGACGGTGGGAGGTATTTGGTAGCAGGAGGCGGTCTTGCATAAATGGGGTGCAAATTCACAAAAAAGCTATTTCTTGGTCACATCCAGCTCCTATCAGATGGCAATTGCAGGGAATTCCCCTGAAGCTGAAAAAATAGGCTGAGGATTGTGAGCCTTCAAAACCTAGATCCTAAACTTCCAACAGGAAGCAGTGCAGGCTCCTTGCAATGTTGGGGGATGGTGAAGGGGGAAAACCCACATTTAAGCCCGACCTCACCATAGGGCCTCCTTTGAAGGCCACGCATATCTCCACCCAGCTTACTTGGGAGCTGGTGAATTCTGAAATTTGTAGAAAGCTATAAGAATTCTGGGAGCTGAAATCCACACGTCTTAAAAGTTCCCAAGGTCAAGAAACCCTGCTTTTTACAACACCGAGGAGTAGCATGTGGGTGTGTGCAGGTAATCCTCCTCTTATGACCACAGCCGAGCCCAAAAGGTCTGTGGCTAAGCGACATAGTTGTTAAGTGAGCTTGGCCCCCTTTTGGCTATTTTTCTTGCCACTGTTGCTAAGCGACTCAATTCGGTTCTTAGGTTCGTAACACAGTTGTTAAGTGAGTCTGGCTTCCCCACTGACTCCTCAGGAGGTTGCAAAAGGGGATCAGGTGACCCCAGGACATGTGCAACCGTCATAAATACGAACCAGTTGCCAAGCATCTGGCTTTTGATCATGTGACTGTGAGGAAGCCATATCAGTCGTAAGTGTGAAAAACCATCTCGACGCCCCCCCTTTTTTGGGGTGCCATAAATTTGAACCGTCGCTAAGTGAACTGTTGCAAGTTGAGGACCCCTTGTACTATAGGCTTCTGCGTGCGCCTTGTGTTGCTCAGCCTGTGCCGTTTCAGTTCCAATTTACGTCGGCTGGATATTCCAATGTCTGTTGCGATGGTTGGAGTCATTCCTTTGAGAAGCAGATTTAATCCTATACAGAGAGACTAATGTCTATATAATGTTTCTTCAAGGTGTGATAATTGGACGGTATACATTCCTTTGCACCTGGGATTATGTACACATCACTTCACACAATGGTTATGATGCACTTAGGTTTTTTTCATCTTGTTTTGTGTGTGTGTGTGTGTGTGTGTTTAATTTACAGAAGTGAGCATGTGATGAACTGCTTAAAGTGTTGAACCAGACCTGGTTATTTCAAATCCCTATTCAGCCAGGCGCCGTATAATTTTGCTTTCCTTATTACAGGGGTCTGCAAAGTCGGCTCTTTTAAGGCTGGTGGATTTCAACTCCCAGAATTCCCCAGCCAGCCTGGCTGGCTGGGGAATTCTGGGAGTTGAAGTCCACCAGTCTTAAAAGAGCCGACTTTGCAGACCCCTGCCTTATTAAAAATCACTGCACATCTTTTGCTCATCTCCCATCCGTGGCTTTCTTTCCTTGGTATTCTGGATCAGGAAGCAGGCAGCTATCAAAGGAGGGGACCAGCTTTTAAAAGTGGTGCTTTAACACCCTGTAATATTCCTGGCCTAGCATCTAAGTTTACTCAGTGGTAACCTAACACCATGGGATTATTATGATGCTTTGCAAACCATGGGTGAGCAGAAGGGGAAGTACGGTTCATCCTTGACGTATGACCACAATTGAGGCCCAACATTTCTGTTGTTAAGCAAGTCACTTGTTAGGTGCGTTTTGTCCGATTTTACGACCTTTTTCCCCCCATGGTTGTTAAGGGAATGAGGCTTCCCCATTGACCCTGATTGAATTATCCTTTCTGAAATGATTCCCGCTGGATTAAAAAAGCAGGGTATATATAATCATTCCCAAATTATATAATGTGAGATGGCACATGGATTTGCCATTCTCATTTGTGTGTGTGTGTGTAAACTACAGGTAAGTCCTCAAGGTACGACCACAATTGAGGCCGACATTTCTCTTGTTAAGTGAGACATTTGTTAAGTGAGTTTCTCCTCCCCATTTTCTTCCCTCGGTTGTTAAGTGAATCACTGCCGTTGATAAGTTAGGGATTGCAACAACCCGGTTGTTAAGTGAATCTGGCTTCCCCCATTGACTTGGGCTTGTCAGAAGGTCGCAAAAAAAAGGGACCGCATGACCTCAGGACACTGTGCAACCGTCATAAAGAGGAGTCAGTGGCCCAGCATCTGGAGGTTGACCACTTGTCCATGGGGACGCTGCCACGGTGGTTGTTGGTGTGAAAAATGGCCGTAAGTCAGATTTTTCAGAGCCATGGCAACTTGGAAGCGGTCACTGAACGAACAGTAGCGAGTGAAAAGGAAGGGGGGAAAAAGAGAAGAGCGCAAAAAGAGGAGGAAAGCTCAAACAGAAGGGAACAATTGGAAGCAAAATAAAACTAGTGCGAATCAGGGACAATGCAGCTGGATGCCATATTCCTCCTGTTTCATGATCCTCCCCAGAACATTACATTTTCCTACTAATGCTTGATGTCAAATTTAATTGATGAATTAATGATGGGGGTGGGGTGTTCTTTGTTTGGTTTTTATGAAAAAAATATATAAATGCCCTTGAAAATGCAACTGAATAGGAACTTCATGGTGGGCTCAAATAGGAGAACGCACAGCCAGGACATGAAACTGGTCAGAAGCCACACAAGTGGAATTAAGAACAGCTTCCTTTTACCCAAAATGCTGGAATCCCTAAGCAACTGGTTTTTTTGGGGGGCTTGCTGGCATCCGCGGAAGCCTTCAATTGACAAAATAACAGTTTAATCCTAGAGGTAAAAAAGTAGAGGAGCTTGGAAACCCTAAAGGGAATTTCTCATCCTCAATTAGAGCAGCATTTCCCAATCTTGGCAACTTTTAAGATGTATGGACTTCAACTCCCAGAATCCCCCAAACCGGCTGAGGAATTCTGGGAGTTGAAGTCCACGTGTCTTAAATTTGCCAAGTTTGGGGAACCTTGAGTTAGAGGGAGAGTTTATTACAGCAGAATCTCTTTGGGTGATTTGAAATGCTTCTTCCCAGATTTCTCGCCAAATGGTCATTTATGAAATAATCGGCCCCTACTTGTTTTCCACCTCTTGAGCATTTAGGCCAGAGGTTCCCAAACTTGGCAACTTTAAGACTTGTGGACTTCAACTCCCAGAATTCTCCAGCCAGTGTAGCTTTGGGAACCTCTGTCTCTCCAACCAGTGAAATGGCTTAAACATAAAGAAGCTTGATCTTTGTCTGAATGGGATTTCTCAACATCAGTTGAGATATATATGCAATTTATGGCCAATACGTTGAATTGGTTTGACTACCATCAAACCAAGGTTCTTTTTAAAAAGTGAATAATAAATTCCTTTTTGGCAAAGCCAATGAATTTCTTTATCTAATCCTCTGCCGAATGGTGGGAAAGGAAAGGAAGGAGGGAGGGGAGAGGGGAGGGGAGGAAAGGGAAGGGATGTGATGTGATGGGAAGGGGAAGGGAGAGGAGAAAAAGAAAGGGGAGGGGAAGAAGGGAAGAAAGGAAGGGAAAGGAAGAAAGGACAGAATAGAGGAGAGGAGAGAAGAATACAAATAGAATAGAATAGAATAGAATAGCAGAGTTGGAAGGTAACTTGGAGGTCTTCTAGTCCAACCCCCTGCTTAGGCAGGAAGCCCTACACCACTTCAGACAAATGGTTATCCAACATCTTCTTAAAGACTTCCAATGTTGGAGCATTCACAACTTCTGGAGGCAAGTTGTTCCACTGATTAATTGTTCTAACGATCAGGAAATTTCTTCTTAGTTCTAGGTTGCTTCTCTCCTTGATCAGTTTCCATCCATTGCTTCTTGTTCTACCCTCAGGTGCCTTGGAGAATAGTTTGACTCCCTCTTCCTTGTGGCAGCCTCTGAGATATTGGAAGACTGCTATCATGTCTCCCCTGGTTCTTCTTTTCATTAAACTAGACATACCCAGTTCCTGCAACCGTTCTTCATGTTTTATCCTCCAATCCCCTAATCCTCTTTGTTGCTCTTCTCTGCACTCTTTCTAGAGTCTCCACATCTTTTCTACACCGTGGTCACCAAAACTGAATGCCGTATTCCAAGTGTGGCCGTCCCAAGGCATTATAAAGTGGTATGAACACTTCACGTGATCTTGATTCTATCCCTCTGTTTATGCAGCTTAAAACTGAGTCGGCTTTTTTGGCAGCTGCTGGACACGGCTGGCTCATATTTAAGTGGCTGTCCACCAGGACTCCAAGATCCCTCTCACAGTTGCTATCGTTGAGCAAGGTACCACCTATACTGTACCTGTGCATTTCGTTTTTCTTGCCTAAAGGAAAAGAAGGGAAGGAGAAGGAGATCAAATCCACCTTTGATCTGAAGCGTGAGACACCATTTAAAAACCCCAGGCCCAAGTTCCAACTAACCGCCTTTCCTTTGTTTTTGCAGTCTTCTGGCCTTTCTTGCTAAGCTAACATGCTGTTGTTTGCTCTGCTTTATTTATAGCCATCCAATTGGAAGGACCAATGGAAAATAATGCTGGAATAAAAGGGATTATTATCATTGGCTTGAAACGGGACGGGCGTAATTAACAGGGGACAAGAAGGGGAAGAAACACCGCAAGGCAAACTCCGTCAAACTAAGGCTACTTTCGATATCTTTTATTTATTTATTTATTTTATTTATTTATTTTTTGCATCCTCTCCTGCTGGCCTCCAGGAGGCCCAATCCCTTCCCTGAATACTGCTTGAAACTCTCAGTCCCCCAACCGAGCCCCAGGTTCACTGTAGGAGAGATTATTCCCGTGCTGATCAAGTTTAATGCCTTTACGGACGGCAATTGGCTTCCCAAGGAAGGTTTAATAGGGTTTGTGGTGGCAGCAAAGCCCTTTGATGTTGTGTGTGTGTGAGAGAGAGAGAGAGAGAGAGAGAGAGAGAGAGAGAGAGAGAGAGAGAGAGAGAGAGAGAGAGAGAACCGCTAGGTAGCAGGCAGTGAAAGGCATGGGACCTCTTGTACAGAGCAGGAAATTTCAGATTCTGTAAACTCATGGAGAGGAAGCCCAGCTGACCTATATACCAATGGATTTCCTAGAACAGCAAAGTTATACCTACGTACTGATCTCAGAGGGTGCCACAAAGAAGAGGGAGCCAAACTATTCTCCAAGGCACCTGGGGGCAGGACAAGAAGCAATGGGTGGAAACTAACCAAGGAGAGAAGCAACTTAGAATTAAGGAGAAATTTCCTGACAGTAAGAACAATTAACCTCTGGAACAGCTTGCCTCCAGCAGTTGTGAATGCCCCAACCCTGGAAGTCTTTAAAAAGATGTTAGACAGCCATTTGTCTGAAATGGTATAAGGTTTCTGCCCATGCAGGGGATTGGACTAGAAGACCTACAAGGTCCCTTCCAACTCTGCTATTGTATTATTGTATTGATTAACACGGGGATGGATACATAGGCTGCATTAACAGAGGGATGGACTCAAGATCACAGGGAGTGTTAGTACTGCTTTATAATGCCTTGACAAGGCCACACTTGGAGTATTGCACCCAGACACAAATGTTGGAGACTCTAGAAAGAGAACAGAGAAGAGCAACAAAGATGGTTAGGGGACTGGAGGAAGAACGGTTGCAGGAATTGGCTATGTCTAGTTTAATGGAAATAAGGACAAAGGGTGACATGATAGCAATGTTCCAATATTTGATGGGCTGCCCAAAAGCGGTGTGTGTGTGTGTGTGTGTGTGTGTGTGTGTGTGTGTGTGTATCTATTCTCCAAAGCACCTGAGTGCAGGACAAAAAGCAACAGATGGAAACTAATCAAGGAGGGAATCAATCTAGAACTAAGAATAAATTTCCTGACAGTCAGAACCATTCCAACTCTGTCCTTCTGTAAGTATACAGGGGGGAAAGGGGATAGCTTGTTCCTAATAACCTTGCTTGGGTGGATAGATTGTGATTTTGCTCTGCCACTTTTTACCCCAACCTTACTGTTAGGAAGAATACCATTTCCTTGCTGGACACAAAGAAAACAAAACCAGCCAGCTACAAAGAAAGTTTTCCTGCTCAATTGCTGCACATTAGGCGGCTGTTAAAGTCAGACAAACAGAGACTGTAAAGAGAGAGGGGGAGGGAGGGAGGGAGGGAGGGATGGAGGGAGAAAAAGAAGGAGGGGAGGCAAAGTGTAATTTTGACCAAGGTCTTAGTCTGCAGTGTAACAAGCTCTGCCTTGGGCAGCTTGCAAGACAAAGGCCCTTTTTGTGACCTCCCCAAGTTCACGCTATGAGATTTGGCAGTGGTGCAACTTCCCACTGATCCTGGACAGCAAACAAAAGGAAATAGGTGGCTCAGCTTTTGATAGGTTCAGCACACCTAGAAAGGTTAACCCCTGCCTGCCATGCCCTCCAAAGGAAGGCAGAACTGGGGGCAGAATGGATGAGAATCGTGTTCCAGCTCTCTCTCTCTCTCTCTCTCTCTCACGATCAGAGAGAACTATTTTATAACTATTTATTAATACCACTTTATAATGCCTTGGTAAGGCCACCGTTGGAATACTGCATCCAGTTTTGGTCACCACAATGTAGAAAAGATGTGGAGACTCTAGAAAGAGTGCAGAGAAGAGCAACGAAGATGATTAGGAGAATGGAGGCTCAAACGTATGAAGAACAGTTGCAGGAACTGGGTATGTCTAGTTGAATGAAAAGAAGGACTAGGGAAGACATGATAGCAGCGTTCCAATATCTCAAGGGTTGCCACAAAGAAGAGGGAGTCAAGCTATTCTCCAAGGCACCTGAGGGCAGAACAAGAAGCAATGGGTGGAAACTAATCAAGGAGAAGAAGCAACTTAGAACTGAAGAGAAATTTCCTGACAGTGAGAACAATTAATCAGTGGAACAGCTTTCTTCCAGAAGTTGTGAATGCTTCCAATACTGGAAGTTTTTAAGAAGATGTTGGATAGCCATTTGTCTGAAGTGGTGTAGGGTTTCCTGCCTAAGCAGTAGGTTGGACTAGAAGACCACCAAGGTCCCTTCCAACTGTTGTTATTTTATTCTATTTTATCTCTGATCCTGTGGTAAGACTTATTACATTGGTAACGCTTTCCCCATTATGGCTAATTGATATGAAAAACCAAGGGAGCAACCTATGCTAATATCAATACTAAAGACTTGCCATTGGTGGGAACAGATAACTACAGGTAGTATCGTCATGTCGATGGCTACCTGTACCTGGGGGGGTAGCTACCTGTACCTGAGGGGGGGGGTGTTTCCTGCCAGTTTAGAATCGGTTCCAGCTCCCTTCCCCCCTCCTCCCCCGTCCATACATCATCAAGATGAAGAGCGAGAGGAGGAATTCTGGGAGTTGAAGTCCACAAGTCTTAAAGCTATCAAGTTTGAACACCCCTGGTTTGTTTTTTTCCTAAAGAGTTAGGGGTGCAAGGGGTCTTGTAACTTGACAGCTTTAAGACTTGCCTGCTTCAAATGCCAGAGTTTCTGAGCCAACAGTTTGGTTGCTA
This sequence comes from Rhabdophis nuchalis, assembly GCA_039707465.1. Taxonomy (NCBI): domain Eukaryota; kingdom Metazoa; phylum Chordata; class Lepidosauria; order Squamata; family Natricidae; genus Rhabdophis; species Rhabdophis nuchalis. Next base: position 7,723,452 of record CM077654.1, read on the forward strand.
GGCAAGAGCGTTGTTAAGTGAGTTTCACCACATTTTACAAGTCGGCCACGCCCACCCAGTCACATAATTGCCAAGCCATTCCCACTTGTTCACATTGCCGGCAAGCCACTCCCACAGAGCAGGCCACACCCACAGAAGAGGTTCTAAAACATTTTGAAACCCACCACAGGGCCTGTACTGATTCTTTTCACGGGACGTGTCTTCCACTTCTGGATGAAATGCAACCACAACATAAAACCTAAAATAGTGGGGTTGAAGGGACCTTGGAGTTCTTCTAGTCTAACCCCCTGCTCAAGCAGGAGACCCTACACATTGCGTACAAACGGCTGTCCAGCTTTGTCCCATAACTTTGTTTTCAGAAAGCTACAATTTCTAGGCAGCTTTCTATACTCAAGTCCCATGGTCCACTCTCTGCAAAGCCACCGTAAGACCATTTGCCTCCTACGCCAGACTGAAAAGCCGTTTCTCTTCCTCGGGGGGCGAAAACCACCGCTGAAAGCCTTTACCACCATCGACTGTATTGTGCAGTCTGTTTGTAATAAAACCCAGAAGCAGCCGAGCTGTAGAAATGTCGGCGCATACGATCTGAAGACCATCTTGGGATTTCGGAGGTAGGTCTCAGCGCAATTACTGTTCCTCTTTGCTTTCCGACAGGAGCAGCCAGACCAAAGACTGGGCTTGTTGGGGGGGGGGGGGGCAACCCAAAGAAGCAGAGAAGAAAGAGATGGAGAGCCAGGAAGTCTAGTTGTTTTGGTCCGGAGAAGAATAAAGGGGAAAGAAAAGGAATCCAGTATACTAGAGAAGAAAACAACAACTCCCTATCCTGGATGCTGGACATCCTGATCAGTGGAGACCACAATGGCAAACTAGAAACGCACCTCTACAGAAAGAAAAACCATCCATGCTAATCAGGTGCTCCACTACCAAAGCAACAACCCAGAGGTGGTATTCCAACCGGTTCCGACCGGTTCGCCTGATCCAGTAGCAGAAATCATGGGTGGACATCCCCAGTTCCTGCAATTGTTCTTCATATGTTTTAGCCTCCAGTCCCCTGATCATCTTGGTTGCTCTTCTCTGCACTCTTTCTAGAGTCTCCACATCTTTTCTACATCGTGGCGACCAAAACTGAATGCAGGATTCCAAGTGTGGCCTTACAAAGTGGTATGAACACTTCATGTGATCTTGATTCTATCCCTCTGTTGATGCAGCCTCGAACTGTGTTGGCTTTTTTGGCAGCTGCTGCACACGGCTGGCTCTTATTTAAATGGTTGTCCACTAGGACTCCAAGATCCCCCTCACAAGTTGGCCATGCTCACCCAGTCACATGACTGCCAAGCCACTCCCACCCGGTCAAATGGCTGGCAAGCCACTCCCACAAAGCAGGCCACACCTACAGAAGAGATTCTAAAAAAAAATTTGAAACCCGCCACTGGTTTAAGTTCTATTGCTATCTGTAAAACAAAGTGAGGTCAATGAAACGGAAGAATGATGGTCCTCTTTGAAGCCCATGCAAGCAATCTTGAGTTCCGTTGGTCTTTCGTTGGGTTGGCTTTCCCGGATCTTTTGAACCTGCTTTGCTTTCCACAGATTTCAACAGCTCTTCCATTGGCATATGGCTCTCGCCGTTAGGAAATGCCTCCTTAGTTCCACGTGCAACCTAGAACAATTAAGTGGAACATCTTGTCTTCGGAAGTGGTGGGCGCTCCATCACTGGAGGCTTTTAAGACGAGACTGGACAGGCATTTGTCTGGAAGGGTAGAGGGGTCTCCCGCTGGAGCAGGGGGTTGGACTAGAAGACCTCCAAGGTTCCTTCCAACTCGGTGATTTTCTATGTTCTAATCTGCAGCTGCCTCACTTTCCTTTCTCCCTCATCCTTGTTGATTTACACCCTCCATTTAGAGGTGGGGGGATGGGCGGGGGGGGGGGCGCTCCACCCCTTTGGCATTTCTACCCTGGCCGTCTCTTCGGGCGAGGATGTATAGATGCCCTTTCGCTTCACTCATCTACTGTTGGTGGGTGAACAACCTTGATGCGTCAAACCCTGCCTGGAGATTTCAAATAATAATAATAACCAGGAAGGCCAAGATCGAAGAGGTTTCCTAAAGAAGGCCACAACCTTGAGAGCTAGATTGCAAGCCTGCCTCTCTTGCCTCTCTGCCTACACACACACACACACACACACACACACACACACACACACACACACACACACACCACTAGCTTGCCAAGGGTGACAGGATTCAGTGCTCTGCTCTTCCTTCAGCGTGCTAAGGATAATCTTGGCCATGTATGTGATTGAGGGAGGGTACCCATCTCCCCTTTTGCCTTGTCTGCGGCTGTAATGCTCTCTCTCTCTCTCTTCTTTCTCTTTTTGCTCTTTCCATCTCTCTTTCTCTCTTTTCTCCCTCCATGCCTCCCCTTTCTCCATCCTTCCCTCCCTATCTCTTTCTTTCTCTCTCTCTTCTCTCTCCCCCTTCTCTCTCTTCTCTTTCTCTT